>SSNS01000255.1:488686-754165 GCA_006937985.1 Aphyosemion australe
GCCTGCCAGTGCACATTGGGAGAATCTCAGCCGTGAAGTGGCTTCTCCGTTGTGCTCCTCGCTGGATTTGCAGGATCACAAGATCCCTCGAGACTTCCTCTTGTGAGAAATTCTGTTCCCTGAAATATTCAGTTCCCCCTGTGTCGGGAGCATGCACTTCAGCTGGAAAGGCAGATCTGGCTATCTTCACACCATTTCCGACGTTTCTGCTCAAATTTTTCTGTAAAATTACTAAATGTTATGCTTGTTATATTGTTTTTTAATCAACATGTCCTTCTAAAAGCAATAAAAAGTAAAGCAATAAAGACCTCAAGTTTTGTTTTTTTTGTTACGTGTTTGTTTTTATCTCTGAGAGAATCTTAGTTCTTTCCAGCTATTCAAAACATGTTTTAATATGGCATCTGACACATTAATAGACTAATAAGAGATCGTTCTTGGAGCAAGTCATTGATTGTAAATGTCTGTTACTGATGTTGTGTGTCTAAAATAATCAGCTCAGGCAGAAGTAAATTTTAAATCGTTTAAATATTCCTCCAGTCTCCCTGAGACGTATGAGAACTATTTTCCTCTTAAAAGGAAAAATATTTTAAGACCATCAAACAGAACAGAAGATTTCCACCTGAGTTTTTTAGTTATTTTTAGGATTAATAATCCTCTTTTATTTGGAGGTCTTTCGTCCTCTCATCATGGAGATGAAAGGACTAAACACCTCTGAATTTGGAAACATTTGCTCTTGATTTGCCAAAGTTAGCTGGGGGAACACAATATTTCAGACCCCTGAAATATAGTGTTCCCCTCCCTGCATCAGAGGATTTAAATGGAAATACAGTATGTTCCATATGTTACAGAAAACAACGTCCCTGCAAAATATGCCACACTTACGTTCATAAATTTCTAATTTTTGAACTATTCCTTTATTCAACATATAAATAACAAATGGTAAACCACAAAGACAAACTCAGAAAAAAAAAACTCATTTTAAAAATGCTATGAACAAGCATAACAAATCTGCTGGTGGACTTCCAACGCATGCTAGGTGGAACCACCTGTTGCATACATCTCATTGTATCTAAGAAAAGAAGAATTGAAAATTTACTCTATGTTAAAAAAGAAAGTCCCAGTAATTTTTTTTATAAATGAACTGAATTAATATTTAGATTTATTGTTTTACCCAAGTGCAGTCAGTCTCATGTTCCTCTTCACTGCAGTAGTGGCAAACGTCTTTTAAGTTGTCTGTTTAAAGTGAAATTAGATGTGTTAAAATCCTTTTTCAGTTATATCCTCATACTGAACACCTCAATTACTAAAAAGTGTTAAGGACAATTGGATGGCACCATTTCTCTAAGACGCTAAAAAAGTCATGACTTACTGACGTTCTCATTCTTTTCATATGATTAGAGTAGGAACTAACTGAAAAACAACTACAAAGCAAACGTGCAATAAAAGACAAAGTTTAAGCCCAAATGACACACAATGTGTGAGGGTCAATTCAGGAGCATGGTGCACCTGAATTCCCCCTTAAGAATTCTGAGATGTTCATATGCCTTAAATCAAATTAAGAAAATCTGTTCCTATGTGCTGTTCTTCTTTGTGATTATGTCTTAAACAGATGAAACCTGTACTCAACCAAGTACTGTATATGTGCAGTACCACTGGTTTAACGTATTGTATATGTTTACTAGCTAACATTGTAAAGTATTTCACAGTCAGAAGAAAACAGCACATGCTCAACTTGTACTGTAGCTCATCCACATCTGCCCTATTATTGTAGAAACAAGATTACAGTACGGAATGTCTTATTTCCCATGTGTGCCAGACCTAATACTCCTGAGATCAACTGCCTACTGAAAAAACATTTTTCTGAAAGTGTCAATAATTGTTTTGGATTTCATTTGTTTCATTGAAACCCTTTAGGTTTGGCCTTTGTCAAAATGTTATGCAACTCAGTTCTTTCCACACTATGCATATATCCTTCAACAACAAAATTGTGAAACAAAAAGATTTAGGCTTACCACTTTTAAGAAGAGTGATGGCAATGTCAAGCCTAAGTTGTTAACTGCCCTTGAGTTGCAGAATGTTATTGGATCCTTTGCCAATATTTTTTCTGCAAACTAACATGTATTTGTAATATTAGAAAGCAGTAAGGATTTATACAGATTACCAACATTTGTAAATAGCATTTTGCTAAGTTATTGCAATGTTGTACATTAACATATATATATAGCTAACTATAACTTAATGGCAAAACATGTACCTCAGTGCAAAAACTCCACAGGATGTGCCATCCCTTTGCGTGGGGTGTTGGACAGTGCCACAGGTCCATCGAGAAATTTACACCCCTTTTTCTCATGAATGCTCTATAGATACAATTACATTAGGGATGGGAAAAATGAAGCGAAGCTTCGAGGCTTGTATCGAACCACAAGGGGGCGTGTCCATGAAGCCCAGCTCCGAGGCTTGCTTCATTTCGCCGAAAACCACGTGACTGATGACAAACGAAGCTTCGTTTTGCCTGAATCACGTGACTGGTTCGTTTTCTGTGTCACTTTCAAAATAAAAGCTGCCGAACCTCAAGGTGATTTGTGGGTTGTTTTGTTTTGTTCATGTGTCTCAATTTATTGAGCTTGTGGAAAAAACAGCTGTCATCTTGATTTGCATTCCAAAAATAAGTGTAAGATGTGGATCACTAACATCCACACTTTTGAAAACAAAATGATTTCCTTGACTGAAACAGCAGCTTCATGTTATGTGAACATATGCATAAACCACAATACAGGTTTGACAACACGTTTATTATGATGGCTGTCATGTTTCACTCCCAGCTCCAGAGACTGCGGAGCTTGCTGTGGAGTGTCAAACTGAAGCAATGTGTTCTTATATATGCAGTCTTTGGTTACGGAGCTGGGAGCTGCTGGAGCGCGATTCGAACCTCTCAGGTCACGTGACACATGACGCATGATGCTTTCCGAACTGCGTGACACTTTGCAATTGGGGGTGCATCAAAGCTGCATGAAAGCGCGATGGCACAGTTGCTGGGTTCATTCACGGCACGGGGAATCCCTCGCGCTCACGGAAGACCCCCCTCCCCCCTCCTCACAGAGACCGGAGAGACGCTTCGCTCCAGAAGCTCCTCCCACTCTCATGTATTTTTAAACCCACAACTAGACGGGATCTCCAGACGGAGCTCTGNAAGTCCATTCAGCGCCTTAAACACCATTAA
This sequence comes from Aphyosemion australe, assembly GCA_006937985.1. Classification (NCBI taxonomy): domain Eukaryota; kingdom Metazoa; phylum Chordata; class Actinopteri; order Cyprinodontiformes; family Nothobranchiidae; genus Aphyosemion; species Aphyosemion australe. The sequence continues at coordinate 491,907 of SSNS01000255.1, forward strand.
AAGAAGTTTAAAACGAATTCTAAAATCGACAGGTAGCCAGTGGAGAGCAGCTAAAATTGGTGTCACATGATCATACTTTCTTTTACCTTCTAAGAATCTTGCTGCAGCATTTTGCACAAGCTGCAGTCGAGCTACTGTACTGCTACGTACACCAAATAAGACGGAGTTGCAGTAGTCGAGGCGCGAGGTAATAAAAGCATGAACAACAGTCTCAAGGTCCCTTCTAGATAAAAATGGCTTTACTTTAGCCAAACGTCTCAAGTGATAAAATGAAGAGGATACTACAGCACCAACATGGGCATCCAAGCAGAATGTGCTGTCCATCTTCACGCCAAGATTGACTGCAGAAGCACCCAAGTAGGTACTCAATTTCCCACAGTCCACCTGGGAAAAATCAAAATGTCCACTGGGTCCAAACAACAATGCCTCAGTTTTTTTGTCATTAAGACACAGGTAGTTTTCTGCCATCCATGCCTTGACTTCTGCAAAACAATCCATGAAATGACTTATCGTGTGGTCTCCCGCGCCATCCAAAGGTAAATACAATTGGCAGTCGTCGGCATAAAGATGGAAGCCCATGCCATACTTCCGTAGGATGTCACCCAGTGGCAGAATGTAAATAGAGAACAACAAGGGTCCCAGTATCGAACCCTGTGGTACCCCCCAAGGCAGATGTGAGAAGCTGGATGAAAAACCACCCATCCTCACGCAAACCATCCTGTCATGGAGATAAGATCTAAACCAGTTCAGGGCTTGACCAGCGATTCCCACATAATGTTCAAGACGGTGTAGCAGCACTTCATGGTCCACAGTATCAAATGCTGCTGTGAGATCCAACAGAACCAGCAGGACTGGATTACCCCCATCTGTAGCTAAGAAGATGTCATTGAAAACCTTAATATCCTCTGGTGACCCACTGGGTTTTGCCTCCTCAATTAACCTAGCTAAGTCAGCTAGTGAAACTGGTTTAAAGGAAGCCAGCTGTCCCTCACAGGACGTAGCTTGTGTTAGAAGAGGAGTAGGAGGTTCTGGTGGTGGTTCTGGACCAGTGGAGCAGGTAGAAGAAGGTGGCAGGTGAGCAGAGGGTTCTGCAGGCTGGATCTGAGCTGCAGTTGAAGGCTCCACAGTCCGTGATGGGGTATAAGGTGAATGTTTGGTTGACTGAGATAGCACAGTTGTTTTTTTTTCCTTTGTCATAAAATGCGGCACTCTGGGACCGTCTGTATAATGCATGGTTTCAGATGATCGACAATGATCTTGCTCAATATTTTTCCATTTTCAGCTTGGAAAACTACATTCTTTTCATAAAGAACTGTAAATGGCTCAAGAAAACTTGCATCCAGTTTCCCCCCTTTTTGACTCTGGACATTTTGCCTCCACACTTTGTCTCCAACTTTGAATGAGACCTTGTCTTTTGATTTCCCCTTCATTTTTATATTTTTATGTTCTCTGATAACTCTTTTGTGATGTCCTCCACTGTACTGTCAATCTATGAACAGATAAATTATAAATGATTTTTTAAAATAAATATGACATTTTTATTTATAATAATGTACTTTTTTACAAAGCACACATGTCACATATTAATCTTAATTTTTTTAAGCCACATGAAGCAATACAATTTTCATTTTAACACAATTTCTATAAAACAATAGTAAAAAAGCACTTAGCCTACTTTCAGCTTCAACGGAACCAGCCTTCCTTCGTATGACATATTTTTGTTGTTTGGTCGCATTTGGCGGATATTCTCACTTGCTCTTGTACTGAACTAAGGTGTCATATTGGTCTTTATCCATGTTTTTAGAAGTATCGTGCAAAAATGTGTCCTGGATGTCTGAAAATGACAACTTCGACACCAACTTGCCCACCAAGTGGCTTCATATAATTTGCATAATTGAAATATTGTGTTCCCCCAGCTACTTTGGCAAATCAAGAGCAAATGTGTCTAAATTCAGAGGACGATGAGAGGACTAAACAACCCCAAATAAAAGATTTGAAAATTAATCCCTGGGGTAACTAAAAGGTGGAAATCTTCTGTTCTGTTTGATGTTGTTCAACAGGTAATTCAGTATTGTAATCATCATTTTCTTTTCATTTGGTAAATGGCCTGTATTTGTATAGCACCTTTTTAGGGTTGTACAACCCCCCAAGGCGCTTCACAACACAATCAGTCATCCATCCATTCACACACACATTGACACACTGGTGGGGATGAGCTTCATCATAGCTACAGCTGCCCTGGGGTGCACTGACGGAGGCGAGGCTGCTGAGCACTGGCGCCACCAGTCCCTCCGACCACCACCAGCAGGCAAGGCGGGTTGGGTGTCTTGGCCATGGACACAACAGTGACAGACTGAACGGGACGCGAACCTGCGACCTTCCGATTGCAAGGCGGCCACTTAACTCCACCATCACCCCACATTTGTTTTATCTTGTTTTCTTTTCAGGATGTTTGTTAATTTAAAGATTACCTCTAAACATAACAATCACATTTGTAAAGTTGGATTACCTTTTTGTTTGTTTGTTTTTCAAAAACTGCAAAAAATCCTTCAAATGTGATCCAGTTCCTGTGACAAGAAAACAGCAGTTTAATGAAGAAGCTCAAAAAACATAGATGAGAATTTTAAAAAAAGTTTGCAAAATCTTATTTTCTGTTTGTTAAAAATGTCAATCATGTTACAGTAATTTTTACACTCTTGTTTCCTATTTGGTCAAATTAGTTTTTTATTCTATCTGACAAAAGTATAACATACATGCCTAGCTCAAATAAACCTTTATTTAAAAATACCCCATGAGCATTTGCACACAAATGAATTCATTTATAATATTTTGTATCTTTTATCATAAGGATACAAAAAGTCCCTTTCTTGTTTTATTCTGTAAACTCTTTGTCTTATGTAGTGTAATGGTATTTTGTGAAATGTAAATCTGTGATAATGTCATGTCTCATGTTTTGTGTCTTAGTTTAGATTTGTCTCAGTCCCTTACTCTTCCAGTTGTGTAATCAGCAGGAGGAGGAGAATGATTGGAACCAGCCATGGTGATATAGTAATCCAATGCTGACTGAGAGGATGAGTATGGTGACGCTCAGCTTCAGGATGTATGTCGGGGAACCACACAGGTTAACGCTCTGGCAGAGAATGGCTGGCTCAGACTCCTTTTATCCTCCTGCCTAACGAGGTGATGAGCTGCAGGTGAGATCAATCAGCAGTGCTGCCCAAAGAGGAGTGAACAGGTGTCGCGCCTCCACATGCCCTCCAGTGGTGACCTGCGGAGAGGAAGAGTAACAAAAACACACACCTACAGCAGTGTTTGCGAAAACATTTCAAATACGATTTACAAACCTGAATCATCACAGCTGGTCTTTTCTTTCTTTTTTTTTTTTTTTGGTACTTAGTCCAAAATCTTTCTATGTTTCAGTTTCCTCGAGCCTGTGTCTCAGGCATAGCATGCTGGCTGCTGAAGCGTGTCTTTTTCAGGGGAGACTTTAGCTGCACCTAGGGATGTTATCGGTCTACCAATATTATCGGCCAATATTGGCCTTAAAATGTAATATTGGAAAATATCAGTATCGGTTTTTCTCCTTTAGTGACCCAACTTTTACATACCATGCACATATTATACATAAAACCTTTCAGCTTCATCTCCTCTCTCTCAAAATGTCAAAATATGACAGATCTGATGTTTAGTTTTTGAGATATTTTAGTTTTATTTGGAACAACTTGTGAATAATTATGAATTTGCCTTATGTAGTGAGGGTTAGCTATATAGCTAGCCAGCTAGCAAACAACTAAAACATACACACAAATCTTCACCTAAAACTTGCCTTTCTTAAATGAATATCTTTATAAATGGTCTATCACCGTAACTACAATATACAGAAACAGAAAAAAATACATTATTAATTGACATCTTAGCCTCACGGTTAGCAATTAGCCTCGCTTAGCATGCTGCTTACATTTTATCAACTAAGCAACTGTAACACACGCCCAAACATTCCCTAAACAAATCGATATTTACAAAGACAAATGTTCTCCATGGCACGAACGTATAAAGCAAAATCGGCGTGTTCATGATCCACTTTTTCGTTCGTTTCTGCCTAAATGTAAGACGTAAACAAATTCCGGTAGCGGAGGTCCAGCAGCAGAAATGGAAACGACGCCAGTGTCATATTTCGCACAGACAATATGACAAAGATTGTTTGTAATAGCAATGTTTCACTTTGATCCGTTTTCAAAACCTAAAACATTTTAACCTTTATATCAATTTTATTGTACTATTATTAACTTATTAATCAAACTTATTTCCATCATGAACCTAATTATTTTTGGTCTAAAGTCATAGCTGAGCATTAGTCAAGATTATCTCAGGGAGATTGACATTCAGCTGCTGTTGGAGACAGATTAATTAAACATCACATTTTTTTCTATTACTAACTTAAATGGAAGTAGTTGCAATTTTGCACAGATAATGTTTAAAGCTTAAGCATGCATGATAGGAGATATGTGATGTTAGCAACCTAAATGATTTATTTATTTTCTTTTTTATTAGGGGGGACCCTGCATATATCGGTATCGGTTTAATATCGGTATCAGATATTAAGAGTTATTTAGACAATATCAGATATCGGTAAAAAAGCCAATATCGAGAATCCCTAGCTGCACCCTTTCTGGTAGACTTTGGTACTGCAGATTACTTGTAAGCATTTTTTACCTTTCAAAAGTAAAATTCAGATTTGGGGCTTTGCAGAAAACATCTGGGGCTTGAGCCCAAGTAGCCACCCCCTAACCCCGCCCCTGCTCAAGAAGATGCTTCTTTTACTTCTCATCCAAGGAGCTGAGTTAGGGGGTTAGATTGCATGATACATTTTTTTAATGCAGGCTAATGGACAGGTTGTTCTGCTTGAATTGAAAGAAACGCCTCAGATTGGAAGAAGTTAAGGACAAAATATTACAGCTGTTTTCCAAACAGACATAACAAATTCCCACTCATGTGAATCAGCTACTTACTGTGTGGTTTATTATCTAGCTTGTATTTTTATTGTCACCTTGTGACTGATGGATGTCTCAAAAGGCACAATACAAATGAACATTCAACTAAACCAGACCTGAATAAATCACGATGTCCACAAGAGGGCAGTAAAATACCACAAATAAGACCCCAAACCAACATTTTCTCAGGTTTATTGTAACCATATTACAATGTGATTCAGTAGACATGAAGGGATATGAGTTCATAAGACATATTTAAATAACTGGGTTAAATTGTATACATTATATGTATATAAATTTATATAAATGTAAGGCAAGAATGTTTGGATGTAAACAAATATTGAAGCAAGTAAAGTACAGCAAAGGCTAAACTTTGTGATATTTTATGCCCTTTAATGGGCATGGCTTGAAAAAAAAAAACTTGTTACATCATCAGCTAAATGCTGTTTCTGCCCAAAATGAAGCTTTGAAATCAATTTCTGTTACAAGAAGATAACCTATCTTTTCTGGAACACGTGTAAACATCATGAAGTGTTTATCTGGCAAGACAGCAATCATCAATCAGCTGACATGTGATCACATGACTGACTTTATTCTGAACAAAACAGATCAACAGAGCGACTGATGTGTTTTAAGGCTTTATTAAAGTACAACACATAGCTGATAAACATCTGGAATGAAAGTTAAACAAATTTACACGTATTTACAGGATGATAAAGCCACTGCTGTATCTGAACTTCACCTTCTGGTAATAATGTTGATTCAGTCCCTCAAAGTTTATATGCTGCAGCACTAAACTTAAAAAAGAAAAAGTAAATGTCCCACCGTGGCTCAAAAACATCAGAAAACTTTAAGTAAAACTCTTTTCTTAATATAAGAAACCCTAAATATAATCGTGGCGGATATCACATGATGCTCATACAGTCGGTCAGTGGAAGGTAACGTCACACTGTTCATGAACCAACGTGTCAACTTTTAAATAAAACATAAAAGTAGACTTTTCACTGCAGACTCCTTTTAAATCTGACAGACATTTTAAAATCTTTGTTTATGAATTATATAAAAATAACATTTATATATTTACATCTTATTTATACTTCTTAATTCAGTTAAAAGTGCAGCTTTTCTTGTAACTAAAAAACAAACAGGTGATTAAAACCATTGGTGTGCTGATTTGTAATTCAAAATACATTAAAATGTTAACTTTAAAACGTATCTGTCTAAACTGGTTTCATTGACCTCAGAGTTAAATAGTGTCCCCTTTTAATGTTTAATCAAATTATTAGTAAAGACCAGCAAAAGTAATTTATCCAATAAACCAATAAATGATTGATGCATCACACAGAAGAATAACAATTCCTATTTTGAGTTTTGAAAGAGATCAGAACAGAAGATCTGAATAATAATTTTCTGTTTATGCAGGTTTTTTCTGCTGTAAATCTGATTTTAAACCAACTTCATATGCCGCCTCAGACTATAAAAATACTAGTTGGAAGAATAAAATATCTTAAAAATCTTCAGATAGCTCATCCATGCATCATCATTCTCCTAAAAAACAATTCCAGTTTGGTCAACTTTAAATTTGGGTGAGATTGTCCTTCCCCTTTAATCCTGAAGCCAACAGACTACCCTGTTACATGTTGAGTTACATGTCTCTAAATTCTCCACACATCTGTCCCCGACACATGTTTATATCCCAGAGTCTGAGCAGGAACACCTGGATGACTTGTGTCCAACTCAGATAATTCACGTGAAAACAAAGTGACCTTTATGTGTTGGCTCAGAACTGAAATCTCTTCATGCAAACGGCCGACTTGCAGCCACCCTAAAGTGCTCACATCTACGAGGAACTCGTCCACTTTGTGCTCCAGTACCAAACAGATGGTGTGGTTCCTTCATCACTGTCCTTCTACAGACTCCTGAAGAACTGCAGAGAAAGTTCATAGGTCAGGAACATGGTGGAGCTCATCGGGAATCCTCGGATGGCGTTCACAGACGCTCCTCTGAAGAAAACCTGCACAGAAAAAAACTGGCTTAAGTATAAATATTTTTCAGCGTCTGACTGTGATGTTTGTAGAATTAAACACAGTTTTTTAAATTAAAGGTTGAATATGGAACATGGACACTATGGCGACATCTAGTGTTTAGAGGTGGCATTGCAACAACAGAACACATTTTCCAGCCGTTGGGGTGTTGGTTCACTGCTGATACGTGAAGTGACCAGCCAGCATCATGTCCAGTGATGAATCATACAGGGTAAGGATTAATTTCTACTAATAAGTTTATTTTACAACAGTATTTACCGTTAGAACATCTTCTGGGCTCAGAATCAGCTGCTTGACTTGTCGAGTCCGCCATTTTACACAGTCCCAGCCTCGCTTTGCTGAGCGGATATTTTACCGCAACAGGGCCCTCTAGTGGCTGGTAGATGTAAACATAAACCCAGTGGCGTGCCCGTCAAAATAACATTTTGAATTATTATTTTTTTTAATATAGCTTTTAAAGGAAAAACTGCACATTCATTCTGCACACCTGTGAAATTATTTTTTAAAATATAGCTTTTTATTAAATTGTTCCATATTCAACCTTTAATGAGTCCCAAAGAGGCAGAAATTTACCAGCTAAATGATTTTATGACATGGCTACCAGTCCAGAGGGAAATAAGAACAAATAAACTAAAACTGAGTCTGACAGGTTGTTTGCCTCTGAGGGACATCCTCTGGTGACCTGATGTCCTGATTCAGTCCACTTTCTCAGAACACCAAAGGCCTCCTGGTGTCAATCAGTTTGTTTTTTATGACAGACAGAAGAAGGAATCCCCATCCTGGAGACGGTGGACGTGACAAACATACGGAAACAACTGAATGAACATCTGGACAGCAGATCAGGGGTCAACCTGAGGTCAAGAAGGCCCTGGTGATGCAAGCAGTCACCTGACCTCTCAGCCCCCCAGTCACTACCAGGAAATGACTTCACACTCACCAGAATAACAAACAGAAATACTGATAATGAAGGACTTTTGACCAACTTCTAGGCTTTCCCCCATCGTCAGTGATCACATTCTGAGTGACTTCTTCTCTCTGAAGTTGTAAAATAACTTTGTTTCCTCTAAGATAAAATTTATGACAGATTTCAGGAGATACCAGTTCCTCTCAGTTATTTATTTTGCCTTCAATGACCAAACCATCTGAAACTGGAAAATTTGACCAGTCTAATGATTAAAATCTAGTGATGAAGACTGTTCTTCATCAAATGAATGAAGCATAATCTAGCCAGGAAAGTTTGGACCAGAACCATGCAGGGTTTTAAACAAACTGTTAGATGTCTTTTTTATGTTCGTTTTGTGTTTTCTATCCAATTAAATTTTTTCAGACGTAGTCCCGGACCATGAACAGGGATGAAGGAATATACAGGCTGGACCACTCATGGGACACGGTGATCAACGGAGAAGGTGCTGCAGATAAACGGAAGTGACGCCACAAAACATCCGGCGGTTGCTATGACGAAGGCGCAAGTAGACGCTGAAACATGTCGGCAAAGGTAAAAACAACCTCTTTTTGCTCTGTGTTAACGAAGAACCACAAAAAATGAAAACTATTAAACCATTTTGTTTCAGTGAGGAAGAACAAAGTATCCCAGCACAACAGAGGTGCACAGTTTTGTTTTCAGTGCTGATAGCAACTAAAATTAACAGAACATAGATTTACTTTCTGATTTCTGATTAACTAGAAAATTCTAATGTTCAAGGTAAAACCATCACATGGTGCTAGCATGAACTGGTGTCTAGTGATGCTGGGATGTACCTATCAGGATTAATACTGGCTGTTTCCCAATATCAGGATATTTTTGTTCAGGATAAACCTCTTAAATTTTCTTTTCAACAATCTTTAATATATATATAAAAAAAAGTTTTAAAATGATAGACAAATTGTAAAAAAAAAAATTAACAATGATTAATCAAAATTAAATTTACCGTTGCAGCTAAGTTAATGATAAACAAATATTATGATTTTTATTAAATGTACTAGAATTTGTGCCAGACCGTTTTATTACTAAAAACAAATGTGAACACAAGATAATCTATTAACTGTAGCCTGAAATAAATCATAATATTATTTGGGGAAAATCAAAAATAAAAAGCTCCTTTAGTGGATGATGCCTGAAGTCTCACCTGTGCTCCCTCTGTTTTGTAGCTGTGGATGATGCAGTGTAAAATTCCTTTATACTTCCTCTGAAGCTGAGCATCAGCCTGCATCCGACTCTTCACCACATCCGTAGGTGTGGCCGTGACCCAGGAAATAGAACCTGAGGAAGAAAAAGAGGAATTCCTAAGCCAGTCTCCAGATAAGAGTCCTGGATCTTTTCTGAGGCTTCTTCTCTGTGAGAATCGTCTCAAACACCTCCAATGGATGGAGAACATCCAGAAAGCATCCTTACAGAGTTTTCATAGCCTCCAGACAATCGGAGCCCATTTTCCTGCTCTGAAAAAAAAAAAGAGTCTTCCAACCCTTTGGAGAGCTCAGTTCTTTGGTCATCCTCCGTTTAGCTCCTGACAGTTGACACCTCCTATTCAAAAGAACAGACCAGCGCTCAGTTCTGAGCTCCTGCTCCTTTTTACTCCCACTCATAATCTAATATAAAGACACCAGCCTCCTCCACTCCACACAGACTTAAAGACCAGGGTCTGAGACATAAAGGTCAAAGAGATAGGATCACATCATCTGCAGCCCTGACTCAGTCCATTGTCCACTAGACCTCTCAAAACAAATGCAAACCAGGCTTTCACTCCAGTTCTACAGGGAGCAAATGGCCTTTTGCACTGGGTCCAAAACTCAATATTCCAGTAGGACATCACAGGGATGATACTGAAAGCCACTGCACTGGGGTGTAGGCAGCAGTGCAGTGGGGAGGAGGTCTTGCTGCTCCTGCTGTTGAAACTGGATAAAGGGACATAAAACAATATTTATGTGAAAAGGTTTAACACGTTTTTTCTTATATATTCTGAAAAAATGTGTAAAACAAACAAAGCCTTAATGTGTCAATACTTTATTCACTCTGGGATTTAGTTGAACCCCAATCCCAGACTTTCCTGAACTTCCTGCTGCTCATCAAATAAGACAATAAGACTAGAAGATGTTTCAAAGTCCTCTCGTAAAATAAAACCAGGTCATGGATTCACTGAGTAGGAAGAGTTTCAGATGAAAACTACAAATGACAACATGGTTTAACCTCAACAAAGAGCTCAGATTATCACTTCAGCTATTAAAGCTGCAATGGCAAATCTGTTAAACTAGCCAGCTTTAAAACGCAAACACGGTTATGGAACTCTCATCCCTGCTGTCGGCCATCATCCCTAGGCCATGCCCTCTGATATGGGAATGCAAATTGCCACAGTAAAGGAGATAGCGCTAAACACCAGTCGCTCTTTTATAGGTCCAAACATCTTTTGTTGTTCGTGACTTCAAATGGTGTTTATCTTTTTGGGACTCTGGTAGTTTGTCCTAAAGGTGAAGTGGTAGCAGCCGGCTGTTTCGCCTTCTCTGATATTATTGAGCAGAGAATATCTCACACCAGTGGTGTTCTGTTGCTAAATACGTGAATGTGTGATGAGTGGAGGACCCAGGTAAGTGTGGAGGTTCGGTGAGACGACAACCAGATAGTCCAATAGTTGCTTTTGATCCGAAACATGCTGTTGGTGGAGGTTTTTAGACAAATGCAAGAGAACCACTTTATTAATTTTTGTTTTTTTATCTTCACAATATCTTTATAGCAATACTATGTTAGAAGCATGAAAAAAATTGAAGCTAGCTTGTTTTGCAGATTTACTATTGTAGCTTTAACCCAAATGTGTAAACTGAAAAACAAATTCTTTGTGCCATCAGTCATTATGTCCAGATGAGAATGAAGATAAATAAGATTTGTTTTAAACACATTTACATGTAATAAATCTTAAAAACAATACAGAAAAGGGCCAAAGTTGATTCTGCTTTACACAGTAAAACTCAAATTATCAGCTGATGAGCAACATTTGAGTTGATAAATGTCAGTTTTACAGTTTTAATACCAAGGTAAAGTTAAGGTTTTCCCTGCAATGTTGGTTTAGCTGATGGAAGACCAAACATCTGGATCTCATTAATGTACAGGACTCAGCTGTACAACCCTCTCTCTCCTTCATGTTCTGACTCACAGCTGGTTGTCCTACATCTGGAAACAATCCTGCTTTAACCCCACTGTTTTTGTCCACACAGCACATACAAGTCCTGCTCACTCTCGCTTGTGATTGGCTGAATCTTTACACACCCCTACTTGCTGTACAAAACAGGCCAGACATGGAATCCTGTTAGGAAAAAACATTTTTATCTTTCCATGTAAACGTTTCTTTGAATTCCTCTACCTGGGAGAAGGGTCACTGCACTTAGAAAGCCTGAAACTTTAATAAGCTGAAGTCATGTGCATCGCACCTTTATAAAAGGTGTCACGAGTGCTTTACAAGTCAATAAACATAAAGCAACATAAAAGGCAAAAACAAAACCTTTCAATATAAAAATGAAAATAAAAATGGTTATAAATATAAAATTAAGACCAATGTATGACCTGATTTATCATTAAAGGAGTATAATAATTTACATAACATGACCAATTTTACATGTGAATGACTGATTGTGTTGTGAAGCGCCTTGGGGGGTTGTAGAACCCTAAGAAGGCGCTATACAAATACAGGCCAATTACCATTTTACTTCAAATGTTGATTTTCACTAAATGGGAAAAAATAATTATTTTAGAAATTACATTAGCTTTTTTCCATACTGGTCATTTTTTGGTACACCTTTGTTTTGAACTCCTTAATAAATAAATACATTAGGCATAACTTGTGTGTCTGACATCCACAAGGCCAGAAGTCTAGAGATTCTTCACAGATGATCTGATTCGAGGCCAACCCAGCAGCCACGTGAACAATGAAGCCAGAATCCCTCCGTTTGAAATTACTGGGAAATCTTACACAAAGACACACTAATCAACAAATAAAAAAGGAATGCGAGACCTTCTCTTATCTCTGAAACAGAGCAGCTAGTGACAAATGCAAGAGGAGCAGCAGTTTGAGGAAGTTCCTGTCAGCTGATGACTCGCCTGCACCCTGACTCGTCACTAATCTCAGCACAATGTTAAAGGAAGAAATGGTGAAAATAAACCTCCTACTGAGGCTGGTAGATGCATGTTGGTGTATGTTCAAACATTTATAGTGGAGTTTACCTGCTAGACCTCCAGCAAGCCAGATGGAGCAGGGATGAGGGCTCGACGAGGTGTCGGGAGTCAGCAGGTCACAGAAGATGGCGTAGGGGATGAAGTAGAGCGTGTATCCGGGGACATCTCTCAAGATCATGGCCCCGGCCCCCCTGTAAAGTCCCTGGATGCCCTCGGTCTGCAGAATGCTGCTGATGCAGTGGATTGGACCTCTGTAGAGGCGCTGGTTGGGGATGTCAATGGCACGGAGGGGAATGTTGGTGCCGTTGGGAACGTTACCAGCAAGGTGGAGGTTCTCTGAAGATGAAATGGTAAATAACCTGAACTTGTATAGCACCTTTTTGAGTCAGAGGACTTCAAAGCACTTTACAGCACAATACTCAGTCATCCATTCACACACATATTCACACACTGATGGTGATGAGCTACATAATAGCCACAGCTGCCCTGAGGCACACTGACAGAAGCAAGGCTGCTACACAATCAGTGTCACCAATCCCAGTTCTTTAGTCCAAGGCCTCAAGGACTGACAACTTTGCTCTGAGACAAAAAATCATAAAGAACTTCACTTTATTCTGCATTAGCTCAAGGTTGCTTTCCATTTTTCCCCAAAAGCTCAAAGTTCTGTTAGGCGATTTAAGTTAGTTACTGCTCACCACTAAAAGTGAAACGCAAAAATAATGTTTTTGCCTTTGTCTGTAACTTCACTGACTCAGGAGAAAACAGTTAAAATCTGTTAACTGACATTTAGGAACGACTGGACGCTGAACGCAGACTGATCACGCAAAATCTTTGCTGCTGACTATGGCGTCAACTGTCAGGACTCAACACAGGTTGTCTGTTTGCAAAGTATCTCATGAACCATTGGATAGATAAAATTCTCTAAAACTGATAAACTTTTTAGAGTTAACCCAATTAGCGACAGCTAGCTAAACTAAGCAAACACACAAATGTTTCTAACTCACTTTTACAGATAATCTGCACGTTAGTAGTTGAGTCATTCACAACACATACACCTCTGTTTGCATTTGCTCTTTTTTAAATATTTTAACAAAATGGCCAAAATGCCAAAACCAAAGGGTTTTAAGCTCCAGTGTGAAGGGACCACAAAGCCTTTAATGTATAAATATGTATGTATCTCTCTTCATGCTGCTGTTGCTACCAATGCTGTCTCTCGGGATCCCGTACTACCTTTTCTTATTCATTTTTTTCTTCCTTCACATTTTTTTTAATTAAAATTTTTCCTTTTCCCCATTTTTTATTACGATTTTTTTTTCTTGTGAAGCACCGTGTGATTTTTATCTTGAGGCACTATATAAAAAATAATTTCTATGGAGGGAAAATGACAAGACTTTGAGCAACCACGGGACAGTAAACAGAACATCCCATCTGTGGTGAGGGTCTCAGCATCTTCTACTATGAGTGAGGCTATAAAATGACTGGAAGTGACACTGGTGGTCAAAACATCACATATTTATTAGAGTAAAACGATTGTAGCAAGAATAAACTGGTCTCACTAAACTCGTTCTAATGGATAACTTTGCATCTGGTTTTTCTGGAACTGGCAACTGTTGTTTTAATATGTTAAAATCTGATGTTCATCTCAAAGTCACACACCCCTGCATGCTCACACCAAAGATTCATGATATCAGTGGAACTGTGTTTTGATGTTCCTCCACAGAACGATCAGTTTGTCTGAAACAACTAGAACCATCAGATCTGGCTGTAATTATGTCAAATTGCTTTAACCTAAACATACTGCAGCAGATCTCAGCTGCTGATTAAATGAATTCTTAGCATTCTAGTGATAAGGTCATCCTACAGTTTTAGGTTTATCAAGGCTTGATGTTCAGACCAAACCTTCTGGCACTTTGCACCATCATAAAAAACCCTTTGAGGACTAAAGCAAAAGCTCCTTTACAGAAGTTATTAAAATAAACCTGAGTACCATGAGGTCCGAAGTGTGAATGTTTCACGTGCAGTTTTATCTCATAATTGATCCACTTTAACCTGAACTTTATTGGTTTACCGTTTAACAGAACCTCACACCCTAACAGAGAAAAGATCCCACTGTTGGACCACAAATATCTGACCCAACTGGGAGCCAGCTTGATCACATTCCTTCATTCCTTCCTTAAACGAATGCTGACCGCATTTAATGATTAATATCAGAGTTATCTTATCAACATTATGCATGATCTCATAATGTTTCACATGATTTTGTGTGATCTATAAGTGCTCTGAGTGTAATAGATGACTCATCAACTAACACACAAAGTTTTAGCTCAACAGTAAAACAGACTTTAATTGCAGCCATTTTGTTTTCTAATGTAGATTAGCCGAGGCAGCCGACTCACGTTCTCTGTTTCATTATAATCTGTCTGGTGCTTCCTGAGATATTTTGTTAATACCATAGACAAGTAAACATACATATACTGTGCATACGTGTACTTTATCTTGAATATGAGCAGAAATATCTTAAGTTTATTAACATAAACAGCTAGTTTTACAGGAAAGCTCACTGTGCAAAAATGTTCCCTATTATCAATGATTAGAATCTAATCCTAATGTTAAAATGTTTGAGTTCACATTATGTACATAAACAGGTACGTTTGTTTCAGGTGCTGTCAGTGTGACTGTCCGAATGCATGCTTTACATTGGCCTGGTTTTTAGGCACTACAACCACCAGAGGGCAGTGCAGAGTTCAAACGGAACAAATCATTTTCACATGGACTGCCTCAGCTTCTTCACGTTGTTCAAAAAAACTCACGTCCAAGTCATCTCCAGCTGTTATTTAGGAGTTCTTTGTCCCTAAGCCCAGGCCAGGAAACTTCCCTTAACTGTTTTTAATTATGTGCACATTTGCACAGTGGGTATTTGCTATGTGACTATGATTAAGTATTAATCAGTAATATAATTAAGAAGTGATCTCTGTGGTGATAAGGATATAAAGAGACAGTACTGTAAGCTGTACATGCAGGCTAACACTCTGGCATGTGCTCAGACGACATTAATGTGGCACTTTTTCGTTTCTTTTGTACCTCCTTCTATACGGCCTACATTTGGTGTCGTAAGCCTATTTTATAAAACAATGCCACCAATTTGCCGCAACACTGAGGGGGCATCTGGGAGCATAAGGTTGTTTATAAGTGGTCAGACCGTGGCAGTAATGTGGCGCAATCGTGTCCTTTTTATAAAAGATTACATGATGGCGGTATAAAGGGGGTATGGGGGTGGTCTCTGCACTGTCACGGACTTCCGTGTATTTTGGACATAACTTGCTTTTTATTGTGATCAAATCCACGCTCCTTAAGTTTTTTTGACAAGCAGCTCCTAAAGGTGTCTGTCCTCCACAGTCCCCGTGAACTGTCAGATGATCTGAGCACCAGCTCTAAACGAGTGAAGCTCCTGGAGCGCTGCATCGCTCCAGTTTATCACCTCAGCTGGCTCTGTTTACAAAAGTGAAACTTATGCCCATGTTAACTTTCATTTTCAAGATAGGTGCTGGCAGGAGCTCGGCATTAATTCATCACATGATCATGACACCACCCTCTGTTGCACCCAGGTGTAATCTGCATTCACAAGTCCACCATTGTGGTAATATTACTACCAAGCGTGGCGGGACGAATGCCGCAAAATTCTCACATTGCAATGCCGCCACGGGGCGTTCATAAGACACACTGTTGCAGCAAAATTATGCTGATTTGCAAGCATGGTGTGTCTTATAAGAAGGGCTATTTTAGCAAGGCTGTAATAAAGAAACTACAAGTGGCTTATCAGGATGCATTTAGAATCTTCCTGAGGCTCCCACCATGGACTTCTGCAAGTCAAATATTTGTCCCTACCGTTCATGAACTACATGTATAAATTCATGTGCTGTTTGAGTATGCCAACTATCGCAGTCGGAGCTCTGTTAACATATAGCAACACACGGTTTTCCTCAGGCTTTTTTGAACACTGGAACAACCGTCTGTATGCTATGTGACGGGAATCTTTTTTATTTGTTTTACAAATTTTATACTTTTATTTTTTAGGCTTATTTTATCTTTGGTGTCTGATGACAAACACATTTTTTTGTCTGGATTAAAGTTTGATTAATTATTCAATTGTAAATTTTGTTTCTAATACATAAAACAGCTTATTTATTTTTCTTGTGAAGTGAAATAAAACGTAAACATTTACCTGCCAGAACCATCTGCGTCTGCATTTGCAACCTGATCTTGACCAGATCCACCGGAGCTCCCAGTCCCACTGACATCAGTCCAGTCAGCATACTGGCCACCGTCAGGTCCAACATGCCACACGGGTGCCGCCCATCGCCATAGCGATACTTGCTTATTAGTCTCTGAACGTTACTGAAGAAGCCAAACACAACAGAGTTGTAGACCGTGATACTGGCCAGCGGGAAGGACATGCCCTTAAAGAAGCCTGTCACCTGAACATCCAAAATGAAGAAAACAGCGGAGTCAATATTTCTAATGTTTTAGACAAAGATAAACAACAACAACAACCCTGTGGCAGCAGAAGGGAAAACACGTTACAGTCGATATTCTGAGGCTGGCGGCTGCTGCCAAAAATGTACACTGTTAAGAGACGCTGCTGCCAAATATTTTTCTCTGTGGAAAGTTTTCTCCTCACAGCAGGGAGGCTTGAGTTTAAGGAGACTCGAAACTAAAACATCTGACCACAGCCTGAATAAATCATGTAAACTGAAAGAAGCTAAGCTGTGGTTTATGTGGAAAACTGAGCTGAAACTGGAACATCTGGAGCAGAAATACAGTAAAACTGCAGAAAATCAGGAAAAAGAATGAAACAAACACCACATTTCTTTAGATAATAGTGATTAAAACCTTGTTCTAGGTAAAAAAAAAAAAAAAACTATCTAGGTGTTTCCTTCTACATGACAACACCAGGTACACAGATTTCTGACATGGTTAAACACTAACAGACAGATACAGAAGTCATCTACAGTAGAGATGGAGAACGAGAAAACGTTTTACCGTTTCCTTCCTGTAGATGCTCAGGATGCAGTGTAGTGTGTTTTTATAACCTTTTCCAGCCTGAAGCCGCGTCTGAAAATAGAAATGAGTCAAAGTGTTGTACCAGGATCTGATCATCTGGTCTTCATTAGCTTCATCCTGAGGATCCATCAACCTTTTTATTAGAAAAGTTCACATCTATAAGATTAAAAACCACTAAGTGAAGTGTTCCCATAGAGATGCAGAGTTACGGAGGACTGTGTCACAATGACAGGAATAACTTCAGCCTTATTGTAAAATTTTACAAATATTCAATACAAAAAGGAAAAAAAGCTAAAGCTTCAACATATTGTTTGCAGATGTTTTGTGGTTTCATTTTATTTTTTGTTTTAGGGCTTTGAGCCTTTTGAGTTTCTAAACAAAAGTTGAAAGCAATTTTTGTACAATTAAAAGCACATCTTTTTACCATTAACTTTTCTCTCCTGATCCACAGTGACACATCTCATTGCTCCGTCTGAACTTTGATTTTATGATCAATAAACATTCGTCCTGTTTGACATGTAGAGAATAAATCCAGAATGGTTTCCTTTAAGCAACAAAAATACATGTTTCACACAACACAAACGTAGCATGTTGGAGAAATTCTTGTTTAAATAAAGATTGAACATTTTCAAAAGGAATATATATCTTTCACCACTATTCATGTCAGTTTTAAATTTAGACCTTAAATTAAAACCATTTTGGTCAAACTTCACTCATTATCTCAATACATTTGCTGTGGTCTTTCGTCTGACAACCCATCCAATATATATATATAAATTTAAAATCTGGCTATGGCCCATTGAAACCACTCAAGTCATGGGACAGAATCAACGGTTGTCTTTAAAAGTGTCTCTACACGCAATTGGACAACGCTAGGACCAATCAGAGCAACAAAGAACATGACGTGTTCATCGCTACAGATGTCAGTCAATGGGGCAGTCTGCCAAAGAAGAAGTAAATACATCCTTTTTTTTTTTTTAAATAAAATGACTTAAGTACCTCTATCTGATCATGTCCCAAAATAAAACTCATGTCTAAATCATCCAAAGTAAATGCCAAAGCAGTTTCAACTGAGTGTTGTTCCCGAGCCAAAGTCATTTTTGTAGTTTCTCTGTTGCAGCTTTAGTGTTAAGCACCGCTCAACAAAGCGCTGTGACTGGCAAGACACAAAACTGGGCCAATGTTACCTGCTGAGGCTACAATGGCACGTGGCTCGACCGACCTGCAGAGCAAAATCTTTTGCTACGGTTTGAAAAGATTTCTAGGCTAGCAGTCTAGTATAAATGAATGCCTTGTGAGTCGTTCTCTATGGAAAAAAAGCTCTGGTACTCCTGTTTCAGGAAATAGAAGTGAGCTGGATAGGGGGCAGAAAACAGCAGGATTTGTAGTCTTACTCATTTATATTCATGATATGCAGACAGCTCACCCCTGACTGGCTAACAACGAAGCAACTCTTCCACTGACTCAGTTTGCTCTGCAACTTTGTTTTATCGCCACAAATGACACAAGCATGAAGGAATTCTGCCATGTTGTGGAGTTGCTAATGCTAACGGTTAGCTTCTACTAGTCAAGACATGCACTCTCCTGGACGCTAAATTAACACAAATTGGCTGACAGCCAAGATGGGTGAGGCCATGAATGAAATTTTATAGTGTGATGATGAAAATCTGTGTCTTTTTCTTACCAACCGTTTCCCCATCTATTTTCTTCTAATGCAGGAAAATGTATAAAAGACCACTTTCACGTTTAGCATGCAATTAAAACTCAGAGTGATTTGTATTTCAAAAGGAACAAGTAAAAAAAACTGTTTCTCAGCCAACTTTAGAAGTAACATTATGTCCAATTTCTCAAGATCTCATGCAGTCTGTTAACATTTAATGTGAATGGTTTTCAGCTCCAAACATACTGGATTGACTCCAAAAGGTGATCAGTTTTAGACCATTAGTCTTTCAGTTCAGTTAAAATCTGTCCATCTGCACATGCACACACTATTCAGCGGTAGGTTATAATGAGACACAATGAGGAAAAGGTGTTTCTTTATACAACAGCTGTAATCAGGCTGAGACGGTTGTAAAAGTTAAGGAATGATGTCCTAAATACCTTCACTGTGTCCAGCGGATGTCCTACAACCACACTGGATGCTCCTGCAGCCAAAAAACAAAACAAAAGGAATGAACCAGACGTACTAGTAAACAGGAGGAAGTAGTCGGTGAAGTGCAAAAACAACTTGGGAACTTTCAAAGTGAGATTCAAAATGTCTCAAACAGAAAAACAGCCATTTTATTTCTAAACTATTGTTTGCAATGTGCTAAACTAAAGCTTACTTCACTAACTGGAAGGTTTATTGCAAGCTGCACAAACCATGGGCTGGTGTCAGTCTATTACAGATAAAAGTCTGCTAGATGGGGAGCCCAGGGGTAAAAATAAGCTATTGTGGCCTTATTAACCCTCTGCTCTTGCCCCTCTCTGAGCCTCACTGTCCTCATCAAGCACACAAATGTCCTGAAACGTGGCTTATGCATGTCCTAAACACATCATTGCATATGCTGAAGCTGTAGGCACAGCTCTGGATTGTTAAAGTTCCAGTGCAGACGCTGCACACGTTACTGACACGTCTGAAGATAAAGCCCTCTTTATCACTTCAGCTGGTTGGCATGTGAGACAATATGAATGTGACGCCTCGCTGCGAATGCTTTCTTTATGAAAGTAAAGCAGGACTAAAAATAAAACAGGAATATTGATGCTCCTGATAAATTCCTCAAACGTGTGCAGCTAAAAACTGTTATTCCACCAGCTCCTTTCTCAATTTATCAAAAACCCAATAAAAGATTATCATGTCAAACAAATAGGATAAGAATTTGCAGATTTAAGAGTAAAAGTTCCATTTTTGAGCGTTCATTAGTCCAACTGGAGTACTTGAGCTCTTAAAGGGTCACTTTCAGTCCAGTGGAATGAGAGATTCTTTAAACAACTCAACAGATATAATTTTATCCTCAAAAACTTTGAGTTGAAGTCACATCATTGGCTGTTTACATAGCTGATTGTTGTTGGTTTATTGGTAAAAATCCTCTGAATTTAAAGTCATCTGCAAACTTGATCGCACTTAATAAAAACAACACTTTAGAAGTGATCCTTGAGGGTTGCTGGGTGAAAACCTTTCCTCTGAAATGGATGATGTCTGACTGTTAATTCTTAATCACATAATCCCCAGACATTTTCACGACTAAATCTTAAAATTGATAAAAAGAAAAGAATTCCATCCTGAATCAGAGACCTACTTTTTGTTTTGCAACTAAGCCAACAGCGCCCCTAGCGGCAGCGTCCGGTACTGTAGCAAAAACTTAATACTTAATAAATCCTACAGAAAATGTTTTGGAAAAAATTCTGGAGGAAAACAAAAAATATTATTTATAGTTTTATATTAATTAATGTCGAAATTGAGAGGAAAACTGCTGAAATATGGAGGGAGGAAGAGGAATCTTACAGATCCCTCTTTGTTTACACAGGATGTGGATGCAGTAATTTTCCATCGTTTTCGTGGGACGTGAACGCCACTTTATATCCGTTTCTGAAGCCGGTTATTCCGCCTCGTAAAACTTTTATTCATATAAAATAAGCTTTTTAACAAAATTAATAAATATGGTCTGATTCATTCGTGTTCTTTGCAGAAACCCACTTTAAAAAGCACCTCTGACTTGATGAAATATTGACAACAGCTTGCTACTCACCGCCGATCCATCCCGCGATGAAATCATCCAATCGAAAATTCTTTGAAGACTGCATATTTGACTCAAAACGGCCTAAAAACTCTTCCTGTCATTAGCCAGTGGATTAAAAACTCCGCCAGAATCCTCACCCGCAGTGTTCGAGGGGAGAAACGAACACCGGTTTTTATCGATACGGTCCCAGCTTCACGCCTTTCTGAGAAAAGAAAACATTTTTAAACACTGTCTGAATTGATAAGGAGACAGCGCCACAACGCCACACAACAACCAATCAGAACAAAGCATGGAGCTGGGGGACAGATCTCCTGACCAATCAAGCGTGGGCTCGTGAAGCCAAGCAGCCAATAGGAAGGTGTCATGGAAATGAGCCATGAGGAGAAAAAGTTTTCACCGACGGGTTGTTGGTTGTTACTGTTGTGGAAGGACTCTGACGCTGCTCTGAGATGATTTTACTCTCGGAAAATCAGAGTAAGAGAAAGCTGCTCTCTGCTTTCTGATCCTTCAGAAGAAACTAGAACTGATCATCAGACTCTTCTATTTATGGACAATCAAAGAGAAATAAAACTTGTAGCCTATTATTCTTTTGTTTTATCAATCACATCAATCTAATTTATTTATATAGCCCCTTCTACCAGCATAACGGAGGCCCAAGGTGCTGAACAGTACATAAAAAATAGAAAGACATCACATTAGTAAAAAAGAGATAAAATAGCATAAAGGCAATAAATAGAAAAACACAGGTAAAAACAACTAAAACCAAAGAATAAAAAATAAATATGGCCCAAAGTGATGTTTAATTATGTTAAATTCAACTTAAAGAGTTGGGAGGAAGCTTTACCTTACGTTGCAGTAGATGGTTTTCTTGTTTGCCTTATCTGCTCTTCTTCACATAAGGAGATAATAAAAGTCAATATGTCCCCAAAAGATATGTAGTTAGCTGGTTTGTAAAGGTGATCCATCATAGATAGGCCATCATTAAATCCTAATTCAGCCCAGCCTCCTGCTGGTATTATTAGTATCAGCAATTCAATTTTTATTGGATAGGGTTGGGGTTAGAAAAAAGAAACAGGGTGCATGTTTAGCCTTTTTAAAAATTATTTTACACTCTTACATCAGTTGGCTCTCAACCTGACTCACCTTTGGCGTTTTTGTTATTTGGGGTGGTGGCCTGGGATGGTTTCAAATTCCCGGCCTGAATTATTGTCCCAGTCCGCCCCTGTCCTGGGGGAAGGGAGTTGTCTAACCCAGGTAAAAACTGAACCTGCAGGAAACTCACACTCACATGACAACAAACAAAAAGTGACCCAGACAGTATTGTTCAAATTCTCACTGCAATGATACAGACTAGGTCACATATGAATAGACTACTGATCTGAGATCATTTTGGATCCTCGTATCAGGTTGTGAACCTGTTCGAAACAAAAAAAAAAACTTTGGGTGGCATGTTCTGTATATTTGATCATCATAAAATGATTAAAATTTACAGGATTTTCTTCCACAAAACATGAGTCATTTTTTACAATTTGTTTCAAAAACACACAATGAAATTTTTCTAAAAACTTGATTTTTTATCTGTAGAATGTTACCAACATGAGGAACACCCTGTCCCAAAGCAATGCTGGAAGACTGGTTTATGCATTGGTCACATTCATTAGGGATTGTGATCCTATCTCCACTTCAAAACTCCATGTATACTTTTTAGCTGTCAGGTTTCTATCTCCTAGGCATGAAAAGCTGATGCTCTCTATATTGTTATGTGTTGTGCAACACTCATATTGCATCTGCATTTACTGACCATCTACATGTTTTTAATAGCAAAGTGCTTTTACAATCAATGTCTGTGTTTGAAGCTGGTTTGCTTTAATTCCCTTCCTACAAATGTCAAAGTTTTGAGCAAAGATCTTGCACAATCTGTAACAGAGTTATTTGGGAATGATTCTCATATACGACACCACATTTATGTTTATTTATTTTGCAGATGCTTATATTCAAAGCAAATTACAAGTTATTTGACATGCATGTTTTTGGTGTGCTGGAGGAACCGGTGGTGTATGTGTGGCAGCCTCGCCTTTGTCAATGTGCCCCAGGCACCTGTGGCTAGTATCAGTGTGTGGTCGTGTGTGTATGCATGGATAAATGGTAAATGGCTAGTATTGATTTTGCACCTTCTAGGGTTGTACAACCCCCCAAGGTGCTTTACAACCAAATCACTTATCCCCCCCACACACACACACACACATATACACACTAGTGGTGGTGAGCTAGAATGTAACCACAGCTGTCCTGGGGCACAGTGACAGAAGTGAGGCTGCCAAACAGAGGCACCACCAGCAGGCAAGGCAGGTTAAGTGTCTTGCCCAAGGACACAACAACAACAACAGACTGAGCAGGGCTTAAACCTGCAATCTTCTGATTACAGGGTGGGCCCTTAACTCCTCTGCCATCGTCGTGGTAGTATAAGTTTTGTAATGTGAAGTGCTTTGGTGTCCCCTGACTCAAAAAGGCGCTATACAAGTGGAGGTTATTTACCATTTACCTTAAAGATTTATAATGATTTTAGGCTGTTTCAACAAAAGGAAACAAGAAACTCAAAGATATACTTGACCACTGAGTCAAGTTAAGTTTCACCTTTCACAAAATATTGACTAACCTCTGGCTTCTAGCTACTACAGGGTTTTTTCCTTTCTTGGAAACTAAAGGATGTGAAAGGGTTAACTCATGTGTAAACAAATAGTCTCGATAAATCCTTTAAGTTAATGTTTCTGAGTTGTTCTCAAAAACACTCCCCACTTCTTCCATCAACTTACAGACATGACCCCACCCAGCAATTACACACACAGATAACAGAGATAAAGTCTGTGTTTTGTTCAAAATAACCGAGAAAAAACATGAGTCAAGTTTCTGATATGCAGCTTCTTTACTCTTAAAATAGGACATTAGAAACCCCCTCTTTTTTTTTAATCAAGGCAGTATTTCAAAGCCCATGTTTCAACTGTCTCAGCTCTGCTTTTTACAATTTTTCAGATACAGGCACCAAACAAAAGATTATACAGCCATGCAAGGAACATAATATTTAACCAATGACCAGATGAGTTATAGCCAGGGATGCAGTCAGATCTAAAACAAATAAGAAAACAATATGAATAATTTTAACAAAAGGCATCAGGTATAAGTCAGGTAGTAGAATTTTTTTAAAGGTTATATATCTACATTTGTGTAATAAAAAAGTTGCTTCATATTTTGCTTCCACAAACAAAACTATCAGACATCAAACCAGATGTTCTGGAATAGTTTGATCTAAACAAACTAATGCAATCGTATTTAAATATTTGTTGTTCATGTCGAAGGTCCAAGCAAGCTCATTTTATTGAAAAATCAATTGATTCAGGAGGACTGGATCCTCCAAGTATAATCACTGTCTAAACATTGACAAACCCTTTGACTGAATGGTTTGCAAAATATCTTATTTCAAATAATTGTCCTTGTTGGTTTCACATTAGTGGTACACTTGATTATCCAGGTTGCCTTGCAGCAAGAAACATGCAGGATCGACCTTGCTGGAGCCTTTAGCATTTACATGCTCTCCCCTCTGATTTTCTCCCACAGTATAGATGACTTATAGATGGGAGTGAATGTTTTTATGGCCTTGTGATGTATAGTCATCGCAACCCTGCTCAATATCAATCAGTTAAAGGAATTGAGTGAATGGTTATTTAAAAATCACTTTAATAGAACCTGCCTGATAATATGAGGCTAAAAGAGCTCAAAAAGCAACACATTGTGCCACATTTAATAAATTGAATGTGCTGTAACTAATAGAACCATGAAATCTGCTCTCCACCACAAAAATCCTAAAGGAGAATGCATGACCTTTGACCTTAAGTAAAGAGTTCATGCTCAAAAACCTTCCAGTGTGGCTGGATTCAAACAATTCTGCAAAGAAAAATCAAATTTCTCCAAAGTGATGAGAGACTCATTACCAGGCATCACACATATTTGGTTGCAATTGTTGCCTCCAAGGATGTTACAAACAGCTGTTAGTTTTAGGGGTTATGTGTTTGGATAGCTTTATTCTCTTAAATTCAATCAATATTTGAAAACTGATCTGAAACATAAATGAGACAAACAGAAGAAATCTGTTAGGGCACAACATTTTCCCAGGGCTACATTTTTTGTAAATGTTTTATGGTCTTTCTGGTGGCATAGTTAATTCTTAGTTTCTTGAATTCTTCAGAGCAGAAATGGAACCTGCTGAAATCTAACACCACATTTTTTATAGGGTTCATGTGTTGTAAAAGATCCCATCAAGACCACAGCGGGTCTGATTGGATATTCTTAGAACCAGTCAGGCTTCCAGGATCCAACCACATGCTGCACAAACAGAAAACCTCTAATTAAAAACACAACTGCAAAAACATCACTTTTATTGTCTTTACAGCTTACTTGGTATTTTAAGGGTAAGTGCCTGTATTGATGTTTTTCGGGTTTAATTAAAAGGCCAGTCTGGTTAAATGAAAGGACAAATAAACATGTTAAAGATTTTAACTTTCCTTCTGGCAATCGTTGTAATCTCTGCTAAATATTAACCAACTGCTGCTGCAGAGGAAGCAAATAACCCAAAGTGACTTCTGTTTTTTCATTTAACCTTGCTAGCTAGCTCACTCTGTCCCATTATTAACAGTCTTTTCCTCACTAGAGTGACTGGGAGCTGGTGCCTATTTCCAGCAGTCATCGGGTGAAAGTGTGGGACACCCTGGACAGGTCACTAATCCATCACTGGGCCACAACCATTCACACTTATACACAGATAATTTAGAGTATCCAGGTAATCAGGCTTGCATTTTTTGGTCAATAGCACTTAAAGGCTGCAGCTGGGAATTAAACCTGCAACCTTCTCACTGCAAGGCGACTGCACCATCATGCACCCCTCATTTACCTTCAGATGAAGTGAAAAACAAGACTCCATACTGTTAGTTTAGGGATTCTTTTGATTTATCATTTCACATAAAAATATTGTGTTAAAAACATAATTAAGTTTAATGAAATACAACATGATAATCCCAAGGGCTGCATGTCCACACACGATCGATGTTTCATTCTGGCTGCAGCTGTGCTGTTTGCTGATGATGCAGCTCAGATGTTCTGTGTCACATTTCACTGACCGAAGAGCTGCTCTCAAAGGTCACAGAGGTCAGAGCTGACCTGAAGTTGAACTCAAATGTTTAATCAATCATGTGTTGCAGGTTAAAAAAAATCATGTGTTGCAGGTTAAAAAAAAGTATATATATATTATTTTTTTTAACGATACATGATTATAAATGATTATAATATGAATTGGCAATACTCTTTTTATTTAGATTTTTCTTGTATTTTCCTACAAACATTCTTTTATTCATTTATTTTTACTTCAGACAGGAAACAAGTCATGTATGACCACTTCATTGCAACTTGAATAAAAGCAAAAACTGAAAAATGTTGCAACATGAAAGTTTTATTATCCTCTAATACCATAGGGTTGCCTCAGTGGGTGCCCTGTAAAGAGTACCATACAGGGACATTTTACCCTACCTTTTATGTTTTTCCCTCTCTATCTTCAAAAGTTGAATTCCATTCTGTCTTTTTCAATGACAGGTATTTAAAGAGGTCTGTTGTAATTCACTGTCCAACCTAATGAGAGCAGTGTTGGTTAAACTGCTTCAGAGTCTAAAGTCAGAAGCAGCAATACAGAAGTGTGTTCATTATTTGGCTTGTTAAGGAAATTGTTATAATGTCCTATTTTTCAAATAATGTGTTACTTAACATATGAGTAAGAATCAATAAATGTATTGACATTTAAAATTTACTAAAGGTTTTATGAAATACAGGTGAGAATATGGTGCAAAAGTCCATTTACTTCAATGATCCAACTTAGACTGAAAGACCATCTAAAGGCTCAGGAACCCTTTGCAGGTGTTCTGGATTCATTAGCTGATTAGAGTGTGACACTCTGAGTCTAGAATGTTGAACCTTTTCACAATATTCTAATTGTCTGAGATTTTGAATGTGGGGTTTTCATCAGCTGTAAGTCATAATCATCACAATTATACAGTGCATCCGGAAAGTATTCACAGCGCTTCACTTTTTGCACTTTTTTGTTTATGTTACAGTCTCATTCCAAAATGGATTAAATTCATTGTGCCCATAAAATCCAACACACAACACCCCATAATGATAATGTGAAAAAAGTGTCTTTGAAGTTGTTGCAAATTTATTAAAAATAAAAAACTTGAGAAATCACATGTACATAGGTATTCACAGCCTTTGACGTGAAGCTCAGAATTGAGCTGAGGTGCATTCTGTTTCCACTGATCATCCTTGAGGTGTTTCAGCAGATTAATTGGAGTCCACCTGTGGAAAATGAAGTTGATTGGACATGATTTGGAAAGGCACACACCTGTCTATATAAGGCCCCTGGGTCGACAGTGCATGTCAAAGCACAAACCAAGCATGAGTGTAGACCGACGAGACAGGATTGTCTTGAGGCACAAGGCTGGGGAAGGTTACAGAAAAAATTCTGCTGCTTTAAAGGTTCCTATGAGCACAGTGGCCTCCATCATCCGTAAGTGGAAGAAGTTTGGAACCACCAAGACTCTTCCTAGAGCTGGCCGGCCTTCTAAGCTGAGTGAACGGGGGAGAAGGGCTAAACATAAACAAAAAAGTGGAAAAAGTAAAGCGCTGTGAATACTTTCTGGATGCACTGTAACAAATAAAATATCTGGCTTTGCATGGAATGAGTCTATCTGATATATTAGTTTCACCTTTCAAGTTGAATTATGGACATAAATGAACTGTTGCACCATTCTAATTTTTCAAGTTTAATTTTTAAATTGAAGGAGTGCTTTTCCCAGTTTGAAGCATGCTTCTGTGTAAAAGTTATTAAAAAAAAGAAGAAAATCTGAGTTTTACCCACCGTAGAATGCTTCCTGAATGGCCCGTTTAGGGAAATGGAATGACTATGCCTCGTAAGCTCAGATGTTGGCTGAGTTCAGGACAGACTAAAGCGTGTTGCTCCAATCTCTCTCAAGTTTTACAGTGATGTAACATACTTCTGTAAACCTTCATACCATCAGTTTCTCATTATTTCTGCTGAAACACTGAGACATTCCTTTCAGACCTGAAACCTGAATACACCAAAGCGTGACAAGTTGCTGCAGCTGATATTTATTTGTAATCTATGATATACGTAAATAATCACTGTTGCTTTTCTGATTCTGATTTTACAAAATAGCTGCAAAGTCACCAAAAGTTTACTAAAAAAAGTCTATAAAAACATTTTTTTAAATATGTAGTTATTTATTATTCTGGTTCATTTGCCTTTATCAGGCTTGGACAATGTCCAGACATTAATATTAACTAAAGGGGGAAGCACATGTTACCAGCCCACACAACGCAACACACTTCCATGCTGCAAAACAAGTGCATGTGTTTAAATTCTGACCCTTGTTTAGGTTTGAAATGTGTTGGTGTGTTCTGGATCTGGGTGCTGATTGGTGGAGAGATGAAGGCGTGGTTGATAGGAACAGTGCATGCAAGGTTGAGTTTACTGTCTCAATAAACAGGTCACCAAAGGCTGACTGTGTGCAGAACTGCATCACCATGACGTGTGTCCACTTGGACTTGGAACTCAAAATGTGAAAATACTCAAAACCTTTGACTCAAATCTAGAAAAAAAATAAAGCTCAATATAAAAATCTGTCAAGAATCAATTTGTTAAGCTGTTCCTTCTCCTGAAGCCTGCAACTAAATCGAATAATCTACAGGTTCATGCATCCAATGAGAGAGCAGGAGAAAACCATAAAGAGACAAGTGAGTAACTTACTATTTATTAAAAGTTATACAATATTAATCTATTCAGGGTTGACTCAAGAAACACTCAGGTAGGAATTAAATTCACCTGGAAGGATCAAAGTGACCACTGGGCCCAAACACTGCCTCTGTTTTATTTTCATAGAGACACAGGAAGTTCTCTGCCATCCATGCCTTGACTTCAGCCAAACAATCAATGACATTTCTGACCAACGTTGCAGATCAAACTGAGTCAGTGGAAGAGTCACATTGCTGTTAGCCAATCAGAGGTGAGATGTCTAAGTATCAGGAAATACAACTCCAAAACCTGGTGTCTTCAGCTCAGCTCTGATCTGGCTAACTTCTAGTTCCTGAAATAGGAGCACCAGAGCTTTTTCCCTGTAGAGATCGACTCACATACTAGAGACCACTGCAAATGTACTGAAAAAAAAACCGAGTGAACTTGGGCTCAAGTGGTGGGCCAACGTAGAGGTGGCTTCCTGTAGCCTTTTGGGATTGAGCCCAACCAGGCTGCAGAATACAAGGATTAACCTCCAGACTAAATCCATAACGAGCCCCATTTATCTGGCCTGGCTAAAGACTGGAGATAAGAAAAGCTGGAATGATCGTTCCATGGCGTGGCTCAGCTTGAAAGATAAAGAGGGATCACTCAGGAGGAGTACAGAGTAGAGCTGCTGCTCCTCCTCATGAGGAGGTTCAAGCATTTGACTAGGTTTGCCTCTCAGAGGTTTTCCAGGTATGTCCCACCTGAAGGGGATCCTGGGTCCGATCCAGAACTCGCTGAATGTATTATGATTCCTCTTGGCTGTAGGAGCTGCAGGGTGCTGCTCAGCAGAGAGATCTACTGATTTGTTTCTTGGATCTGTTGGATCTTAACTTGGAAAAATGGAAGAAAATTGATGGATATTAACCTTAAAACAGAAAACAATTTATTCAAAGCTACAAGTTTACCTTTCAGAAAGGCCTGAGTAGCTTTTTGAAGCAATTTTTCTGCGATTTCATAAGACTTACTTATTAATTACACATTTGCTTTGAATCATCACATTTTGTACAACATCATAAGGCTTCCAACTGTTTTCTCAGTAAACGTGGGAGCGACGCACCGCTATCAAAGATTCCGAGGAAGTTCAGTGACACATGAATGGTGGGAGTTTTAAACTCCCTAAGTGATTATTTCTCTAAAGTATTTAGAAAGTTGTGTAGTTCTAGGAGCGGTGTACTTGACCCCACTTTGCTGTAACATCATTTCATATCAGTTTTCCAGCTGATAAGAAGTTAAAGCCACTTCCTGAGCCACTGTGCTGTTTTGTTTCACGCTGTGTAAAGTTTGCTAACCTGCTGCAGATCTGATCGTATCTGTTCAGGATGTGTCAACAGGACATTTTATTTGCTACAAGCCTTTGATTCATCAACAGAACACGAGGGAGGACTTTAACTTTTCAAGTAGCTTTTTGTGTAAACATTGGATTTTTATTTAAAATTCTGAGGTTTGTGATGTTTATTAAAATTTATTTGAAATATTTAACAAAAAATGTTTTCAGCAATTTTAATCAAAGCACCAATTTTAACAAACGGAAGCTGTGAGCGTTGGGCTCCACAGCAGGTGGAAAACCGGTTTAGAGGTCGTCAGTGTCACAATACAACCCTGTAGGACCCTTCTGTATAAATCTCAGCAGAACGACACTGCTGCTCCAACTACACCCCCTCCCACATCAATTATCATCATCATCGTGTTGGAGACTTGGTGGAGGAAAAACTAAGCATCACAGCGTTTGTTGAAAATAAACAGACTTAAGGATCTTGTATTAAATTTTGTAGTGGAAACCCAAAAAAAAAATCACTATTTATGAATACATATGACTATACCAAAGGTCAGGAAGTAATGATTGCATTTACTCAGTTTTCACAATAGTTAGTAAATATCTGGGAATTTCAATCTTTTTTGGAATTCCTTCTGAAGTTTTTATGTCCAGACCATCTCCTTTCAAGAACTGCTTGCACTCCTGAACCGTACTCAAATTTCCAGAAATCAACAGTGTGGAGGGTCAAAGGTTGGAATGTTTAAATGCAGAGGAGCTCCTATAGGGGGGTTGAGTGTTTAACGTCACATTAGGCAGGGTGTGAACTGTGTCTGACACTAGGGGGCAGAATAGGTTCATGTTTAAATACCAGGACAGCCCATTAATTACCCCTCTGTTCTGCCTTTTCAATGTCACACTTTCAATTATGGACGACCTTTTTTGCTTCGCACGGCAGCATTCATGTCACGGAGCACGTGATTCCAATGGAATTCCTAAAGCAACCTGGTAAATATATCTGACCTCAGTGCTGATGCATGCAATGAGAAATGGCTCAGAGGCTTCTGGAGCCCAAGAAAAACATAAGGCATTCAAAAGCTTCAAGCTGCCTTTAAACCAGACAATCAGAGCATTAGGTAGGCGATAAAAATAAATACAGATTGTTTTGCACATAAATTTACAAAGTGTCATAACAAAGCAATAAAGTAAATGGTATGATTTTTATTTATGCGGGTCAGCGTATGCAGGATGCCAGTTATAAAACTAACAAGATGCATGTTTTGATTTAAAATGTCTACATTAAAGTCAATGCACTCCTAAAAAGCAGGTTGTAGTAATAAAAAACCCTATCCTGACAGGGAAACAACTAAAACATGTAGGATGGCCATGGAAATCAGGATTGGACATCACAAGTAGATCCATAAGGGTTTATTTATTGCTGATACTGATATGTAGAGGTCCTGGCCAGCCCAGTATCTAATATAGGCAGAAGATGTTTTAGGCCTATTTTCATGAACAACATCAAGATGTTTTCCGCCTTATTTAGATGCTAAAATGTCACTAATAACAGGGGACACATAACATTTCTAAACCTTAATCAGTTCTGAACACTGATTTAACCCACTCTTCAATCTTAATTCTGTGTAATTTACTGTATTAAAATCAAACATTAAGCACTAGTTAAACAACCAAATCAATAACGTGATCAAGGATTAAACACAACAGGTGAATACAAGAAATATCAGTTCACAATATTTTAGAGCATTTATTAAGCATTGTTCAGGAAATAAAATAAGTATGACTTTAGAGTATAAAAATACAAACAGAAAAATATTAAAACTAAAATATATAAAATCTAAATTAAACAGTGCTGAACACAATGTTGACCTGCTAAAACACAACAGCAAAATCTGAAGTGCATTCAATCTTTTTTGTTTTGTACTAATATTTCTTAAAGAGCAAGTCACCCCCCTACCAGAGTCTTATTCCACCCACACTTCCTGTTTGAAAAATGCGCCAAAAGGAGGCGTCACCTGTCCATCAGGTGACCGTTGCTACGGCTGTGCAATTTTCTACAATTTAAAAAATACTGGTACTGGTTTAAAATGAATAAAGCTTGTTTTATATTAACATGTTGAATTTCAGTTTAAAAGAATGGTAAATGGCTTGTAGCGCCTTCTAGGGTTCTACAACCCCCCAAGGCGCTTCATAACACAATCAGTCATCCACACATTCATACGCTGGTGAAGGTGAAAGACAGCAGCTAAGATAACTCTACCAGTTCTGGTTTTATTGCCGTTATTATTCCAGGGAGAAGTTGAGAGCTTTTCTCAGAATACCATAAAGGTCAACTCAAACAGTGATTTGTTGTCATGTTACCAATGATTCTATTAAACAATGATAAAATAATTCAAATCAAAGTCTTAATGGGACCAGATTCACAGTTTAACATGGCCTTATTGAGCTCAGGTATCTGCAGGAGGCTGCCCGTGTCGCCTCATTGTTTCATTTTCCAAAATTAGCACTCAGACTATTTTCTGGAGTATTTCATTATCATCCATTTGAGGCAAATGAGCAAGACACTAAGGCAATTATGCTGCAAGGCATCTTCTTCAGCTCATCACATAAAGGACAATAGAAGAAAAAAAATGAGTCTTATTTTCAATTTCATGAAATTACAGAGCAGAAAAAAAGAGCCTGATGTCTTCATCATTTATCCCCTGCAGCTGAAGCTTCATAAAGCCAACTCTGCTCTGATGGACATTTTTATGATGTTTTCATTATTATACTCTGCTTCCCCCATATTTACTTATATGTTAATACGTTCATTTAAACGTGATGTTTTTATTATTTCTGTGTGCTGTGAAGGCAGCTCATCAACATTTCTTCTCTGTAACAGTTATCCGTTCAGCCCTTGTATGCTTATATTATTTTTTTCTTATTGTTACGACCCCTTTTGTAACATTTATTTCTTCGGTTCAAGTGTGTTTTGGCTTAAAATGTCATTTAAATGTAATAAATTAATATTTTTATACATGAATAAAAAAAAATTAAGTTCAGTTAAAGTCTGAATTTTACCAGAAACTAAAACAAAACATGTTATAATATTTAGTTTTAAACTAAGAAAGAATCTGCTACAGAAACTGTTTGATCCCTAATCATATGAGGTCCTTAGATCTAAACAATTTGACAATCAAAATAACATAAATTTGCAAAAAAGTTGTTTACATGATTGTTACTTTTCTTTTCATAGCAAGCTGAAATTCATATAGTTGAATCCTCACAACTCCTCAATTTACTTGTTGTTGTTTGTTTAACTACTGATTACTCATCAGATACCTGGATCCCTTAAGTGACTGGTTTTGATGAGGAAGAGCAGTGGCTCTGCTCTGATCGCTCTGAATGATGGAGCTCCTCACTTTAACCATAAGGCTGAACTAGGCCACCATAGAGGAATAATATTTCAGCTGCTTGTTTCCAGAATCTTATGGGATTATATTTGTGTTGCAGATTCCTAATCCCATAGAATATTTTTCTTTCAGTCATGACCCAAATGTCATGAGACATAAACGGACCTTTTTGCTCCCTGATAGACCAGAGCAACACTCTTCTTACTGCAAAGTTAATTTCTCCTGCATCCCACCATCACTCAGGTCAGGAACAAGACACAAAAATATTCACGTTTGAGCCAAAGGCTTGAGTTATAATCAATGTAACTTTTATACAATTCCATAAACAAGGTAGTTGGAGTCACTGATTCTTATTGTGCCAGCTAATGATAATCAGAATTAGCTAAATGGAATTGAAACCATTTCTAATTTAGCTGAACTCTGAACTGCAGGTACTGTGATAAAGTAAATGATATTTTAAAGATGAATTTCCATTACTTTGAATTGGTCTAAAGCTGAAACTGTGAAACAGTTTATAAGCAGAATCATTCTAATAGCATTCGTTTTACAACATTGTGGAAAAACACCATCTGAAAACCAGATGGAGTCTTGTAATTATTGTCACACGTTTCCAGGATCTGGGTTAACAGCTCTACATCATATTTGTGCACAAGCCAGAGTTGATTACCTGTTAAAACCTGATAAACACCAACACAGTATAGCTCTGTTCATCCATCCCATTCTCTTCCACGTATCTGGGGTCAGGTCACAGGGGCAGCAGCCTAAGCATAGAGGCCCCAGCCACTTGGGCCAGCTCCTTTGGGGGAATCCCAAGGCGTTCCCTGGCAAGCCGAGAAAGATAATCCCTCCAGTGTGTCCTGGGTCATCCTTTAGGTCTCCTCCTGGTTGGACATGCCAGGAAAACCTCACCAGGGAGGCGTCCTGGAGACATTCTAACCAGATGCCCGAGCCACCTCAACTGGCTCCTCTTGATGTGGAGGAGCAGCGCAGCCCCTCCCGGATGACAGAGCTTCTGACCTCCAGACACCTTGTGGAGAAAACTCATTTCGGCCGCTTGTATCTGCGATCTCATTCTTTCAGTCACTACCCAAAGCTCGTGACCATAGGTGAGGGTAGGAGCGTAGATCAACCAGTAAATTGAGAGCTGCACTTTCCGGCTCAGTTCTCTCTTCACCACGACAGACCGGTACAACACCCACATCACTGCAGATGCAGCACCAATCCATCTATTGATCTCACGCTCCAGCTTTCCCTCACTCGTGAACAAGACCCAGAGATACTTAAACTCCTCCACTTGGGGCAGGACCTCGTCCCTGACCTGGAGA
Source organism: Aphyosemion australe (assembly GCA_006937985.1). Lineage (NCBI taxonomy): Eukaryota > Metazoa > Chordata > Actinopteri > Cyprinodontiformes > Nothobranchiidae > Aphyosemion > Aphyosemion australe. The sequence goes on from SSNS01000255.1 coordinate 526,765, forward strand.
ATGCATTCTCCCCTCTTCCGACTCAAGACCATGGTCTCGGATTTGGAGGAGCCGATTCTCATCCCAGCTGCTTCACCTTCAGTAACATAACTCAGGAACATTAAAAATCCATAGCCATCTCCAGCTGTGTGTGAGAAAGTTTAATTGTAACAAAAGTGGATCTTTCCATTGGTAGATGCATATCTCCAGAACAACTGGGGCACACATTTGTTCTTCAGCATCAGTTGGTCACGATTTCTACTGTGCTGTAGTCAGTTTGTAATAAACTTTTTAATTATTTCTGGGCAGAAATTCAATCAAACTAGTTTCTTTTTGTCCTGCGATAAACACAAAGTCATGAATAAATTTGTGTTTCTTTTTATAAACCATTCAGCCACACACACACGCGCACACACTTTCTGCAAAACCCCAGATTGAAACTGGCATTTAATTTTATTTTTACTGGTAGTTTAATTTTTAATTTTGTTTTTCTTGCTGCCTACAGTGGCTCTGCAGCACAGAAATGGGCCTACACAGGGTCACAAAATTTATTTTCAACCATCTCTGTGGCGATGCTTTAAACTCAACCTGATATTACAGAAAAAAAATGTAATTTAACAAATGCTGCAATGTGACTCAATGGCTGTAATGCATTTAGGTTAACATTTCATATCTGAAACAGAAGGCTGGTTAGTGGACTTGTCATGGTGGAAACTAAACTTCACTCGTGCTGGTGGACAAACAGATTTCATTTGATCAACAATAAAGACCTAAAATTCCACTTTTAAGAACTGGAAGGTGTCTTCTCTCAGATGATCTGGATAAAACATCATTTAGCTAGCGTTTAGCTTTCTCATAAGCAAAGAGACTAGAAAGGTTTGGAGATTGCAAGTAATAGAATAGAATAGAATAGACTTTATGATCCCACAGTGGGGAAATTCACTTGTCACAGCAGCACCATCACTCAAAGGGTAATTAATTAGAAGAAAGATAAAAAACAAGGATACATCTATATACACATAGGCAGTAATCTAGTATTGTAATCTTAGATCACTAAAAACCACAAATAAAAGATGAAAACAAACTTGGTACCAACACTATGCAGCATACTGTAAGAGACACAGACAACAGTGAGAATCCGGTATTGCACAAGTATAGAACACATAGTGAATATTGCATTGGTGTTATTGTGTACCAGGATGATACCAGTACAGCTTAAACTGAGGAGTTATACACTCTTACAGCAGAGGTGACGAAAGAGCTACGATAGCACTCAGTTTTACATCTGGGATGTCTCAGTCTACCTCTGGAGGAGCTGTCCATGATCTCCACAGTGGAGTGCAGTGGGTGGGAGGGGTTTCTTAAGATGGAGGTCATCTTCCCCAGCATCCTCCTTTTACACGTTTCTTCAACAGAATCCAGCGGGCAGCCCAGAACCGAGCTAGCTTTGGTAGCTAGCTTGTTCAGTCTCTTCCTGTCTCGGTCAGAGCTGCCTGCACCCCAGCAGACCACAGCTGAATGAATAACAGAGCCAACAACAGAGTGATAAAAGGATTTTAGCAGCTGGGAATTAACTCCGAAGGACCGCAGCCTCCTCATGAGATGGAGGCGGCTTTGGCCCTTTTTATACAGAGCATCTGTGTTGTGGGACCAGTTCAGTTTACTGTTGAGGTGAACACCCAGGTACTTAAAGGTGTCCACCACCTCAATGTCTGCTCCCTGGATGTTTACTGGTGAGTGAGGAGGAGTGTTTCTCTGGAAGTCAATCACCATTTCCTTTGTTTTACTGGTGTTCAAGCGAAGGTGGTTACGCTCACACCAGTCCACAAAGTCCATGATGACTGACCTGTACTCCTGGTCGTTCCCCTCAGACACACAGCCGACGATGGCCGAGTCATCAGAGAACTTCTGGAGGTGACAGCTGCTGGTGTAGGTGAAGTCCGAGGTGAAGAAGGTGAAGACAAAGGGTGAGAGCACTGTACCCTGTGGCGCTCCAGTACTGCACACAACCACTTCAGACGTACAGTTGTGCAGCCTCACGTACTGTGGCCTGTTGGTGAGGTAGTTGATGATCCATGCGGTCAGATGTTCATCCACTCTTGCACCCCTGGTGGGACTTGTTAATAAATGAAGGGGATGAACAGTGATGGTGAAACCCCAGGTCACATTTAAGTAAAGTTGGTAACTCACATCTTCATTTTTTTTCCTTTTCATTTAAACACAGTAATTTGCAATAATTTATTTATTGGTTAAAATACATTTGTTCCATTTGTAAGCATGCATATTTGGTTTATTGATGTATTTTTATCAGTTATTTTTCATCTTTCGTTGCGATTAATGTGACTAATTCTAGCTTCTTTTACCATTTTTTTTAACCTGCTGTGATCCTGGGAGTAGACAAAGGATGGTGGCTAGGGCTCAGAGCACTTAAAGCCCCAGTGTGTAATATTTTTACCTGTTTACTACCAAATTCTGTGCATCCAGTGCACAAACTTGTCTTTTTTCATTAATATTTCTCACCAACATCAATTATAAATATTCCTCTCAGCTTGAAATTTTACATTTTTAATACATAAACTGTGGTCGACGCTCCAAGGTCATCGTCCATCTTGAAATACGGTAGCTATTTAGGGACATATGAGCTCCAGGTTATGCGTTTGCACTATGGCTGTAACCTGAAAGAAACAGCAGAGGGCAGCAGTGCGCCGTTGAAGCATGGCGTCTGCCAATTCAACTAAGGAGAGAAGAGAGCTGCTACACCGTTGCTATACTTTGTTAGCTGCTCACACAGTGTGCCACGATCAGCTGATGGCTAAAGCCTAATTTATACTTCTCCGTCAGCTCCCCGAGGCAGAGACACGCACGCATTGACGGAACCGTTTTGCTCTCGAACTTCTCCATCACCTGGAGAGTGCTGCAAAGTAGTTCCCCGCCAGGACAACAGAGGGCGTAGTGCTTTTTTGGGGTATCCTGTCATGTATCCGGTCCAAAATAGTGCATTTGCAGTTTATATTTGCAGTTTATATTGTGCGTTTTTGCATTTAAGAAACTTTTTAAACACGGACAAACTTGTCCCTCATTCTCCTCCACCTCTTCATGCGCTTGTCACCTCTAAACCCACGTTTCCCATCATTTCCGTCCACAAATAAAACGCTTGCTGCGCATCTTTATATTCCTCCAGTCACGGGTGAAAAAACGTTCATATTTTCTGAGTTTTACAGTGAGGTATTCTTCAAGCTGCTCCATGTTTGCTGCTAGATACCGTCGGCTCTCTTTTTATTTTTTGAGGCAGCGATGGCGGAGCTGGTGACGTATTTAAAGAAGCGGCGTTCTGACCAATCACAAGCTTGCGCCCTCCGTCTCGTTGGACGGATGTTTAGAAAAGAGAGCTCGACTCTGTCCGACCTTGTAAGACTGCGGGAGAGGTCTTGCAACGACGGATCATGGCGGTCCATCCGTCCATACTGACAAAAACGGACAAGTATAAATTAGGCTTAACCGGCACTAACACTCATTTTTACAGTCATTGGCACTAAGACTGAACAGTCATAATTAAAAATGATTTTTTAACTGGTAAAGTAGTTAGATGCTTTGTGTGGGTTAGGCTACAGAGATTGGAAATAATCTCAATCTAATGCTTTTTAGAAAAAAAACGGACCAGATGGCTGGAGTGAATGCTGGAGGTTGTTGCCTTTTTGAGTGGGCCACCGTAGCTGCAATACTTACTCTGAACTGCATGGCGCTAAAGAGTCACATTTTTTACCATGATTTCTATGAATATCCCATGAGGAGGATAATTGGACTGCACCACCAGTTCCTGCTAGAGAGGGGGAACTCTGTGTTCTTCTGGTAGATAAACCAGCATTTGCAATTTGACTACATTTTGTAATTAAAGTTTAGTCATTTTGATTTCCTTTTTGATGTTTAGTTTAGAAACAAACCTAATGGCTTTGTGTTGTTTCTTATAGTTGGTGTTGTGTTTAGTTACCCCTATTGTTTTCTATTGGTCTGATCAGCCATTATACCCTTGTGTGTCATTTCCTGTTGGTTCAGTTGTTTGTGCAGCCAGTTGGTTTGTTCACATGATTTGTCTGAGTTCAGTCTTGTTACTATGACTTCTTTTATGAACTCAGCATTTAATCTTTATTGATATAAGTGAGTTGTTGGAATAACAACTCTATTTTTCTAATAATTCCTGTGACTGCTCCTGCTTTTACACTTGGTCCCTCCACATTAACAGAGAAAATAACTCAGAAACATCACGAATGAACAGCATTCAGTGGTGGAACCTCTGGTGATTGGAACAATTGAGCTGACCCACTTTACTTCTGCATTCCTTTCTTTCTATTGAGTCTATGGAAGTGTTCTCAGTAATCAACTGCACTGATGGGCTACTGATGGTAATTTACAAAATAATACTTTTAAACAAAAACTTATGGTCAAAATTTTTAATTTCTTGATTTTGTACATGAAAATTTTCATATTCATACATGTAAATGGTCAAATAGAAAACAAACAAAAAACTGTTCAAGGACTACAAAAACGACAAAAAATTATGAGATTATTTTTAAAGTTTAGTGTAAACAAAACAAAAAGAAACAAGTTCTCCCTCTGCACATATTTAAGTGCTCTCGCCATCTAGCGGCACGTTGGGGTAATTCAACATTTTTGTCAGTTTATAGTGGATGAATTCCCATGAACAAAAAAAATGAACATCTGTTAAAAAAAAAACACCCAGAGTTGTGCAGATAGAGCCTAAAAATGTATTTTTACTCTATAATTCTAAATGTGGTCTAATGGTCTCTATCTCCCCTCTAGAGAAGCAGTAGCTCAGAAGGTAGAGCGGGTTGTCCAGTAATCAGAAGGTTGCAGCCAGTTTGATCCTGGCTCCCTGCAGAGAATGCTGCTGTTGTGTCCTTGGGCAAGACACTTAACCCACCTTGCCTGCTGGTGATGGTCACAGGGACATGTGGCACCTGTGAATGGCATCTTCTCCTCTGTCAGTGCACCCCAGGGCAGCTGTGGCTACACTGTAGTGTAAAGCGGTTTGGAGTCTTCTGACTTGGGTCATTTATATTTATCTTTTTCAAAATAAAAGCATTAAACACCAACAATTCCCTATTTGAATGAATTGAAAACTCACTTTGAGAAGTAGGGCAGAATGAGTCTATAAAGGATATTAAAAATAAAATTTTTGAATTTAGTGGTTTGGTTCCACGACCTGGAACTGGAGACTTTTGAGTTTGTGATCTGAAGCCACTGATTTATCTTAGAGCTCAGCTTAAATATTTTATTTCTATGAAATGTGTTTAAAAAAAGAAAAAAAAATCTTGGTTTCCTTGTTTGTGACTTGATGTATTTGAATAACAACCAAATGAAATGCATTTTAATTTCTCCTCAGTGTGTTTATATTATCTGCTTTGAGGCAAATAGATTCAGCTGCAAATTGTTGACAACAAATGGTGCTTTAGGTCGTATCACACATATCTGACATGAATAATTCACTGGGTTTTAATTTTTCATAGAGCTTAGTAGAAAAGTACTCTAACACAATCAGATTCCTTTAAACTCATGGAGGAAAATGAGCAAGCACAAAGGATTGTGACAGATCAAGACAAGGCAAAAATAAAAAAGCATAAAAAATCAATTTATAAAGAAAAAGTTGGAGCACAAAAAACTTTTATTCTGCCACAAAACTAAGGCTCAGACTCAAATTAAAAGTGGATTCAAAGTGATCATTAGCTCAAAGAGGACGCTTCAGAAGTGTTTTTATTGCTTGCAATCACAAAGCCATGTCGTTAAAAATCCAAACAAACTAAAAAAGCTTTTGTCCCACTTCACCAAAGCGTTTTACGATTCTAATTTGCTGCAGCTGATAGTATTTTCAAAAATTCATGAGCCTTGATTTGGCTGAAGGTTTTCTGTTTAATTTTGATGGTTTTAAAATAAAACTTCAGACTTTCCAGAAGAGAGCGAATTCTTTAAGAGTTAAAAGAAAAGTTCTAACCCAATCTGCAGCACCTCAGACAGAACAAATACCGTGTTGAAAAAGTGAGTGTTGGTGAAAATGCCCCTCAGAGCAGATGTCACTTGAATCAGGAGATGGCGTTTAGAACCAAATCGTGTGAGCTGATCAGACTGGCAGAGGCGCCTCAGAGCGGGGTTGCGTTAGACAACCGAAGGTGAGATCACACCCTGACTTGGTCGGTTTTAGTACAAAAGAAAAGAAAACAGAAGCTGACTTTGATTTATAGAGCTACAGAAAATAATGGCTCCTGAAAATAGAGCAGGGCACTTTTTTCATTGTGCTTCTCTGTTGAAGGAGCTGAAACACCTTTACAGGAGCTCAGCAACAAACAGGAGAGTGAGCTTGTTACTAAAGATTCATGGACAATCCCTCAGTGTTGTCTTGTAGGATTAAGGTAACACTAGCTACGTTTACATGCACCAAATTTCCCCTATCTGATTCAAATCTTGGTTGATCGGAAATCCCAAATCTCTGTTTACATGGACACTAACTGAAATGATCCGATCATGCCGTGATGCATGCAGCATGGGTTGAGCATGCACAGACTTGTCTTTCCCAGAAGAAAAATTGTAAACTAACGCCATCTTGTCTGCACGTCTTTTCCCTTGCATTTTATTTTCTTCGTCTCTAGCTTCGGTGCATACCTGCGTCCTGCATCTTTAGATGCACTTGAGTGTATAACTCAGCATTTCTAGCCTTTCCGCCATCGAGACGTTCAATACTATTGAGCTCCCGTAGTTAAAAAATACTGTTGGCAACAGACCACTTCTGTTTACTGCCCGCCATGTTTTCGACTTGTCCTGAGTGTCTGAAAGACGTCACGCTGAAGTTGCACACATGCGCAGTGGGCATTATTTTACTCCAACAATCTGAATGGGTGTGTACATACATGGACGTCAATCATGAATGACAATCGGACAAAACCACCTCTCTCAATCAGAATGAAATTTCATTCCACGTATCGAATCAGAATATTCCAATTGACATGTTTACATGACAAATTTTTGATCTGATAGGGCGTTCATTCCGATTACTTGTGCCCATGTAAACGTATAGCGACACAAAGATTTTGTCCAGTAGGTCCATACTCCAAAGACGGGGAGCCGCTCATCATGTGCTTCATTGGTAACCCACAAAGCCATTCAAATCAGGTGAAAAGACATGTTGGTTAGGTAAAAATAACATCAGAAACATTTCTCAAGAAAAAAAATTAAGCTTTTTTGTTTTTACTGTTTCCAAATGTTTATTAATTCAAATCACGTGTGATTGTCAGATGATCCTCTACAAACTAATGACTGACTGATTTGTTGATCCTTCAGTGATGTCAGGAAACGCTGCTGCTCTCAGCTGCTGGAACTATCTATTAGAGGTCTACCCATCTGATCTCCATATTGGATCAGTTTCCACATGGATCAAAGCACTTTTCAGTAAACAGATAGGTAAATAAATAAATAAAGTAATGTAAGTATCAATAATTATGATCATGACATCCCATGATTGAGTATCTCGTCACATTATTTGTCGTTTTTTCACATTAAGACAAAACAACCTGAATCTGTTTGAGTCAAAAGTTCAGTGTGATTTAAAGGTTCATTTAAACACCTGTGATGATTGATTAAGTTACATCATAAATACAGAAGTCCAAGAGGCGTTAATAACTTAGTCCCAGAAAATGAGCACACGTTTTCCATTAAAGTGCTTTTTACATTAGACTGTGGGAGTTTCTAAACATAAAGCTAAAGCGTTTTCTTCAAAAGTGAAAAATATCTTTAATCAAAAGATTCTTAGTCTTTTTGTGCTGTAAATTTTTCAATTTTATGATGAGAAATGCAATAGAACAAAAATCTAAGCATTTTACAGAGAAAAAATGAATCTCTGCAGCCCTGCTGCATCTCTGTGGCAGTGCAGGAGTTTCTGGATGTTTTTCTGGGAATTTTATGGTCTTAATGAAAATAAAAAGAACTCCAAACATTTGCTCTTGGAGGCTGTATGCTCGCTATGACTTTGTATCTTTGAACTTCAATTAAAATATAGTAACAGGATTATGATTTGATCTGGATACTGTATAGAAATGAGGACAAAAAAAATCTGAAAATATCTGAAAAAAAGACAAATGGTAAATGACCTGTATTTATAAAGCACCTTCCAGTGTGCTAAAACCTCCCAAGGCACTTTACATCACACATTCACATGTTGGTTATTAGCTACATTGTAGCCACAGCTGCCCTGGGGCACACTGGCAGAGGTAAGGCTGCCCGACACAGGCACCACTGGTCCCTCCGACCACCACCAGCAGACAAGGAAGGTGAAGTGTCTTGCCCAAGGACACAACAACTCTGACAGACTGAGAGGGGTGCGATCCTTCAACCCTCTGGTTACAGGGTGGAAACTTAACTCCTCTGCCATCGTTTACAACTTCACTGTGGTTCATAGTTATGTTTTGGTCAGACAATTGTTTGTGCTGTTTTAGAGTTTTACTGAACCCACCCACTAGAGGGCACTGATTTTAGTGTAAAGGGATACTATGCAGTTTTGGCTTGCTTTTAGCAACTCCTAGTGTCCATTAGTGTGCTGTGCGTTCGTCTTTTTAACACCTTAATGTAACTGCTGAAATGTCTCCTCAGCCTTCATTAGTGTCTACAGGAGCGGTTCATCACTATATCAAACAAATCAGCTGTGTTCACGAGCTAAAACATGCTGGAAGCAGACTACAGCGCTGGTCTGTCAGCTCCATTTTTTAAAAGTCCAACAGAGACCGGACCGGCACTCTGAAGTTGCAAGTGCGATATTCTGGCCACAGAGGGCGGTGAGGTTCTGAGTGACATTTCATTAAAAGGGTCATTTTAGCACATACTGGCTCAAGAAAATGATTTAAAAATATGAAAGAGTTGCATAGTATGGCTTTAAGATGAGTTTGTGTTTGAAAATCTTTTCTCAAAAAAAAATCAGCAAAGCCAATTACTTCAGAAACAATACATTTTCATGTAGTCCAGCATTTTATTGTATTTTGTTTGTGTGTGACGGTGTTCACAAATCAAGTTTAGTGCTGCAGCCTCCAACAGGCTGCTTGAGGGTGAGTGTGTGTGCGTGCGTGTGCGTGTGTGTGTGTGTGTACAAGTACATTGTGATGGCTGAGCATAACATGTAGCCCGTGGGGTTGAAGGGCAACCTTTTAGTTGAGGACAGAGGAACAAAAATAAATTGGAATATTTTTGTAAGTTTTGGCTTGATTCCTGATTCTTAATGAGTTGCAGGGTTAGGGTTATGGCTGTTCATTTGATTGCAGATTCATGCAGTCTTACTAAAACTGGTGGTTTTAGAAATAAATTCTATCCAATGTTTTGTGATTTTTCTTTTTTCTACAAAATCTTTACTAGCATGTAAAAAGATTCCAATGAGAACTAAACTGAAGCACCCAGCATAAAATGAATGTCCGTTGTTTGTTGAATTTGTTTAGTAGACAACATTTTATCACCAATCATTGAATCTGCAGTATGAACTTTGTCTTCTTGTGAAACTGGCAAGAAATTTTAAAAATCTCCATTTATTTTTGTCTCCGGGCAACTTTGCCTGACTCTGGCTCATCTTAGAATCCCTCCTCTTTCTTTATTTAACATTTCTCTCTTTCATCCTTCCTCTACCTACTTCCCAACACCTCTTTCTTTTTCCTTTTCCCCTTATATAGTTCTCCTTTTCTCCACCCATCACCTTCTTTCTTGTCATTTCACCTTGCCCCAAAGACCACCAGGATGAATAATAAATAACAGAANGTTTCAGGAACTGCATTGAATTTAAATTTAAAGGTACAATATGTAAGAATTTTACAGTGAAATAATCACAAAACAGTCTAATGTCTTAATCATGTTAAAAGGAAGGTTACATTGAAGCAGATTTCCTTCTCTGCCGGCTGGGGCGTTGTCAGTTCTTCGCCTTCCATAAAAGCTAAAGAGGGATGTAGTTACTGTTTACAATCTGAGCCCGCAGGGTTGTTGAGTCTGTGCCAAGTCAGACCTGCAGCGCTGGCATTTGTAATTCAATACCGTAGTGTAAATCGCTTTGGAGTCCTCTGACTCATAAAGACACTATACAAGTGTGGGTAATTTATCATTATCATCTAAGTTTAGGCCGGGCCAATCACAGTGCTCCATGTTTGTAGAGCGACATTGGGTGGACTTAGCACCAAATTTTTTTACGATGTTGGCAGAGCTGCGACAAGGTAAAAAAAAAAACGAAGATGGCGGCGGTGGCTCCGGAATGGCTCTTGTTTGAAACGGCTTTGGCATCAACTTTGTACTATTTAGACTTGTGCTTTTCTTTGAGACATAAGAAAATAGTGTTTTTCTTCTTCTTTGATGGTGTATGGCAGACTGCCTCATTGACTGATTTCAGTAGTGATGAATATGCGACATTGTCCTTTGCTCTGATTGGTCCAAGCTCTGTCCAATTGCGTGAGGAGACATTTTGAAAGACAACTACAAGTTTCATCCATGGACTGAGCTCTGTCTATGGGTCGTGGCCGGACTATCTAGGATGGCTCTGCCAAACGGTTGACTTACAGCTTAAAGGGTTAAATTGATGGTGAAAGCATTCAGCAGTTGTTGGAGGAACTGCCTTTTGAGTTTATTTCAAAATAGCTTGTTTAATGAATATAATCATATTTTTCCTAATCCAATCTCTTTATATGTTTAAAACACAGTACAAAATGAAACTGCTGTTATTCTGAGGTAGAGGACACTTCATACAATGATTGTTTTTCAGAACACGGCTCACTCTTTCACCTAAAAATTTTCTGCCTTTGAAAATACAGCCCCAAAGAAAAAAAACTATTCCTGCCTGCTATTCACTCCTGTGAAGCTGCACAAAAGTCTTTTCTAACCTGCCACAGGTCTCACAGTATTTATACACGTCAAGGTTGATGTAATCTGTGGATCGATACACTTTTAAATCACCTGCAAAACAAATGTGTCACCGTGGACTTCGTTAATGATCCGGGTTGATCTTCCACCGCCTCAGGAGAGGACACACCGTTTTTTCTAACGTGTGAGGAACAGTTTGCGTTCATTAATCCTCAACCTCAGATATGTGTGTGTGATGTGAATACTAAATGCTTTGATTGAATATGTGATGTATTTTTTTTCATATTAACCTTACAGTTTCTCAAAAACTCCTAAAAAAGGTTCATTTCACCTGTGTCCTGACTTTCACGCTGGTGTCAAAAAGGAAACCTAAAAATCAGACAAAACATGATCTAAATCACACAATCACCCAGAAATATCCATCCATCAATACATTCTCTTCCTCCTATCCGGAGTCGGGTCGCAGGGGCAGCAGCCTGAGGAGAGAGGCCCAGACTCCCCTCTCCCCAGTGTCTTGGGCCAGCTCTTCCGGGGGAAGGTGTTTTCTGGCCAGCCGAGAGGTATAGTCCCTCCAGCGTGTCCTGGGTCTTCCTTTGGGTCTCCTCCCAGTTGGATGTGCCTGGAAAACCTCACCAGAGAGGCATCCAGGAGGCATCCTAACCAGATGCCTGAGCCACCTCAACTGGCTCCTCTCGATGTGGAGGAGCAGCAGATCTACTCCGAGCCCCTTCCGGATGACCGAGCTTCTCACCCTATCTCTAAGGGAGAGTCCAGACACCCTGCAGAGAAAACTCATTTCGTCCGCTTGTATCTGTGATCTCATCCTTTCGGTCACTACCCAAAGCTCGTGACCATAGGTGAGTGTAGGAACGTATATCAACCAGTAAATCAAGAGCTTCTCCTTCCGGCTCAGCTCTCTCTTCACCATGACAGACCGATACAACGCCCGCATCATTGCAGATGCAGCACCAATCCGCCTATCGATCCCCTGCTCCACCCTTCCCTCACTTGTGAACAAGACCCCGAGATACTTAAACTCCTCCACTTGGGGCAGGACCTCGTCCCTGACCTGAAGAAGGCATTCTACCCTCTTCCGACTCACAATCATGGTCTCGGATTTAGAGGAGCTGATTCTCATCCCAGCTGCTTCACACCCGGCTGCAAACTGCTCCAGTGAAAGCTGGAGATCACCCAGAAATAACCACCCCCAATTTACTTTAGAACTTCAAATCAACTTTACTCTGTTGAGTCTTTATGTTTTTTAATTTCATAGTTACAACCCTCCTCCTTTTTCAGGGCTTGGTACTCATAGAAGTGAGCAAAAAGAGACACCCGCTGAGTTACTTTGTGTTTTTTCTTTTCCTTTTCATAAACCCGGTTAGGCTTCCTAATTTATTCCCATGCATCAAACACCACATCTATTCATGTTGAGGTTTGTTAACTGCCTTGAAAATTTTTAAACGAATGCTTAAAAATAATACAAACAACAAACATGCTGTTGGTGAGCTGAGAAAATGAAACAACAAATATGTGAGTTATTTAGCAGCAGGAATCCAACAACAGTGAGTCAATCCAACGGTTTCTTGGATCTAGTTGCATCAGCTGTGCTAGCTGAATCCCGCTGGAACATTGAGTTTTCTGAACTAATTCGGATCCATTTTTAATGTTTTGCTGCATCTGGCAACAGGCTGCTCTTTAGCTCTCCAAACTTTATTAGCTATTCAGTCCTCTCCAGATGGCACACAGGCTAAAACAATTAGCATTATAATTTTAACTTCAGGACTGCAGGAGTTGCATGGAACAAACTTCTGTTCCCACTGGTGGTTGGCACTTTGATTTGAAGCAAATGTAAACACATGCACTTGATTAATTTCCTGTCAGTAATCGGGATGCTGAAATTATTTGCTGAAGGATATAATGTCACATCAGCTACTTGTTTAGTTCATTTCCTGTTTATTTGTTCCAAATCCTACATAATTACTTCCTATGTGACACATAAATGCAAATTCCCATTCTTATATCGAAAATGTGGCTTTATTTTTTTAATTTGCTTGTTTTATTATTTAAACATATGAGATGCAATAAATGTTGGTTCCTGTTATAATATAAAAACAATGTATAGTTAAAACTCCAGAAAGTGTTTTCTATATGTGTAGAAGAACATTACTGAAATTAGTCTCATCAAAAATTGGCCCAAAAGGCTAATCTGACTCAACACAATAACTTTTTATTTGAAGGGCCACATGCAAATCTGCAGAGATTCACAGATGTTTACATCTGTGCTGCACTTTATATCAGCTCGCAGCTTCTGAAGTTCATCTATTCAGAGTGCAAAGCATTTTGTAATAAAATAAGTGAACAAATGCAGAAACTTTTGGGAATATAAAACACGACGTGCCCCTAATTACAAATGCATCCAGCAGCGTAGAGGTGATATCAGTGGGTGAAACGTGGGACCATAAATCAAAATCTTGTGCATAGGTAACTACAGCGTCATTTCCATTAACCTCTTGCATCGACTATTAATCCAGTTAAAAGCCAAGCGCCGTGCTGCCAGGCCTGTGGTTCAGGGGAGACGTGCTTTGAGCTAAAAGTCAGCATACTATGCTGGAGATTTGTAGGGATTATTATTTATCAAATTAATAATCTTAGTTTCTGCTTCATTTGTGAGTCAGAGTAAAAGTGACAGGTTTAATCACTTAGGTTTCTAGAATTCAAAGCACCATAGCAGATACATTATTATTATTATTATTATTATTATTATTATTATTATTATTATTATTATTATTATTATTATTAGTAGTAGTAGTAGTAGTAGTATTAGTAGTAATAGTAGTAGTAATAGTAGTAGTGGTAGTAGTTTTTTACTAATCAAAGAATAAAGGAGCTGCACCTTTCAGTTTAAACTGGGGTAAAAAGCTCCTCAGATGTGAAAAAACAGAAAGGAAAAGCAGTTCAGTTACTTCAAAAGATGAGATACTCAGAAAAAACAAAACAAACAAACAAAAACTACTTTTAAGCAATATTCTTATTATGCTGCACCTGCTAGTGCGATGGAGGAATTGTCATAATGTGGAAAAATATAATGAGGACTTATCAAGATGAAACTCAAATTGTTTTAAAAAAAGTTTATTTGCCACAAGTAACATCAACAATATTTTAAAATAAAGTCAAACTGTCAAAATAAAAGTTGAAATACTGTTTTATTAAAAAACAAACAAACAAAAAAAAAAAAACAACAACAACTAGATTGTTCCAGTGTCATTTCAGGAACAGACCAAGAAATCCAATTGTGTTCTTGACGCTAGCAGTAATAATGATCTTCTTCTTCTCCTTCTATTATTATTATTATTATTATTATTATTATTATTATCATGATCTTACCCATGTGTTCTGTGTCTGTGTATACAGAGTAAATTATATACAATTATTTTTATGGCCACTTCCATAACAGCTTCCACAGCAGAACTCAGAACTTCTTTTAATCCTTCACAATAAGAGTGAGCAGACACATGTGCATCAAAACAAATGAAGAGTAAAAAATAAAGTGCCTCATTATTATTTCATTACAAATTTTTCCCTGTCTATTTTCTTTGTTCTTGACATTTCAACTTTATTTTGGAAATCATTAGCTGACTTTATTCTATAATTATAAAAATATATAAAATTACTGTAACTTTCTCTCAACATTTTTAATTTATTCTCAATACCAGTTTCTTGTTTTAGATCCATTTTCTCTCCTACATGACACTGATGAAAACTTTTCACATATGATTCTTTTTTAACATACTCACTCTTCCTGCATTACCAAGTGAAGGAGCTGTAGCCTGAGCAAACCCTGATGGATTATCTGAAATGCTTTTGCTAATGCCTTTCACAATTTTCTATTTTAGATTAGAATTTGACGAATAAAGCAATGTTTCCGACTCAGTTTCTTGCATGTCTCAGACCTTTAGGCTCAATCATAACTTACTTTATTTGGTTGAGTGATACATCAAGGCTGCGATGAGAAACAAGCCAACTGACTCATAACTTAAATGTTTTTGACTTTTAAAGGTCAACATTAGCTGCCGTTAATCCTCACCAAATACCAGCTCTGATCTAACATCGGCTCTCTCCTTTCTTACATCTCTGTATGAAACAGCATGAAAACCTTGACTGACCTGGAAAAAACATTTAAAACTAAATGTTTTATTATTTTGTGCCTGTGCTGTGTGACCTTGAAGGTGTCAGGTTATCTGCTCTCTCTCAGCTCTTGCAGACAGATTTGAGAAATGAAAAACTAGAGTGTTGCAGACAGACTCCCGCTTTGTTGGATGAAATACAAAAAGCTGCTTATCTGTGGCCATACTGCCTCTGAGTTGTATTTTGCAGCTACTTTGGCGAACATTAAAATACTTGTTAGCATTTAGATTTTTCTTGAAAGAAACCTAAATCTTGTAGTGAGGAAGCAACACAATGCCCTTCAATACAGCTGCTGTGTAAGTATCAGCAAAGAGCAAACAAAACAGTCCGTCGCTGGAGACCCACTTTGGAAAACAAGAACAATTAATTGGTTGGATAAATGCATGCCTTTGTGTTTTTACAGCAGGTCTTTATCAAATTAGTCTCAGAGGAGAGGGTCTTATGTTTGTTTGTGTGTAAATATTGCTTAATGTGCAGGTTTTTAACCTTTACCACACAATAAAAACATGTTGGAGAAACTTTCTGCCATATTGAACTTTGTGGGATCTTATGTTGTCTTTGGGAGCATGAAGTGTCTCTCTTGGCTTCAGTGATCTATTACCTTTAGGTTTTGCTGCAGAGGTTTGCAGCTGAGTGTGAAGCCTCTGTGGTGAGCTTCAGCGCCTTCAAATTTGATTTCTCAACCAAATAAGAGTGAATTTTGAATTCTGGGTTGGGATTAAGCCACTGCTCCAAGTGGAATGGAGGTGGGAAGCTTAGAGGAAGAGAAGATCAGGAGAAGCTTAGAGTAGCTGCTTCTCCACCTTTAAAGGAGCCAATTGAGTTGGTTTGAACATCTAAAGATGGCACTGCCTT
Organism: Aphyosemion australe; assembly: GCA_006937985.1. Lineage (NCBI taxonomy): Eukaryota > Metazoa > Chordata > Actinopteri > Cyprinodontiformes > Nothobranchiidae > Aphyosemion > Aphyosemion australe. Next base: position 542,668 of record SSNS01000255.1, read on the forward strand.
GGCAGGCCAGACGCCTTGCTTACGAGGACACTGTCCTTCCTTGGTCAAAGAAAACGATTAAATGAAACAGACTTGCCCCACGTGACCGCGGCCGTCCAGAGCCCGCCTCCTGCTTTCGCGCTCTGTTTACGTACCGCCCATCATAGTAATGTTAAGTTTCTTTATAGATGTATATCGAGCCTTTTACTTATTAAATTGTGTATATATTGGTTAAATCATATGTGTAAGTGAGTTAGTACCTGCTAGCCACCTAAGTTGAAACTACTAAGCAACTAACCATCAATAGATAACTACTTTGGATCTTAAAAAATATTTTACATATAAGCCCAATAGCTACAATTAGTTGACTTACATTTAAACTGGAAATTTGCCCCCGAAGTAGCTGCTGCTAGCTCCTGATCACATTTGTTTGAAAATACAGCGCTGCATTTTGGAAATTCTTGACCAAGAGAAGGCAACAAGGCACCTCTCGGAGCTACAGCTGGAGCTACAGCTAGCTAGCATTTTCCGTTCCTCCTGCGGGTGTGTTTGCTTTATATATGGCCGGGGCTGGTGAGGGTGGAGCCGAAATTCATAAGGCGGTGACATGCAGGTTTGAGGAGGCAAGGCTCCGTCATGTGACGTTGCATGAAAGCTTGCTCAGAAGAGGGGGGATTGCTCTCGCTTTTTTTTTAACTTTCTAATTTACATAAAAACTAGGTCACACACGGCTTTGATCTGTTTGCATGCTACTTTTGACCACCCAAGCTGTCTTTACTCAACAACAACAAGGAAAATGGTGGTTTGGATTCTAGTTCCCCTTTAAAATAACGTACTGAGTTAAGCCCCACCCACGTCCGGTTAACAACGCCCATTTCCGGGTTAGGCCCCACCTACTCCGAGTACAGATACAGATAATTTAGATGGTTGTTACAAACCAGACCGTCCAGGTGGTCTCGGTAACAATAATGGAGGCATGTCAGATGGAAAAATCATGATATGATGTTTTACTAACAAAAGGAACCAAATGTAAACACAAATTAAACTGGCGATTAACCGAAACAACAAGAACTCAAAGAACAGCTTATAGTCAAACACCTCTCAGAGCTTCAGCTTTAACTGATTTCCCCTCTGTACTGGGACGCCACCCCCAAAGTGAAAAGCCCCTTTTCGGACTCCACGTAACCTTTCTACAGGCACCGGCTAAGTCAGGGAAACCATACAGTCTGCACTAGTCAGACACGAATACCAAATTCACCCCTTAAGGGTTACCACACAAATAAGCTAAAACCTTAAACTCTGAGAGAAGCTGTTAAAATCCAAGACACAGAATATAAAACACCGCCAGGGAGTCAACAGGACAGCCTCCTTCCTGTCCTGCCGCTCCAAGAGTCTGAGGTGTGGCTGGGCTTTGTAGCAGTCAGGGCTGATTGAAAGTTTGAGACAGCTGGTACACTCCAAAGTGGAGGTAATTAGTGAGAGTGGAGCCAGGTGCTGCAGGTGCTCTCCTCTCACATTCTCAGGAAGGGAGAAAAGAGAGGAAAGATTACAATATAAAACAAATAAAAACAGCCAGGGGCTGTAACAATGGTTGAACAGATACAGATACAGATAGTGGTGTACTCGGTCATCCTTACTTAGTAGTATAAATTAGGCTTAGCTTCATCATCTTGTTTGGAGTTGTCGGATATTAACGGTTGCTATGATGTGTGATTGGACAATAGCCTTTTTGGGGGCGAACAGCGAACAAATGGCACACAGACATCTTGCTACCACATGAACATTGGAACACGCCTTGGCGGTTCCTGATGACGTATCTCCTAGGCAACCGGGGCGGGACCAAGGCATCAAGGCGAGGTTCCTTGCAACTGGAAAACACCCTACATCTCATCTCTGGTCTGGGAATCCATTGATACCCTCCGGATGAGGTCAAGTGGGTAGCTGTGGAGAGGGAGGTCTAGGATCTCTGCTTAAAGCTGCAAAACAAGCTAGCATTTAAACACAGTCACAGTAACAGAACTCTCACCACTCTCGTCGATCATAGGCCACCATATGGGAATATACATTGTCAGAGGAAACAAGACAGCGCTAAACACTAGTCGCCTTTTCTACTTCCAAATGTCTTTTTTTGTTCGTGACTTCAAATGGTGTTTTTCTTTTTGGGACTCTGGTAGTTTGTCCTAAAGTTGAAGTGGTAGCAGCCGGCTGTTTCTCCTTCTCTAATAGTATTGAGCAGAGAACCTCTCACACCAGTGGTGTTTTGTTACTAAATACGCAAGTGCGTAATGAGTGGAGGACCCAGAGAAGTGCGGGAGTTGGTGAGACAGACAACCGGATGGTCCAGTAGTTGCTTTCGGACCGAGCCGTGTTATTGGTGGAGGTTTTTATACAAATGCAAGAAAAACACTTTATTAATTTCTTTTTCCTATTTTCATATTCACAACATATGCATAGATATACAATCCAATTCCAATCCAATTTTATTTCTAGAGCACACTTATACACAGCCGAGGCTGACCAAAGTGCTGTACAGTAAAAACAACAAGCATACACAGAAAACCAAACATACAACACAAGAAATGATAAGAGTAGTCCGATGACCACTACCAAATCAACAATAAAAAGTAAATCATAATAAAAGGCAAACTAGGCCAAATTAAAAGCCAGCGAATAGAAATAAGCCTTCAAGCGTGACTTAAAATCAGGGAGAGAGGGGGCCATTCTCACTGCCAAAGGGAGTTGGTTCCAGAGAAGAGGCGCACAGATTGAGAACGCACGTGCTCCTCGAGTCCTCACCCAAGTCCCGAACACTTGGGACCTGTATCAGACAGTGGTCTGCTGACCGAAGGGTTCGACCAGGTATGTAGGGCTGAACTAGCTGAGTCAAGTACAATGTCGCGTAAAGATAAAGTGATTTAAAAACAAGAAGTAAAATTTTAAACTGGATGCGGTAGCGCACCGGAAGCCAGTGCAACTGGGCCAGAACAGGAGTAATGTACTCCCTCCTTCTGGTGTCCGTCAAAAGGCGGGCCGCCGCATTCTGCACCAGCTGTAGGCGCGCAACCGAGGAAGAGGTGGATCCATAAAAAAGGGAATTCGCATAATCCAAGCGCGTGATTACAAATGCATGGATCAATGTGTGCAAGTTGCATCTAGTCAGGATGGACTTCATCTTAGATAGCCAGCCCTTCACTTCATTCAGGCAATCCACAGCCGGTTGCACTGAGTCTAGTGATTTTAAAGAAACATAAAATTGGCAGTCATCAGCATACAAATGATACATCACACCATGTCGCCTGAAAATATATACAATGTTTGAAGGTTGTTAAGAGAGCATGAAAAAATGTTTTAAGCTAGCATGTTTTGCAGATTTGCCGTTAGTAGCTTTAAGATGCTCCAACTTAGTCAAATAAAAACCTAGTTGTTGCTCATTGGAATGTATAATGGCAATAAGATAAAACATCTAAAATATGTTTGGTGGATTTGAAATCAAACCAAACTTAATCATGCTCCTGAGTGGATTTAAATAGACTGAGTGTTATAGTAAAATCTATGAGCAGTATTTAACAGATTAACATTTGTTATGTCATGTGAATCGCTGAAGTCCAACACTCCGTGTGCTCCTGAGGATGCATGAATCATCCGTGAGCAGATTAGACATCTGTCTGTCAGACGGGGCGGAGGGCAAAAAGCCTCAGCTACCCTCTTTAAGGCTCAATCTCAAAGGTCAGGGGGTTCGGTGATGTGAGCGGTCTGACAGGCCCGTAAATGATGTCACCCTTCACCTCCCCAACTACTTCAGCTCATCCTCCTCTTACTGATACAGAAACTTTCTGAGAGAAACCGTCTTCAGCTGCCTGCTGGTGTGTGAAGGCTCAATCAGTTTTACAATCGCTATTTTCTCTCAGAAAGTCCTCTTTGTGTCATAAAATTTCTGCCTCTTTCACTTGCTCTCCCTCTTTGTCATTCGTTTTCTTTGAGCCTATTCACACCCTTCAATGTAAGTGCTGCTTGGCTAGAAAGCAGAAAAAATCAGAGCTCTTCAGTCTGAGAGGCAGCGCTAACATCAACTTTTCAAATGGTTTGGGTAAATTGTAGGCATTTATAATTTCTGCTTTTCTAGATATCCACACAAAAACAAGCATCTGGCAAACATAATAAAATAAAATAAAATAAAACACTTGAATTTCTCACTGGGCTGTGAATTCTACACACAACATTATGAGATATAGTGAGAAATACAATATTCTAGTTGGAATCACAGTGAGTTGGTACATGTATATGACACTTTTGTGACCAGCTTTATATATGAGCTGGTCACATATGGATTTCAAATAATTTGAAATTATTTGCTGTTATTGTGGGACGGCTGAACTGCAGCTATACATAAAGTCGAACAAACTCTGTTTTCCTGCAGGTGACATCAGTCACAATAAAATTTGATAATTATGATCAAAAATGGCTTTTATCGGTTTTTGTGAATGGAACCTTCAGACACACACACACACACACACACGCACACATGCACGCACACACATGCACACACACACACACACACACACACACACACACGTGCATTTATGTTTTAGCTATCAGGCTCCTCTACTGTGGAACCAGCTCCCAGCTTTAGTCCGTGAGGCAGACATCTTGTCTACTTTTAAGACTAGGCTCCAAACTTTTCTATTTGATAGGGCTTATGGTTAAATTCTGATGTTAGCCCAGGTTTTGACGAGTGGGGAGCAGAGGGAGGTGGAGTGTACAGCGGGGACTACAGTCGTTAAAGACTTTTCTCCCTGGCCCTGCCTCCCACATGCCTCCATCTGAAAGGCTAGGTTATCCTGAGTTATCTCTGTAGTTATGCTGCTATAGGCTTAGACTGCTGGAGGACATACTGACCACTTTCCACACTCTGCTACCCTCTTCTACCACCACTCTCTAATTGCATTATTTCCTGTTATTTCAGCTGTTAACTTTATTTTCTCTCTAAGTGTTTTTCTCCCCAGAAGAAGCTACACTGGCGTTCTGCTGAGCTGTGGTGGCCTCATGGAGGGGGCCATCGGCTGGCACACTGCTGCCAACCACTTAACATTATCCCTCTCCTGATATTACATCTTACTTTCTTTAACATAGAATGTGCTACTATTAGTTCACCTATTGAATTAATTATAGATTCACTCAGATAAAGACAATAAAGTTTCTCTTACTAAATAGAACTTCTACTAAGAAATCACAGTGTAGCCATAGAAACACTACTTGATCTATATGGTGTGTGGGTGTGTGTGTGTGGGGTGTGCGTGTGCGTGTGCCTGCTCTGTCTTCTCAATCCCCAGTGAGTCGTAGCGGATGGCTGCTCATACTGAGCCAGGATCCTCTGGAGGTTTCTTCCTGTTAAAAGGGAGTTTTCCTTCCCACTGTCGCTACATGCTTGCTTAGTATGAGGATTGTATCAACACACAGTCAGCGTCTTGATGCAATCTGCTGGGTTCCTTATATAGGATACTTTTTTACTGATTGGCTTAATGAACTGAACTGTATTGGAATGTTTACTTTGTGAAGAGCCTTGAGACGACTCTTGTCGTGATTTGGCGCTATATAAATAAACTGAATTGAATTTTATGAAACCACTATGACTTGGTGGTGGTTTATGGGGACACAAATTTCCTCATAAACAGGTAATCTGGTGAACACAAAAAGTATGTCAAAATGTTTTATTTTACCCATGGAAGAACATTGTCACTTAAAAAAATAAGAAAAACCTCTCAGAACATACATTCCACTATGACATTTGACAGGCTTATGAGACCATGACAACATGGTGGTTTGTAACCCACACACACGATTTCCTTGCATCTGGTGAACACAAAAAGTATGTCAAAATGTTTTATTTTACCCATGGAAGAAAAGTCTCACTTCAAAAATAAAAAAAAACCCTATCAGAAAATACATACATTCATACATACATTGAGGAGTTGCTACTTCTGTCTACTTCTATTATCCACAGTGAAATCCAGACCTTCACACAATAAGAGTCTCAAACATACACATTTCTCATCTAAAACACTAGAATCTTATAAAATAGTTTATTATTGTTGTCTGAAGTTAAAGATTTCAATCAGAAATCTTCCATTGCTCAGCCAAATCCTGCTGCTTTTTACATGTAATCATATTGAATAGAAAACTGAATGTACAGTTTATCCATATTGACAATTTCATTGTGCTAAGAGGTGCGCTGCCTTTGTTTCTCCATGATGCAGTAAGACTGCAGTGAGATTCCCCTAGTAACAGTAATCTACTCTCTCCCATCTTCTCCATAACCACTCCACCTCCTGTTAAAGCCAGCGCTCTGTCCTTTGGCTCTGTGAGACGTACGTTATCAAACAGATTCTCCAAAAGCAGCTTTCATTCATCCCTTTTGGGAATAGCGAGCATAGCAATGGAACACTTACTGGGAAGTTATTTGTGTAGGTGTGTGACACACCTCAAGGTGAAAAGCCCACTTACTCAACGTGTGGGGCTGTGTTTTGTCTATATGAAAATGAATTAAAATCCCAAATGGGAGGTATAAATATTCAAAGTGCTGAAGGTGAATGACATATTTCTTCTTTCCTCCTTTCACAGCTGGTCGGTGGCTGGGGTTCTTTTCAGTGTACATTTCATTTCTGCTTTGACAAATTGCAAAATTGACCCTTCAAATGTGATCCTACCAAGCTGAAACAGAGATTTTTCATTTTTTAACACATTCAGTTTCTCATCCAAGACGTCTTCAGTAAGATAATTAAAAATATCTCACTTTGACAATAAAGAAAGCTCCCATTTTTATTTTTGTGTGTTTAAAATGTGGATGCCTGAGGCAAATATTCAGTAAATTAAAGGTCTAACATTCCTTAAAGGAATGCATAAGTTTAACTCTTGTCATGCCAGAGTTTTAAACTAAATTAATCACATATTGGCAAATTTTGAAGTCATTGAAGTATTTGGTCAAATCTTTAAAACATTGATTTGTTAGCACATAAAGAATGTGTTGGGATCCACTCTTTGCTGCTTTTCTAACTCTATAAAAATGAATTATAGCCAGTTTTGTTGTTACAAAGCTCAATTGGCTGCAGCATGTGGTAGACAAAAAATGTAATCAGATGTAAATGTACATCCAACAAGTTATTTCCAGAAGTTTAATCACAATCCATCCAATGGTTCATGAGATGATTTACAGACTTGTCCTCTCAGTATGTTTTGGTGATGATTCTAATATGAAACCCGAAAATATCCATAAAACTGACCGACTTGTTATTTTTTATTTTCTGCGGTCTGGCTGCAATAGCCATAAATATAAATGGACTGCATTTCAATATTAATTTGTAGCATGATTATGAATTACTGATTACTTTTAGAATCCATCCAGTACAGAGTTTTGATTATACTATTGGGTGTGTTATTGGGACTGTATAAATGTAATTTTTACTGATATAATATTGGTAACCTCACAACCTCAGCACAAACAAAATTGTGGGGACCCCCTTGTTGGGAACCACTGAGTTAGAGCATGTGTTTTTACTGACTCTCAGCCATCCCCACCCAAAGGTTTAACTCAGTTACTGTACATTAAATCCAGTTATAGCCAGTTTTGTGTTTTTCCACTACAGATTTGTTGTAGTGGCGATTTTTAATGGGGTTGACTCCAAAGGTTAATTAGTTGTAGATGTCCATGATTAGGGTCTGAGAGTTTCATGGAAACTAATTCAGTGATTTGTGAGATATTTTGGTGATAATACAAATACACAGACAAAAACATCACCACCCACTTCCTTCCTTTAGTTTAATGGCAACAATAACACAAGATGGGTTTGAGTTGGCCATGATGGCAGAATAATTCTAAGATGGTATTGGGTTGGCAAACAGGATTTTTAGAGTGTAAAATACAAAGCAAAAATTTTGACAGTTTAATAAATAATTTAGATTGCTTTTATTGGCATTCAGCAAATGCATCATGGGTGTACATATCAAACAAAATGTTGTTGCTAGGCTCACAGTGCATTACAGGAATTATCTAACAATGTTCACAAAAAAGTACAAATTAAGATAAAATCAAGATAAAATAATAGGGAATAAAATAAAGTGACTGTGTGACATGTTATTGCACGGAGAATAGCATCATAGCAGCATGTTATAGACCATTGCAGTTCCTAAATGTTGGTAGGGGAAAAGTGGGAGGGGCAGTCCATGCAGGGGCTGATGCAGACCATGGGCGAGAGTTCGTCTTTATTGCATGTTGGTGTTCAACATTCTTATGGCAGGGGAAAGAAAATGGCTCTGAATCTGGACGTCCTGCTGCAGATACTGCAGAACCTTCTGCTAGAGTTCAGTCTTAAACACAGACCATGGTGATGATGGTTGGGGTCCGAAACACTTTGTCGCGCTCTGGTCAAACAGCGCTTATGGCCAATATCCCGAATGGAGGGGAGAGGGTTTTCAATGATTTGAAATGATCTAACATTATAATAAAAACACAATCAGACACTCTTAGACATAAAAGTGAAGTGAATATTTTTTTTCTAATGTACATCATAATTCAACCACTTTTCAACCTTTTTGCCAGTTGTGTTCCTTACATGCTTCTGTTATTCTGTATGATGTTTTACTGCACACATTAACACAAGATTATACCGCAGTGCACCGTCCTGCCTGTCAGATCTCAGCATCATTGCTGCACCTACAGATGCAAACCAACAACCGTGCTGCAATGTAATTGCCATTCAGCAAATATCTCAGTGTGGCTCGGCAGCATCACGCACGCTCATAAACTCCCCCGCTGGAATGATTGCTCAGAGACAGACAGGCGTATTACTCACCATGCTGTTATAGCTCACGAATAAAACCAAAGAGCAATAAAGTGATCCTTAAAATTTTCATGTGAGCTGAGGCAGCGTGGAGGCTAAGCGCTGTGGGTGGTAGAGCGTGAGTGTGTGTGTGAGTGTGTATGTGTGTGTGTATGTAATGTGTGTTTGGGTGATAGGGGTGTACATTTGAAGCTTTATGTTAAATTATTCTGGTCGTTAAGCTGCATCAGCACCTGTGTGTGCTGGCGTTCTGCTCTTAAGTGTGTCCTCTGGATGCACATGCTTTTATGAGTGTGTATGATTGTTTATATTACGTCTGTGTTACAATGTGTGTGGGCTGAGTTCACACTTTGCTTACATTGATGCACATGAATACATCTTTACATCTACAACTAGTATCTCACTGGGCTGTGACTGTTGATTGCAAAATAAACACTGGCACAACAGTTGCACATCTTGTCTTTGATTTCAACTCTTTTTCTTTCTTTCTTTCTTTTTTTCACTTTATTTCATTCAAAAAATATACAAAAAAAACAATAAGAAAACAACAAAACAACAAAGTCTATCTATACGTAGCATCATATAATTTTGAATGAAAAGGAACAGAATGAAGAAAATATCTTATAATTTCTGCCCTTTTTTACATAGAGAAATTAACACATTCGAAAATTATAATTATTTACACACTCTTCTAGCCCCAATACTTTCTATTTTCCAGATTTTAATCATAGCCATAGTTTAGTTTACATTTTCATAATTTCTTAATACACTTTCTTTGGTATGTTTTTTAAATATGATAATTGATTTTGATTCTTTTATTTCCCTGTTAAGGTTATTCCATAGTCTTACACCATATACAGAAATATTACAGTCCTTAAGTTTGGTTCTAAATCTAGGTAATTTAAAAACATCGGTTCCTTTCAACATGTAACCACTCACTCTCTTTAGAAACATTTTCTGAATATTAGTCGGTAACATACTTGTATTTGCTCTGTACATTGTTTGCAATATTTTCCAATCTACCAAGTCATAAAATTTCAGTATTTTAAATTTAATGAATAATGGGTTAGTGTGNCCTACATTTACAAAAAATTCATTGAATTCATTGGAGATTTCTTTAACATCATAAATGTCTTTATTATCCTTGACAAAGTAGTTTGGGAGTCTTGATTTAGTAATACTTCTATTAGTCACCTTATTTATTATTCCCCAAGTAGCTTTTGTGCTGTCTTTATTCTTGTTCAATAATTCACCATAGTAATTTTTTTTCTGTTTCCTAATTATTGTTACTAATTTATTTTTATATTTTTTATATCTATCTTCTGCTTCTTTTGTTTGTGACTTTAAGAAACTCCTATACAAATGATTTTTTTTAGCACAAGCATTTTTGATTCCTTTAGTCATCCATGGTTGTTTTTCCCTTTTTCCAGTTATTTTGATTAACTTACAACTATTATTAAAAGATTTCATTATTATTTTCATGAAGGATGTATATGCAGTGTTGACATCATTAACATAGACTTCATTCCAGTTCTGCTTTTTAAGATCTTTTTTTAGTGCCTCCAGGGTTTTAACTGATTTATTTCTTTTAAATTTTAAAGTATTATTATGCTTTATGTAGTGTTTGTATTTAGATACTACAAAAACAGGTAAATGATCACTGATATCTGTCATCAATATCCCAGTATTAATAACATCCTCCTTTTTATTAGTGAATATATTATCAATTACTGTCGCACTTTGGGATGTGATCCTGGTTGGTTTGTTTATCAAGGGGAATAAACTTAAACTATACATTAAATCAACAAAATCACTTGATGTTCTCTGTCCAACAGGATGTTCTAAGTTAATATTGAAGTCTCCACACAAAAACAAGGTTTTGTTTTTAATGTGATCGACTAGTTCTATTATTTTGTCAGTAAAGGTCCCTATACAAGAACCAGGTGCTCTATATACACAACTAATTATGATATTTTTTGTTGTGTCATTGCTAATTTCCACTGTTACCATTTCCATAACATTATCTTCCATTATTGTCATTTCCTCCACTAATTTACATTTAAGGTCTGTATCAATATACAGGGCAACCCCACCACCTCTTTTATTTGTTCTATTTGCAAAGTAAAGTTCATAACCCTCCAATTGTACTTCGTCCATGTTTTCATCTTTGAGCCAAGTCTCTGTAATCGCAATCACTCTAAATTTGTTCTTAAATTTACCTAAATAATCTTTTATTATTGACATCTTGGAAAACAAGCTTCTACTGTTTAAGTGTATGATTGATAGTGAATCCTTGATAATTACTCCACTGTTGAGTTGATCATCTTCATAATAATCACAATTTATGTTTACTTCAAATAAACTTTCATCTATTTTGCTATCGATTTCATATATTTTGTCATCTGAGTCCATTATAGATGGATTTTTCCTTCTGCCATCCAAAGTCCCGACTGAACTCTATATAAATCAACAGTGAGTCTGTGTGAATGAAGGAGAGAGAGAGAGAGAGAGAGAGAGAGAGAGAGAGAGAGAGAGAGCGAGAGAGAGAGAGAGAGAGAGAGAGAGAGAGAGAGAGAGAGAGAGAGAGAAGATCCTACATCGTGCTAGCTAGATGTTTTCTGTAGCAGGGTCACTGTCAGCCACTGCCCCGGAGACAATAAATTCAGTGATGCTGATTGGCCAAAAAAATCTCCAGCTCTCCCTAGCAACCAAATGTTATTGGCTGTTTAGCTGCAGTTCAGGGCTGATTTTTTTCAAAGCCCCTGGAGTGATATTAGAGATTCTGTTGGAAGAAATTCAATGTTTCATGAGAGACAGATGGTGAAAATGATGTTTAAGTACTGTAATTCTTATTGCATGTAGGCACTCACAATTATTCAAAACTAACACACACACACATGCACGCACGCGCACACACACACACACACACACACACACACACACACACACACACACACACACACACACACACACACTTACTTTGTGTTTTTCTTTCCCTTCATGCCAGGGAGGGTGCAGCCCTATAGCTCCCCCTACGGATGAGCTGTCCCTGATGTACACAGCATTTGTGTTTCAAATAGTTCAAATGAATGCAATTGGACTTCCTGGTTTCTTGAAGACGTTTTGCTTCTCATCCGAGGAGCTTTATTTTCCTCAATCTAGACTCAGTGATTCAAGTTGTGGCAAGTTTTTAAGCTGCCTAAGTTCTGTGGTGCAGATGACTTAATTGTGAACAAATTAAAAGCAATTTTTGTTGAACTTTTGTGTCTTACTTATTTGCCAATTTGTTTGCATTTTCTCTCATTTCAGTCTGTTTGGTTGCCAACCACTCTCAAACTTATTTCACATTTCACACACAAACTAGACTCGCAAACACAACAATTTAAATTGGTTCCAGATGTATTTTAGTCATACATGATGACTTTCTGACAATTTAATGCAAACATTTTTATGAACAGGAGGGTAAGGCTCAGAGACTCAGAAAATTTAAAACTCTTGCAAACTCCCAACGGTAAGCATGAGTTACTGAGCAGAAACACAAAATTATGAACATGAATTATTCTGCATTACTGCTTTTATACCTTTATGTGAATTCTTCTCACATTCATACAGACCTTGAATAATTGTTCATGTTTGTGTCCATTCTTCTGGTTGAGCTTATAAATATATATTTTTTACAAAACAGTAGATGCATGCCACTTATCAAGTTGGATTGGTAAAACAAACATTGTACTCTCAAAAGATTAAAAAAACAAACAAACAAAAAAAAAAAACAATCTTAGCTCAAGTCCAAAGTAATGTTTCTTTTGGCACATACTGGGTCAGTTTAACATTTTAACTTTAGTGGTTGCTATTTGGTTCTCACTTATTCTGCGGAACCAATTTAATTAAAGCACTAAAGCTCTCACTGACTCATTTTAAATCTGCTGTAGTCTCTAAAATAAAGGACTACCTTGTGAGTTGTTTTCTGTGGGGAAAAAAAAACCCTCTGGTGCCCCTGTTTTAGGAAGTAGAGGTTTGCCCAAGAAGTGGGGGCAGGATCTGAAATCTTACATATTAGTATTCTTTAGTCATCATCTAGCCTCTGATTGGTTAACAGCAACGCAGCTCTTCCACTGCCTCCGTTCGCTCTTTAACAATGATGTTTTATCTCCACAAATAACACAAACCTGAAGGATGTCTGCCACGTTGTGGAGTTGCTAATGCTAACGTTAGCTTCTACTAGCTGAGACGTTCTCTGCTCTCTCCTGGATTCTAAAATCAACACAGCCTTCCCCATCGCAAGTCAATATAGTCAGGGGGCCAAAGTCTCAAAAGTGGGTTGAACCTGACATGGTCTGCCATACTTTTTAATTGTGTTTTTTCTGTTAACTTAGACCCTAAGGACCAATAATTGGAGGGTCTGCTCTGCTGGAAATATTGCGAAAAAATTTTGTGGCCTTTTTAGTATATGAACCCTGTATTTTTATCAGAAAAATGTAAAAAATGATTTTTTCCCCCCAGATTCTCAATGGGTTGGGTACGATATCAATAAATGCATTCCAGATACACAGAACACATGTGCTGACAACATCCACTGAAAAAATAACTCTTAAAACACATTTCTTCATAATTTTGCATCAATTTAATACCAAAAATCAGCGTTTTATCACTTTTTTACCAGTATTTTCATCTTCTCTTCACTGGCAATCAACTATTCCATAAAGTTATGGCATCAGTCATATGCCATGTTTTTCTACAACGTGTACACTCATTCCACAGAAAAAATGATAAAAATTCAACCAAAATCTTTGGATCTGTGAGCCTTTAAATACCAATTGGCGATCAAAAGACTCGGACCATCAGAACTCTCAAGTGGGTAAGAGGTTAATAAACTAGGTGCAGGTGGAATAATTTGCTGCATACATTTAACTTACATTTCCACTTAATGTTAAAACAGCCAGTTTATTTCTATTTGTTGTTGTTTGTGTAATCTCTTGTGATGCATTTAGTTCAGGCATGTTCATGGCCAACTAAAGAAATCTCTCTAGAACCCCCAACAATCAGAATAACTGTTAGAATTTCAATTGTATCTTCACAATGCGTCCAAAAGATGTTTCTGCATTCAATAGCAAGTAAGTTATCAAATGTAAAAATGTATTTATTTATATTGTACAACTTGTCAAAAGCAAATTGGTGGCAACAATGATGCTGAAAGAGGCAAAACCTTCAGAACTCAATCACAGCAAATATCACCACTGCAAAAAGAGCATGTGCTCCCGAGGTTGCTGCTGTGCAAGAGCCATTGTCAAGTGTGACGTTGCATGTCTCTGCACCGGGGACCCCAACAGATGTTCAAGGATTGAACTTGCACTTGAAGACAGGTACACTTAAATAGGCGGTGTGTGTGGGGGGATATATATGTGTGTGTGTGTGTGTGTGTGTGTAAAATTATATTGTCCCATTAAAGTTGTATTTGTCTTCAGCAATAAAAAAATTGCCATATTATGGTTTTGTCTGACACATTTCCATTGGGAGAACAGGGTTATGTTAAGATTAAAAAGATTCCTAGGCAGTGATGGTTAATAATGTGGACTCAAGCACCCATGAAAAATATCCAGAATATCTAACTCCATTGGTTTTTCTTGCTTTCTAAACAGTGTAGCAATGGTTTTTTACCTTAAATTACTGACGGTTTTGGCGACTCACTGATGCCATCTTCAGAGCCACGCCGGCTCGACGGCTTCCCTTCCGCNTGGTAAATGGTTTACTGACCATGGTATTACTGTGCTCAATTGGCCTGCCAACTCTCCTGACCTGAACCCCATTGAGAATCTGTGGGATATTGTGAAGAGAAAGTTGAGAGACGCAAGACCCAACACTCTGGATGAGCTTAAGGCCGCTATCGAAGCATCCTGGGCCTCCATAACACCTCAGCAGTGCCACAGGCTGGTTGCCTCCATGCCACGCCGCATTGAAGCAGTCATTTCTGCAAAAGGATTCCCAACCAAGTATTGAGTGCATAACTGAACATAATTATTTGAAGGTTGAACTTTTTTGTATTAAAAACACTTTTCTTTTATTGGTCGGTTGGAATATGCTAATTTTTTGAGATAGGAATTTTGGGTTTTCATGAGCTGCATGCCAAAATCATCAATATTAAAACAATAAACGGCTTGAACTACTTCAGTTGTGTGTAATGATTCTAAAATATATGAAAGTCTAATGTTTATCAGTACATTACAGAAAATAATTAACTTTATCACAATATGCTAATTTTTTTTAAATGACCTGTACATCTCCCCCCTACACACCGCCTATTTAAGTGTACCTGTCTTCAAGTGCAAGTTCAATCCTTGAACATCTGTTGGGGGCAGAGACATGCAACGTCACACTTGACATTGGCTCTTGCACAGCAGCAACCTCGAGAGCACATGCTCTTTTTGCAATGGCAATATTTGCTGTGATTAAGTTCTGAAGGTTTTGCCTCTTTCAGCATCATTGTTGCCACCAATTTGAATTTGACAAGTTGTACAATACTGTCATGTGGTGGTGGTTGTTGTAGGACCCAAAATGCAGGTGAACAGGAGGCAGACTGGCAGGCAAAAGAACTGTTTATTTTGAATAATGGTAGGTAGCGATACAACATGTAGACAAGACGAGGATCTGACACAGACCAGGACAAACAGAGGGTTTAAATACATGAGGGCAATCAGGAATCAGGTGGGTAGGATAACAAGGGGCAGGTGAGTCCAATAAACAGTTAACGAGGGGAGACAGGACAACACATCTGAGGGAAAAGGAGCAGATCCTGACAAATACAAATAAATACATTTTTACATTTGATAACTTACTTGCTATTGAATGCAGAAACATCTTTTGGATGCATTGTGAAGATACAATTGAAATTCTAACAATTATTCTGATTGTTAGGGGTTCTTTAGTTGGCCATGAACATGCACAAACAACAACAAATAGAAATAAACTGGCTGTTTTAACATTAAGTGGAAATGTAAGTTAAATGTATGCAGCAAATTATTCCACCTGCACCTAGTTTATTCACCTCTTACCCACTTGAGAGTTCTGATGGTCCGAGTCTTTTGATCGCCAATTGGTAATTAAAGGCTCACAGATCCAATGATTTTGGTTTAATTTTTATCATTTTTTCTGTGGAATGAGTGTACAGGTTGTAGAAAAACATGGCATATGACTGATGCCATAACTTTATGGAATAGTTGATTGCCAATGAAGAGAAGATGAAAATACTGGTAAAAAAGTGATAAAACGCTGATTTTTGGTATTAAATTGATGCAAAATTATGTAGAAATGTGTTTTAAGAGTTATTTTTTCAGTGGATGTTGTCAGCACATGTGTTCTGTGTATCTGGAATGCATTTATTGATAGCGTACCCAACCCATTGAGAACTTGGGGGGAAAAATCATTTTTTACATTTTTCTGAAAAAAATACAGGGTTCATATACTAAAATGGCCACAAAATTTTTTCGCAATATTTCCAGCAGAGCAGACCCTCCAATTATTGGTCCTTAGGGTCTAAGTTAACAGAAAAAACACAATTAAAAAGTATGGCAGACCATGTCAGGTTCAACCCATTTTATTGACCTTTTGAGACTTTGGCCCCCTGACTAATATGGGTGAGTTTATTAATGCAAATTGTGTGTGGTATAGATCTGTGTTTCTTTTTCTGACCCAACCTACTCAATGGTTACTGAGACAACCAAAGAAGGCTGAGGCATTTGAGTCAGGTAAATAATTCTGGGTGAGTCCCAGAAGTTCTGAGGCTGGGTGGTAAAGATGACCAGTTAGTGCTGTGCAACACCTGAGCGCCCAAGACGTATTGTGACAGAATCAGTGTTACAGAAGGTGTGTTTCCTTTATCGGAACTTCCGGGTAAATCTGTGAGCGTGAAATTGACCAGGAGATCCGAAGCCCCGGTCCTTGTGTCTCCATATATATTTAGCCATGTAAGGAATTTAATGAAATTTCAGCACATCACGACCGCTGCGCAGTGAGTTACGTCATCGATCAGCGCAAAACACGCGAAAAGCAGTAAACAAAGATCAACACAATAGAGGAAGCAACAATAGTCGGCACGTTTATGTTTGCTATGTTGTTATATGCAGCGATGGCTTCCATCGCTCGTCTCTCTAACAACTTGTGTTTTCCTAAATAACGGTTCCCGCCACATATATGCATTTCCTATTTCCTCCTGAGTTGACATAATTTCCGACTGAGTTACAACCAATCGGCAGCGTTCCCGCCCAGTGTCTTCACCAGGTCTTTTATCGGGCCGTTCTGAGTACCTACCCCTGATCAGGTACTCAGAAGGTTCCGGAAAACAGCCCGGAAAACGGTCAAGTGGAGAGAAGCGCACGTCGGGAACTTCTGGTAAATTTACCCCGAAGTTCCGATAAAGGAAAACACACCTAGAGGGACTAAGGAATGGATCAGGGTTCCAGTTGGACGACTGGAGAATGATCTAGGAAGATTGGAGATCGTAACAAAGGAATGAATGAACTGATGTCTGAGTGGATCTTCCTTATATGGCAAATCCTATGGTCACATCTTCCTCATTGGCGACTGGCTGTGATGTCCCGATGTAAACATCCCTTTAGTTACTGATCAGACGATGACAGCTTCAACACACCTTGCTGCTGGATTATAGTAACGCACTGGCGCTGCATCAGTAACAGAAACAACATTATGACTGCAGAAAAAGTTGTTTTTTTATTACATTTTACTGAAAAAACAAACTCTGTTAGTTACGTCGTTATTCCCTTTACTGCAGTCAATGATGCACACCTGTTTCCCATCAGCGCACCTGTCCCTGTTTCATGATCTCCTCCTTCAGTTTAAAAGCATCCTGGTCTCATTCACTTGGCTCAATTCCTCTTGTTTTATCCTGTTGTAATGTCCTGGATATTTTTGGTTTTTAATTATTAAAGGATTTTTCATGCTCAGCTGCTGCCTCACCTGCACCTTGGGTCTTACAACAACCTACATTTCTACAAGTTGACTTGAAATGATAGCCGCTTGAAAGTGAAATCCTATTTTCTGAAGCCCTAGGGGGCATTCATTTGCACTAATTAAATCCAACCCACTAAAACAAGGCATCACACACCACTGGAAACACAATACACTAAATGGAAATTTACCTCTGGTCAACTGCTTGGGAAGCAGCCATTCTTACCACTATACCACCAATACAAGTAGTTCTCCTTTTTCCAGTAAGGTACCAGTTACATTTTGCTCTTGTCAACAATTTTTGAAACATATATTTAATCAAAAATGGACAACCCTTCTTCACTCTTTAACCTTTCCCACAAAGGTGTATCAGTTTTCACAAAGATTATTTTGTATTTCAGTACTTTGTGCTCATTTCCTAATATTCCATGATGTCAGAACTCCTATCTTTCCTTCCCTTTGCTTGATTTCTTTCTGTCTGTCACTGGTTTGCTGCGTTCTTCCATTATTCATCAATTCACCTTGAACACCTTATTCTCCTGCCACCATTCCCACCAAATCTAGTTTGAGGCTTTATTGTCCTTGAAATTACGTTTGCAGCAGAGCATGCTACGCAGTACAGGCAATAAACAAAATTTACCAGAACATACAGGACACACACAATAAAATGAAGTCTGAGATGTGTTAGACTGAATTACCAGCGTCAGAGAGTGTTTGCATTTGAAGTCTTTGCAACACAGGAAACGTGACCTTATTTACTCAACCCATGACCCCGAAACATTTTGTAACATATTGTTTTATAAGAAAATTTGCTTTCTTTGTTTATGTCAAACTTTAAGAAGTGTGTTGCGATGAGTAAAATTTTTCAAAACATTTAATTGTGAACATAAGTTTGTCATTTAGTTTAGGTGTCTTATTTACTGTGAAGATATGTGGAAAACAAGATGGATAGATCCATGAATGGAAGACATAGGATAAATTGATGGATCGCTTAACATGATGAAAGATGAGAAAATTCCCAAACGATTAGCAAAATTCCATGAGATTTAATGGATAAATGTATGGTTCTAAATAAGGTTTAATAGAACCAGATTGGAAACATCTAATTTTATGCCAATTTTCTGTTAAAATTTGGGAATCACTTTAAAATATAACTCGATAAATACACACTACTAAAATTAAAAGTAAAAAAAGATGAATGAATGACTAAATGAATAGATGAATGTATGAATAAATGAATACATGGCTCTAACATATATATATATATATATATATATATATATATATATATATATATATATATATACATACATACATACATACATGCCAGTATTTCACTGAGCTTTGACTGACATAATCAGGTCACTCAAAGCTCTTTTGGTGACACATGATTATAGGATAATACACACATTTTATTTGGAATCAGAGTTGGTACGTATGGTACTTTAGTTAAATTTAGATGGGTCTAGATGTTTAATTACAATAAAACTAGCTAAATTTAGCCATAAAGGCTCTTCATTACATTAACATTGTTTGTAAGGGGCAGCAGTAGTTTAGGTAGAGTGGTTGTCCAGTAATCGAAGGGTTGGAGGATCGATCCCAGTTCCCAGCAGAAAATTCTGCTGTTGTGTCCTTGGGCAAGACACTTAACCCACGTTGCCTGCTGGTGGTGGTCGAAGGGACCGATGGCGCCTGTGCTCAGCAGCCTCGCTTCTGTCAGTGTGCCCCAGGGCAGCTGTGGCTACATTGTAGCGCATCATCACCAGTGTGTGAATGGATGAATGATAAACTGTAGTGTAAAGTTCTTTGGAGTCCTCTGACTCTGAAAGGCACTATTCAATTTATCTCTAAATGTTTTGCAACTCCTCTGATTTTATCTAAATTCTTTCTAAGGTTTCTGGCACTTTGTGACACCTGGAAACAAATTTGGAAATGTTCCTTCAACGACTGACTGTTTCGTTCATCAGCTCATTAGCTAATGTGTGTCCAGACTATATCAACACAACATAATTGGGAGCTCTCACAAACATTTTGGAAGCTCTTTTGAATTTATTTGTCATTTTCAAATGGTTACCAGCAGTCACCGCCCAGTTTGATACTGGTTTAAAACTCAGTTCTCTAGTTTCAACATCTGAAGAAAACGTTTCTCATTAAGCCCTCAACCTTTAATTGTAACAGTTCTGGCCTTAAACTGATCATAAAGTGTTCCTTTTAATGGCACATGTTTGAATTTGGTTAAACGCTACTTTGCAAGACTGCTTCTTCATTTCCAATATTTTCCTGCTGGAAGACAGCTCTTTCTTTTTCATCTTCAGACTAAATTGGGTAAAATTCATTAGATCATTCTTCACATGCATATGCACACATGCACACACAGATATGTTCTTGATGTGGACCATAAATCGCTGTCCCCATTAGAGTTCAGCCAATAGACCCTCCATGCTGACTGCACAGCGTCTTTTTAGTGCAGATTTGATGTATATGTGGGGCCTGGCTAGGCAGGCGAGAACACTGACAGAATGAGGTTGGGAATGAGCGAGAGGGGATGCTAACTCAAGACGGAACGTTAGAAACCACACAGAGAGAAGAGTGCTTCCGAACCAATAAAACACATAGAAGATGTTTGATTTGGAGAAAAAAAATATTTTCCTTTTGAAAACCTAGGAAGTGTACCCTGAACCAGCTGGTTATATTGTCCTATGAGAAGACAATCACCATGATGCTCCATTTACTAGCATTCCAAGCACATACTGGAGCTCTGATGTTTTCTGCTAGTTACAAAAATAGCTATACAAATGGGGTGTTAGAACACAGAAAAGGATAAAAACCCATCCAATCAACATTTTGTATACAACTTCCCGTGTTTAAATAAATCAAACCACTTTATTTGGGTAGTTATGCATGTTTTTGAAGTTGCATTGACAAGTTTCTATATTGAAGCCACTGCAGAGCGTTCAGGACCCAAGATATGTTCCTCAATCCAAAACTGAACCTCGCTGCAGTGTTTTGTACCATTTGAAGCCTTGCAAGCACTGACTGACTCAGTCTGGCATACATGAAATTACAATAGTCAAACCCAGACAATACAAGAGCATGTGCACCTCCAAATGCTTTTGTGAAAGCGCTGGCTTGATCCTGGAGGAGCGCCTGAGCTGAAAGAACTAGGATCTAACCAGGTTGTTTTTCCATTTCAACACAATTCAAAGGTATTGTTAAACCCCCAAGTTCTGTGTACACAGCTTAGCCTTTGCATTGGTCAGGAATCAAACCTGGATCAAGTGTTTGGGAAGTAGCATTTCTAATTACCGTATCACCAATGCTAGCACGTGAAACAATACACAGCATTTTATATCATGGTATCTTGTAAATCCATCCATCCATCCATCCATCCATCCATCCATCCATCCATCCATCCATCCATCCATCCATCCATCCATCCATCCATCCATCCATCCATCCATCCATCCATTGTCCAGCACTTAATCATAATTGGGTCACTAAGATAACAGGTCCTCATCTCCTCACACCTCCTAATCAGTGATACTAAGACATTCTTTGGCTCCAAAGGATATAAAGATATGAAGTCTGCAGTGAGTCATGGGTTTGCCCTAAGGTCTCCTCCGAGTGAGACATACCAATAAAACCACCAGAGGAAGGAAACCAGGAGGCATTCTAGTCAGATACTTGAACCACCTGACTCATTTTGAAGAAGCAGCAGCTCTACTGTGAGCTCCCATGGATGTTGGAGCATCTCAACTTATCTCTAAAGCTGAGCCCAGCCCGCCTACAGAGGTTGACTATTTCAGCTGCTCAGGATCTTCTGCTTTTGTTCCCAGTCCAAATCAAAGTGTGTGTTGGGCTTTAACTTCCCAAATCCAGAAAAATATATAAACAGCTCAGAAGGTTCAGGTCCAGCCATGATTTTGTTTTTTGTCTACAATAAATCTTTAGTTGATGAGCTTGTTTCTGTTTCTTGCAAAAGATTATTGGAAAACAAGGAATGTCCGTGTGAATGGATTTATAATAAAACCTGTTTCATGGTTTATCTGAACGTCTGGCGTTTACTGGTGATATACAATGCAATTACATGTTCTTGCTCTGGGTCCTAAATAAAAAGCTGGTTGTAATGGAGTTTGGGGCAATGTTTGGATATTAAAATCTCTGATAGTTTATTAGCTACGGGCCAGCTGAAAAACCAGAAGCTAATCAAAGTTTCTTATCCCTGAAGAGAGTTCCTAAACTCCTGAGCTGACTTTCTCAGAATCTAAAGATCATGATCCCTGAAAACCTCTTCCTCTTAATGATAAATTCTCTCCAGATCCTGTGGTTGGCTCATAACATTTTCTGAGAAAAAAGCAAGACATGAGGACAAATCATTAATCAAAAAATAGCAACAATGATTTCATTTATGTTACAAAAAGAGACAAAATGTCCAAGTAATAATTTTATAAGACAACCACATAAAACAATAGTTATCATAAATGCACATTACAGATACATAAATATAGATGTAGTTTCAGACGGTTAGCATGAAAACATGGAAGAAGGGTTAAAATGATAAAGGTTTCCCATAAAATGATAACAGCACCCTGCAACGTCACAAACTCGTCCTCTGCTGGTTGCCAACCGAGTCCAACCAGCAGGCGGAGGGAGGGGAAACTCCTGGTAGTAAAATGCTGATTTATATCCTGCGCAGAAGTAGGAAGCCTGCAGGAGAATAACAGGAAAATGATTGGAAAGAAGAGAATGAGTGGAAATAAGAGAATGATGCAAACAGAATGAATAATTTTGAGGGTAAAAGACAAGCTGGTTAATTGTGAAAGATGAGCAATGGATGTTCAGTTTAATTAAAACAGAAAAATTGGTGGTATAAAAGAAAAACGAAGTGCAAAATGAGTGAAAAATAAAACAATAGTGGAGGAGAAGGCTGCTGAGAGACGAGAGGTAGGAGAGAAGAAAGGGCAAAATTAGAAAAACACAAGAAACAAGACAGGCAAAGGACAAGCCAAGTGATGTAATTTAAAGAAGTGTAAGTGGGGAGAAAGAGGTCAAAGAAGAAGGAATCCTGAAAGGCAGGAGCAACTTAGAGACATCAGGAGGAAAAATGCAGAAGAGTTAATGGAAGACTCAGAAGGCAGAGAGGTCAGGAAGGACGTGACCTCGATATGGAGTGAGCAGGAACAAAAAAAAAAAGCAGAGAGAGAGAGAGAGAGAGAGAGAGAGAGAGAGAGAGAGAGAGAGAGAGAGAGAGAGAGAGGTGAGTTAGACCCCTGAGGATAGATACTGCAGACATAAATGTTACAAAGGCAAAATTGGAATCTTCGAAATTGGATTTTTGGTTTTGAGCACCAGATACACATGAGAGGGGATGATAAAACAACAAAATTATTGGTAACACTTTACAATAAGGGTCCCTTTACTTACCTTAAGGACACTTAATAGTTAACAATACTGGTAACGTTAATAAAGGGATCTTTTGTTTATTAATGCTTAATAATGCATGTAGTGTTAATAAAGGGACCCTTATTGTAAAGTGTTTAATTGTTGAATGAAATGGTCACAAGCTATGGGTAGTGACTGTCAGAACAAAATAGTGGATATGAGGCCGAAAAGAGTTTTCTCTGCAGGGTGAGAATCTCGGTCATCCAGGAGAGACTCAGAGTAGATCTGCTGCTCCTCCACATCAAGAGCATCCAACTGAGGTGGCTCAGGTATCTGATTAGAATGCCTCCAGGACTCCTCCCTGGTGAGGTTTTCCAGGCACGTCCAACCAGAAGGAGACCTAAAGGAAGACCCAGGACCAGTGGCGGTTGGTGACTTTTTTTGGGTGGGGCGCTAACCACATATCACCACTAGGGGACGCCAAATTACCATTGATTCTTATGCATCGGCGTCACACAACTGACGGTCACAGTAGCACTTCCGGCAACAAAGTTGTTTAAAAGGTTTTTGAATATATTCATCCATTCACCCATATATTACACAAACTGCACACACGCTTAAGGGGAGTAGGCTAATCTAATCAATAGAATGAATCCACTTTCTACAAACACCTAATAAGATGTAAATAAACGTGAGGCCGTAAAATAAACGCCACACGTATCCAGAAAAACACACAGTGACACAAAGCAAGATATTCACAGAAGCAGGCGTTTAGATTAAAGCCCAGACTCACAAACAAGAATACCGTAGAAGTACCACTCTTAGTTCAAAGCGTATGGAGCGGTGCTAGCCGCTAATGAGGCAGCATGCTAATTTCCTGAAGTCAAAAGCTAAAATGAGGCTTACCTGCAGGTTATGGTCATAATCTGTGTGGTGTAGTAAAAAAATCCACTCGGTTCGTGAAATTCTATATCCCAACGTAAAAGCTGAGCTGATCAGACTGTTTTTTTTTTTTTATCCCCATGTCCTGTTTGGCTGTATAGCAATCAGAATTGATGTCCGAGTGCCGAAAACAAGCCTTACAGTTTTATTCTCCCAGGTGGGTCTTATAGATTCAGCTATAACACCCCGCCTGGTATCAGAACTTTATTAGAAATGTTTTCGGTTGGTTAAAATTTCAACGGACACGGAAATGAAAGAAAAAGGGGGGAAATGGAAGGAGGGGGGGGTTTCACAAAAATAAACAATAAAGGATGCAAAAGAATCTGCTTCTAGACCTGCAGAAAGAGAAAAAGAGAAAAAAAGGGGACACAAAAAAATACAACAGAAAAAAAAAACATCACTGCACCAACAACATGAGGATGTATAACACAAGCAATTTTTACTGAAAAGCACACGGTAATAAATCCTAATGCATATAGTGCCAACCACAGCCTTAGGTTATGTGTTAAAAACACCCAAGCCCAAGGGCTGCCAGAGATCCACCAGAGCCCAGGGTCCAGGCCCCTACAAGCAGCCACCAGGAGCTAGCTGACAGCAGCAGGAATTGAGGTAGGGGAGGGTAGATCAAGATGTTATACCATCACAAGATGTCCCAGGAGAGGGGAGGAGTCCAAAACTCTACCTGACACATAGGCAGTCACACACAGAGTCACACACTCCCACCCTCTTACTCATTCAAAAACACATTCGACCTAGACACACAAGAATGCACATAATACACCCACTCACACTCCCCATACACACCCTACACACTCTGGTCTGCTACAGCTGCACACTGGGCACAACCACTACCGGACTCAGAGATGGTCCTGTTCTAACTGGGGTGATGATGAACAGGCAACCCCGCCCAGCGCAGAGCAAAGTGACCCACCACCCCACACCCCGACCAGACAGCCAGCTCCCACTTCTAGTCTCCACCCCGGGCAGCGAGCCGAGAACAGTAGTGTGGGAAGACCCCTAGTCTCCCTCCGCCTGCTCTGATGTGGTGTTGATGCGTGTTGTTAGAGTGCATTTTGCGGTTGGGGGGATTGGGCAGCGCAGACATCATCCGGCCTACGCCATCTGGTGTCAGCACACAACCCCAATTCCCCCCCCCCCCCCGAACCGTCGGTGTCTAGGTGCAGCTTACAATTGGAGGTGGGCACCAGCATCCGAGGAGACCACTCGGTTCGTGAAATTCTATATCCCAACGTAAAAGCTGAGCTGATCAGACTGTTTTACCCGCTCGAGTGTTTGATGCATTCATCATTTTCCAGTTTACGTGGATGCTCTCCCTGTGATTGGTTAACACGAAAGCCAGCCAGCTGAATAAAACTCAACAACAAGCAATTCGATTGGCTCAGGTTTCCACTTTTTAAAGACGCAACTGTATTTGTTTTCTCCATAGTTGAGGTGTGCGCGGCAGCAGCTACTACAACAAACTGAACTAGCACGACGCGCTAGCCTGTGGAAAGTTTTTTCCTCTGGGCAGGGTGAACAACCTGACCAATGAGCGATCTCCTCCCCCTTGTCTGAGCAGAATTCACCCGGTGAGGCGGTGACGATCGCTACAAGATACGCCCAAACGCTCTCCTATTCTTTCTCATTGTGGATAGTTTGGGGAACCACTGCACATGCGCCAGTTAGCCCATATTAAGTCAATGGTAAAGATTGCTGCGCCCGCGAGAGGACACATGACAAGTACGTCGACGATTCGGCCGTGTTAAAAGTAAAAACATTATTAAACACAGATTACACACAGCTTAGTCCATATGGTGTATAGATTGTTTAGTTTACTTTTTATGTTTTTGTGATTCCTATCTTCTTCTTCTCCTTCCTGTGAGACTGGTGGGGCGGCGCCCTAGCGCCCCCTATGGACGAGTCGCCACTGCCCAGGACACACTGGAGGGACTACGTTTCTCGGCTGGCCAGGGAACACCTTGGTATTCCCCTGGAGGAGCTGGCCTAAGACGCTGGGGAGAGGGAAGTCTGGGCCTCTCTGCTTAGGTTACTGCCCCCGTGACCCGACCCTGGATAAGCAGAGGAAGATGAATAGATCGATCAATGAAATGGTGAAAAATGCAAGGATTTTCAGCATGTCACTGAGCTGTGAATGTTCGTGAAACTTATGAAATAATTCCAAATTGTCTTAAAATGTTTGAATGTTTTTGTTTTCCTTTAGTATCTTGTATCAGATGAATTTTGAACATGTTCTGAAAATGTGTGCCACTGCTACATAGTCATAGTCCACAGAAAGTGCAAGAAAATGTAGACTACTATGGAAAGGTTGGTGACCTCTTAGAAAAAGTTCTGACCAGTAATAAAAAGAGAATCTGGTGTTCTTGGTGTTGCACAAGAAAAACCTAAACATTTCCACAGCATTTGCAATAATTGTTCCTAATTTCAACACATTTGAAAATGTTACAAGTAGTACTAATTGCTTCTTACTGACAATTTGCATATTTCTTCAAATGTTGGATTTCCAACAAGCTGCAAACAGTTGCAAACAAGTGAGATACTGATTACATTCAGTTAAAGGTCAACTTCACTCAAACATATTTTTTAATTATTATTTGTGATTATAATCAGTCACTCTGAGTTCGTCATGCAGGCTGAACATAAATATAGTCTCCGACGATATTGGAGAATTTCAAAATGCGACAGACAAAATCTTTGATCTATTTCTGCTTTATTAAAGACCGTCCCTTTTCTTCTACACGCAGGAGCCCGGCAATCAATTTCCAATAATTTGGATTCACCACAGTAATAAGAAGGGGAATGCCTTCCAGGTTCTGCTGGTGTGAGTCTTTGTGAAAGTTCAGAACACTGTCACTGGGACACGACTCTAATTAACCTCCACAATCCTGCTAGGCTGCATTGATACACTTTAAGGTAAAATCTGTGTTATCACAATCCCATTAAGACTTCAGCAAACCCACACGGCTCACACTTTACACGTGATACTTGAATGCCTCACCACCTGCAATCAATGGACTCCTAAACTTCAGAACCAGCGCAGCATACTAAATGAGAAAAATAAATTTCCCCCATGGACCCAGGGATGGAGTGCTGCAGTAAGCTGTTTCAGGACAGCAGCTGTTCTGACCCGTCCACATTAGGTTCAGAGGCAGGAATAAATAACGGGCCGGCGCGTAGGAAGGGACAGCTATTGATTACAGAACCAGGCTGGATGACACCACGGCCTCGTTCTGCTCTGGTATCTTCTGAGTGAAGTGGAAAACACATGAACCAGAGGAACACATTACTGTGACATTTGTGAAATTTCATTCAGTGTTTGAGTGATGATTGATCTTCAGAGCAATCATTGCTTTAGATGTTTGCTTTTAATTGTGCATATTGGTATTTATGGAGTCTTCTCAAATGTATCACCTAACTGAAATTATGATATGACAAAGAACGTTGGTTTATGAGACATAAATTCACCATAGATGGAATCAGCTTCCTCATGACTTCAAATGTGCCCCAACTCTAGTAAATTTTAAATCGAAATTGAAAATTTTCATGTATGCTGCACCTTCTGCACTGTATCTGCTCACCCTTTAACATCCCTTTCTTTTAAATTTATAAATCTAAATTGAATTTGTATGTATTTTAATTGTCCTGTCATGTTGATTGTATTGTTCTTGCCATTCTTGCTAAATTGAAAGCACATTGAATTGCCTCTGTGTTTGAAATGTGCTATATAAATAAAGCTGCCATGCCTTGCCATAGACTTTATTTAAAACATTAGAGACACTTTCAAAATATGAATAAAGTGCATACTGTTGAGAATGTCTGATCATCAGCATTTCTCAAAGCTTCTTTTTCAGTTTTCATTTTCTTAATTTTTATTTGATGTTTGGTGCTGTGGAAAATGTATTCAAACTTTCCACACAATGAAAATGTATTTTTTTAGCTCATAAATCTGTGGTGGACTTAGAAACACAATTCAATTCATTTTGTTTAGACATCACCTGTTTAAAGAAAATAAAGCCATTCCAAGTCATCTGAAAACACTAAAAAAAGCCACAAATCATCTCCTATCAAATCAAGTGCAGGTGTAAGACAATTAGATACAGATTTTAATTTGAATAAGTCAAATATGTCCCATATAATGAAACAAGCAATTTGTATCACTTTTGCTTCAACACAATCTTCCATCCTTAGCAAGCAGTAGAATAGACAGCTAGAGAAACCAACTCCCTTTTAACATCAAGACACCTCCAGCAGAACCAGAACCATGATGCCTTCTGCCTGGACCGACTAAGGTCGGAGAGAACAGGAAAGAGACCCAGCATGGATGCACCAGTTGTAATTTCTCTGGAAGATAAACAGAGTAAAAATGGCAGCAGCAACTGAAAACACAAATACAGAACAGAAAGAAAAAAAAACAACAAGGAGAGTAAATGTGGTCAGCAGTCCATGGCCCGGTTCACATAAAAAGAAATAATTATGCAATTTGACCAGATTCTCTCCTTCCAACAATTTTAAAGATGTGTCTGACGACTACCAAAAGAAAATCTTATCAGATACTCCTGCGGTGTGTGGTCTGTTAAGAGTGCTCAGGTCTGCTCAGAAGGACGTTGAGACTGCTCCAATCACAAATGGGTCTTTTGCCATGTGACAGTACACACACTGTTGGACCAAAACTGTTATGTCTGTGAAATTATGGGGTCTCTCATGTTCTGAAAAATGTTTGAAACAAACAAACAAAAACAGAAATGAAATGTTAAAAACAACACAAAAATTAAGTTTAAAACGTTTCAGACAATAAAGCTTGTAAAGGGACTAAAGAACTTCATTTATTTACATTTCAGAAAAATGACTGATACTAAAAGGGCTCTAAGGGACAACTTATCTTCACGGTTCTTTACAAATTTTGATGTTTTTAACAAAAAGAATCTAACTGTGGCACTGAGGAGACAGTTTATCCATCTGGAAGCAGCAACAATAAAACTGCATTATTATGCTTCCTCTGCATATCCCGCTGTTAGAAGCAACAACATCCTTTTACTGATTTCGAACAATCCATTTGTTACACAGCCTCCAAGACAAATGTTACTGTGACTGAATCGAAACAGAGATCCGACTGCACGTTTTCCAGCCAGAGTTAGAGAAACAGAATTTACTGTATGTGGATGTCTCTTTAAAACCGTGTTAACTGGTGGCGTCTTCATCTGTTTTCTAGGATGGCTGTTATCTTCCAGCGAGACTATTTCTGACAGATAAAAATGGGAGAGGGTTTGTCTTTCTGGTAGCACTAGCTTTTATAGAGTAAATGGTGTGTGTTTGACCTCAGAATTAAAAAAATAAGGTCACAGCTTGTCTGTCAGGTGCCACAACATGAGTCATGTTTTTATGTACTAAGGTTTTAGATTGGCCCTGGGCTTAAACTAGCCTCTCTGTCTGAATTTACTTTTCTCAAATTTTAATACTTAATTTGTCTCATCTGAATATATATCTTCTATTTATTTAGTTTTATGACATGCTCAATTATTTTCTGTTCTTGATAATACACAGAGTAGTAAAGTTTGTTTATGTACCTGACAGTTTTGGTGCACATCTGGCGCAAACTCTGTGTATTATGAAGAACACAAAAACAATTTATAACAGGACGTTTTAAATCCCATCTTCAAAATATCTCCACAACTTACCATTTCCTCTCTGTCAGAATTATCTTTTTCACCTCCCAATTAAAAATTATTATCAACATCATTTAAGAAAGCATAACAAAACAAACAAAAACTAGTGACAATCACTGAATTCTTTTTTAAGGGTAAACAGTGGTGAGAATGCACAAAACTAAACTTTTTTTTCCAGAAAAATTCAGTATTGTCAGTTCACATGACTTATTAGAACAATAAAATACCTCCATCCTGTCCACCTCAGTGTAAATGCATCATATAACAAATTAAAGTAGCTCTCCAGAGTATTTTTTTATCTGATGGCACCATCTAGTGGCTGACAAGCGTATCGCACCAACAGTCGGTGGACTCTGCAATTTAAGATGGCGACTGCACGTTTCTAGTTTATGAATGTGCTTCTGTAGCCGACAAACAGAGCTAAAACACGTTGTTTTACAAGTGTTATTCTCATGTCATGTTGTGTTTTCATATATTTATATTTTAAAGACTTATTTGTCCGTGAAAAGTTCATCAACGCTGCTTCAGCCGAGGTACTTCCTTAAATTTGAAGCACGTAAGCGGTAGTCTAACACTATTGGTTAGTTCTGGTTGGCGCTCAGTTTCCTATTGCAGGGATTTTACGGGGCAGGGGGCGGGCTTAGGAAAAAAAAAAGATGATATCACACTACATGATAAGACAATCACTTTTACGGATATCTGAAAAACCATACATAATTCCTGAAAAAGGGAAAACTCCGGATTGCTGCTTTAAAAGGAACCAAAAACATGAAAATAACAAATATAAAATAATGAAATCACAAACCCCCAATTTTTCAAGTCTATCTGGAGCTCTTTTCTGCAGAAGACTCAACAGACCAAACAATTAAAGTGATGGTGAACCATTCCAAAGATTTGGAAAAGCTACTTTGGAAAGTGTTTTAGAAAATCTGTTTTCACTAGTGCGTGTGTGCGTGCATGTGTTTAGAGAGGAGGTGCAAGCACAGCAAAAATTAAGTTTTTTAAATTTCTGGAGTTTATTATTCATCATACTTTTTCAGTTTATTGAGCAGTATAACATAAAGTTCAGTACTTTACTTGCAGCTGAACATGATGGTTTCTGTTCTATAAAACGATGCTGATGCTGCTTCAGCTGTGATGATAAACACTTGGCCTGGGGAAGCCGTAGAGTCACA
Source organism: Aphyosemion australe (assembly GCA_006937985.1). Taxonomy (NCBI): domain Eukaryota; kingdom Metazoa; phylum Chordata; class Actinopteri; order Cyprinodontiformes; family Nothobranchiidae; genus Aphyosemion; species Aphyosemion australe. Next base: position 573,622 of record SSNS01000255.1, read on the forward strand.
GACGCAACAAAATGAGCAGAGATGTATCATCCACTGTGTGTAACACAATGACTGTGCATTTTCATGTGATGGTTCTCAAGCTGCTGCGGGTTGCCCCAAGCTCCTCCATTTGTCTGTTTTAAGCTTTTCAGCGGGGAACCAAATGAGGAAATTCGGCTTTTACCCAGAGACCAAACGGAGAACATTTAACTCACCCAAGGCAGCAGCTCCATGAGAACACATTATTACTTTTATCATCTGGAGAGCCATCACCGTCAGTTCATTTTCTCTCAGCTTTGTTTTTTTACTCATTCAGTGTGGTGTGGTGGTTTTGTTATCGTCTCGTTAGAATGTGGAAACAACTGTGCAAAAGTTTTTGAAAAAAGTTCAGTTTTCTTTGAAAGTGCAGAGAATCAGGGTGGAATAATTATGTTTACTAGTGATGAGCGAGTACACCACTATCTGTATCTGTATCTGTTCAACCATCTAAATGATCTGTATCTGTACTCGGAGTGGGTGTGGCCGAACCCGGAAATGGGCGTGGTTAACCGAAAGTGGGTGGGGCTTAACTATGTACGTTATTTTAAGTCTAAAATTGATATGGATTGATCAGAAGTTGCTATATGTATTGTTTATTTGAAAAATGTTTACAGAGCAGCCTCAGAATTGAGATTCAATGTTTTTGATCACAATAGTAAAGGAACTATTACAGAACAAGTTTTTCAATAAACTCAGAACATGAATATTTAAGTGCATGAATGAATACAACTGAACTCATGCAGTAGGAAATATGGACTACTAAATACGACACAACTTTTTCATTTTAATTTTTTTTATTTTATGATCAAACTATTTTTTCTAAAGTTCTTGGCATTTTTTCCCACACAAAGTTAAACAAAACAATGTTGATTAAGGTGTGTGTGTGCGCGTGTGTGAGAGAGAGGGAGAGAGAGAGGTTTTTCTGTGCCATATTGAGAGAGAGAGAGAGAGCGAGAGAGAGAGACGACCGGAGTGAAGGACATGACGCGACACGAGCTGTTTTTAGCTCTGTCTTGTCAAATGCATCGCTATGAAACGTAACTTTAAACGTTACACAAACTGAAAAAGAAGCTGAAGAAGGGAGTACTGATTACTGAAGCAACGTGACGAGAGAGCTACAAGCATCACAGAGGCATCAGTCACTGTCGTGTGTGAGGTCTGAGCGGAGCGGCGCAGCGAGAGATGGTTTTGTGTGTAGGGAGGGGCGGGCGCCCTATGTGACTGGCCAATCACAGAGCGTAAAGACGGTCAGTTATCCAATGAGGATTCTCCTTCCACCCGAACACAGATAATCATGAATTTTACTCGGTTCATGTTCGTACTCGTCAAAAATGCATTATCCGTACCGGATACTCGTCTGAAACGAGTATCCGGCTCATCCCTAATGTTTACTGTAGAGCTTAACAAGACCATTCTTTTTTTATTCATAAATAATCAAATTCACAATGACTTCTTTAAGAACAAGAGTAATGCACTGAATTTATTTGTGCAAATTTTTCAAGCTGGGTTTAGCTATCATCAACTTCCACTCGCTGATTTACATTGAGAGGTAACAGGAAGGATCAGGTATATTTTGATGGTAAAAAAAACATTCTATTAACACAGAATGTGTTTTTTCTCCACATTCTTGGAGCTCATTCTTTTCAGGAGACTCTCTGTGACCTTCCTCCTTTCAGACTTTACACACCTGCTAACTAAATCGCCGCACACCCACTGCAGAGTTAATAGGGATCAGATGCCCTCGTCCTCCATCTCCTTCTCTTTGCCGTAACTCATGTAACTCATAAGGAAGACGATTGTGAAAAATTGTCTTGACATTTCAGACAGTTGGCTCTGCAGATTCAGAGCAAATGCAGTTATTGTTTCTGTTTTAATTGAAGCATATGTGTTGTTACAGATTTCAGGAATGTAAGTTTTTTATTGAATATTAGGAAGCAGCTGTAGTGACACATCTGTAAAATGCAGACACTTTGATGCCTTCTACCTTTTGGCAACAGGGGAGGCTCTAGAATAACATTATGGGGGGCAGGATGGGGTCAGCTGCTCTGTTAGAGAGGCACCTTTGTAAGAAAACAATCATTATCTTTGAGTATTTAAAAATTTTGTGTGTAATTACAACAACAGTTTTATAATAACAGCAATTCAGTTACAGATATTTTAGATACAACAGGTTTTTCAATTAATTTCAAATTCTAACTGTTTTGCAAAAATGCGCTGAGTTATTTATCTCAGTGACAACATGAAGATATTTGTTTAAGCAGCTCTTTCAATTTCAGATAAATTAATCAAATGCTTTGGTTTTACATCTGACATTGGGCTAAATTATCATTAAAATAGTACTTACTGATGCTCTGCCCTCAGTAGGGGGGCCACAGGGGGCATTGGCCCACCTGGAACCCATCTAGAACCCACCCTTCATGGCAGCTAGACAAATGCCACGTTTTTTTTCTGGAAGGTATACTGAGAGCTCCAAATAACAAAACAGACACAATATGGAGAGTTTTGTCTTGGGTACAATCTGATTTATTTTAAATGTAACACAAATGTAGGCTTAAAAATTTAAGAAATACCTAAAAAAAAAATTTTCTCAAAATTGGAGAAAATTTCTGAATCTGTAGAAAATACCATCAACAGCTGAAAGGTTGGTTTCATGAAACCACAAATTATGACATCATTTTTATTTTAGTTCCCATGCATACAGCAAAACAACAACAATAAAAAAAATAATAATGCAATTGAATTAATTTCATGAATCAAAATAATCAAAGCTGACCTAAATGTCAGGACTAAAGGCTGCTGTAAATCCTACAAAGAGAAAAAAAATGGTGTTCTTTTTTTTCTATTTCTTCAACCCTGTTCTTTTCTGGTGTTGTGTCACATTTTTGTGTATTACTAAAATGTTGTCATGTTCTCCATGAAACATCTGAGTAGCTCATAAAGCATTTGGGCACATATTGAAGACAGATCTTGCCTAATGTCTTCAGGGGCTTAAAATTAGAGCGTTGATAAAACAGAGTTGAGAGCGGAGGATTTGGTAAAGATTAATGTAAAATAATCTGTCGTCTCCTTTGTTTTGCTGGAAGCCGCCCACCCCTCGCAGCCCGACTCATCCAGTGAAATGCTCCTGCAGCCTCGGCGGCCAAGCAGCAGTCCTGTGCCTGCATTGCAGAGGCTGTCCGGACCCCGATTGATTTGTAGCCATTGAGAGAGAACACTGATTCGTTACCGAGAACAGGACGTCAGCAATCACCTTCTGATTTCTAAGTGAGATGTTAAAGAGAAAGACAGAGACAACAGGCATGGGGGAAGACGTGAGGTGAGGAGTTCTCAAACTGGAGCTCTTTCTCTTTGTTATTTTCTATCCAGCATAAAAATGCAAATTGTACATCACGTCTGTTATCGCAGAACCATTCTTTGTGGCATTTGAGAAATGACTCTGCAAAAAAAAGAGTAACCCCTGTGAATTTTAACTAGCTGGGAATAATACACGACCATCATGTGTTTTGGTGGTAGAATTATTTTTCTATCCAAGCCCAGGTTTCTGTGTCTCATTGTAAACAGAACAAGGACAAAGCTAACTGATTCTGAGGGCTTATGTTTGGCTGCTGCAGAGCTACCAAATGCAATCAGCGGTAAAAGCTTTATTTTCAAGGTAATGAACCTTCCTCGGGGTATGTGTGATTTATGTTCCCTATTCAAACCACTCTGAATCACCCAGAACTGCCTCTGATTCAGTTATGACCTTAGAATACCTCTCAGCCAAACCTCCTGCTACCAAAACAAAGATGCAACAGAACTTTAGAGCTGGACAATTCTTTCTCTGTCAGAAATGATTTGATTTGTTGAATAACCAGAGCCAAGAAGGAGTAGTTCTTTTCCCATCAACGCTGCTTCTTTTATCAAGCGATAAAAGATGAATTGACAGCGTTGTGAAAGAAATGTAAAAAGAAAACAGTTTAAAAAACATTTACAAAGCGTGCTTTGCTTTTTCCATCAATGCTGCATCAGTCCATAAAACCAAATCACAGTTTACCTTTGCGTTAATGAAATCTTTTAAAAGAAAACAGGTTTATATGTATAATCGTTTTCCTCTCTGTGTTTCATCTTTATCTGTTTGGTTGTATTATGTGATTCTGACGTGTTTTATTGGTTACTTTATTGGCTGTATGATACTTTGACTTTATGGAATTTAAAGTGTCTTATAAAGTTAGATTAGTACATACTACAGGTTATAAAAACCAATCTAGATCTGTCTTCTGTGTTGGGATAGATTTAAAGTAGAGGTTCACTGAGAAAAATTCAATATGTTCTTTTTCAAATATGATCAGTCACTCTGAGTTTTACATGCGGGCTGAATGTGAAAATAGTCTTCTACCCCTATTTCCTGCATTAGCCGCCAAAAATAGACGGGAAACGTCCTGGTCAGAAAAAGCCAGACAGATCTATGTCACACTGTCAATTAGCATTCATGGGCTCACCCGTCTTGAGTAGCTACAGAGAAGGCTGAGTTGATTTAGCCTCCAGGAGAGCGCAGAACATGTCTCGACTAGCAGAATCTAACCGTTAGCATTAGCAACATGGTAGAACAGATTCAAGCTTTTGTTATTTGTGGAAATAAAACATCAAAGATTCATTTCTTATAAGAAAAAAGAGCGAACGAAGGCAGCAGAAGAGTTGTGTTGCTGTCAGCCAATCAGAGGCGAGATGTTGCCGCATCATGAATATTGATGAGTAAGACTCCATATTCTGCTGTTTTCCACCCACAACTCCTCAGGCTAACTTTGACTTTCTGAAACAGAAGCGCCAGAGCTTTTTTTTATCCACAAAGATCTACTCGCAAGGCATTCATTTATACTAGAGACCACAGCAGATTTATTGAAAAGAATTGGCGTATGCCTCTCTTCCTCTGTACTGTAAATAGTTATGCAAATAATCCTGTTGGTTTCCATCAGGCAAAGATGACATAACTGCTATTTCTGTTATACTGAATATAGGATTCTCGATGATCACTTTGGGAAAATGTTCCTATCGATATCAGACTGGTTATGATGGAATACTTTTATGTAAACATTGTACTAACAGGTTTTTGCTGAGAGTCTCAGGTGTACAGAATAAAGGAAGAGAACATCTGGATTTGTTTTTGTTGTGTCAGTTTCATCAACCAGGACACAAATCATCAGATTTTAACTAATTTTATCCATTAAAATAAATAAATTTCAAAAGCTTTAAATATCTGTTAAAGTAAATTCATTAAAAATTCTAACTGCTTGTTTATATCTGTGTGTGCCGGCAAGACACAAATTTCATGTTTTAGTCTCCAGTGTCGTTGACCACAAGGTCACTTACATTTACTGAACAGTGACTCAGTCAGTTTGCATATTTTCTCTTTTTTTCCCATAAATTGTGGATGAAATGTTTTTCCAACTAAAGATAATTTTTTCATTACTAAATGTGTTATTTGGTATCCATTCGTAGGATGATTCATGTGCTGTAATAACTTTAATTATATATCACATGTTTCTAGTAATTTAAACCACATTTACATGAGTTTACAACCAGTTTAGTTCCATAATTAAACATTTCCATCTCCAAGCTAAATTGTTTGTATATAAAAAAACAATGTCAGCAATATCTATGAACACCAATGCAGACTTGGTTCCTATATGGACAATCTTGGAAAGAGGTCAGACATGAAAGGTGATTTTTTTCATGTCAACAAACACGTCTGAGTATCTTAGTGATCTTGCTTTTTCTTTTTTTAACCATACACATGTTTCTGTTTTTTTCCTCACAGATGATAATTAGTGCAGGTGGTAAAAAAGAGGCAGGAAAGGTGGAATTATTTCATCTGTGCACCTGGTGTTCTTGTCAGCGTGAACTGATTTTACACAGGAAGAGAAAACTAATTAAAATGATGAAGTATTCATGCAATCATGGGACATTTTTATCATAACTGGCCAAATGACATATTATCAAACCATTATATGCCTCAGTAGCTACGTTTACATGGGCACAAGTAATTGGAATGAATGCCCTATCAGATCAAAAATTCTTCATGTAAACACGTCAATCAGAATATTCTGATTTGATACGGCCGATCGGAATGAAATTTCATTCAGATTGAGAGAGGTGGTTTTGTCCGATCATTATTCTGATTGACGTCCATGTACACGGCCATTCGGATTGTTGGAGTAAAATAATGCCCACTGCACACTTGTGCAACTTCAGCGTGACGTCTTTCTGCCTTTGCAGACGCACAGGACAAGTCAAAAACATGGCGGGAGGTAAACAGAAGTGGTCTGTTGCGACACTATTTTTTTTCTGGAAACACTACGGGAGCTCAATATTATTGAACGTCTCGATGGACGAAAGGCTAGAAATGCTGAGTTATACACTCAAGTGCATCTAAAGATGCAGGAAGCAGGAATTCACCGAAGCTAGAGAATAAGAAAATAAAATGCAAGGGAAAATACGAGCGGACAAGATGGCGTTTGTTTACAAAGACAACCCTGCGCATGCTCAACCTATGGTGCATGCATCGCAGCACGATTGGATAATTTCAGTTAGTGTCCATGCAAACAAAGATTTGGGATTTCCGATCAACCAAGATTTGAATCAGATAGGGGAAATTTGGCGCATGTAGCTACTGTCATCTTCCTCCTCTTCATCATCATCACTGACGGTGAGATTGGCTGGCACAATACCTGTCCTCTATTTTCCATAGAAATTTTAGAAACTGCTAAATATATTCAACATTATTGTTATTGTTGTTGCCATGATCATGACGATTATGTCTAAAAACAACAGACTTTACCTAAAAATAAACATAATTTCTTTTACTTGTTCAGGGCATATCAAATATGATCAAATATGGCAGCTTTAATTTTCATGCTATGATTTCACCAGCTTTACTGAGTTTAACATTTTCAACACATATCCTTATTTAGCACAACTAGTCAACCTTGTGATGTGAGAGTTTCATAAATCTGCCATTGTTAGTTTTAGAGATCTGACTGTAAACACGAGATGAGACGAGCTGCAGGAAGACAGTTTTCTGTTTTTTCTGTTTATAGATGGTGGCCCTATAAAGGGTTAATGACATTCTAATACAGTATAGCTATAAATATATTGCGGAGATAAAAAAAATGCAAAAAATTAATGAGATGATTCTCTCGCATTTGTCTAAAAACCTCCAAAAGCAACCATCCGGTTGTCTGTCTCGCCGAACCGCTGCTCCGCACTTCCCTGGGTCCTCCACTTATTACACACTCACATATTTATCAACAGAACACCACTGGTGTGAGAGGTTTTCTGCTCAATAATATCAGAGAAGGAGAAACAGCCACTTGCTACTATTTCAACTTTAGGACAAACTTCCAGAGTCCCAAAAAGAAAAACACCATTTGAAGTCACGGACAACAAAAGACGTTTGGACCTAGAAAACAGTGACTGGTGTTTAGCGCTATCTCGTTTACTGTGGCAATGTGGGTTCCCATCAGGGGGACCTCGTCTAGGGATGACAGCCAATGGGAGGGGTGAGTGTTCCATGACCATGTTTGTGTTTAAAAGCTATCTTTTTTTGCAGGTTTGCTATGGCAGCTTTAATTTATAATTTCATATTTTTTTCTATATTTGCATTTTTTATAGTTTTATATGTATGCTGTGTTCATCCCTCTGAGTCACCCTGCTGGGTATTGAATGCACCACATAAATAACAGTGATGATGATGATGATGATGATGATGATGCTGATATTGATGCTGATGTAAACACTTTCAATACTTAACTTGACACAGGAACAAAAAACGACACCAGATTCAAGTAGTTTGCTAATAGCAAAAGGAAAGAACATCTAACTTTAAAATGCAGGAGAACATGATCAAAGAGTAATGAGCATGAGTTTATTAATTGCTCTAGATTTAGGCCTTAAACCCAGTTTGCAAAGCAGCCTCTAAATTTCTACGAGGTTCAACACTGTGTATTTATATAACCTGCAACATTTTGAATTTCCCACCAAGACCATCTTCTATATCAGCTAGGCTGAAAAGGAATTCCTTTAGTGAAGCTGGTGTCTAAGTAAAAAGGCTAAAACAGGCTGAGTTTGAAGTTATACTTCAAGACAGGGCTGAGATAAGAGTGGAGGGCAAGGCTTATCCAATCACCATCTTGCAGCGGTGCCAGTCAAGTTCCCAAATAAACACCAGCTAACTCTCCCAGACTCTGTTTGTGTTCTCTCTTCAGGCGCTGTATGACTCAAATCTGCTGAAAAAGTGTGAAAAATGTTATTTCAGGCCGTGGGCAGCTCCAGGTTTGACACTAACTCGAAGACATTGCAGAGCGGTGCTCACACTTCAGCTGCAGCTCTGTCAGCGGGAAATGGGAAAGAAAAATGAAAAAGCAACCGGAGTCAGTCGCCAATTACTAGATTCTGACTCACAGCTGGGCCATTAATCAAAACTTTGAGCTCTGTCAGTGCTGGGTCTCACAGTCCAGAGCAACAAGCCTCACTACAGATAGACGGATTTCTGAGTCCAGACAGATGAAAAGGTGGAAATAGAGAGGGAGACAGATATTTGGACAGACTGAGAGTCATGCCGCTGATGAGCAGCCATGACAGATTTGGGGAAATGTTTCTTCTCCTCCTAATTAACGTCAGATATCCAACTCGGCTCCACCCGCGTCCGCTGGCAGCCAATAAACTTGCTTAAGATTCTCATCTACCATCCAGTGTAGGTCAAATCTTTCATTTAATACACATCATTCTACTGTCAGCTTTAACACATTGTCCTGGTTTCTTAATTAGTGTCGTATTTAGTGCAGCTGAATCGTACCTGTGTCCTGATCGGTAAACTTGTTTTCTTGTGTTTGGAGAGTCGAGTTGAAATGTGTTCAGCTTGTGTCTTTTTAACTGTTTTGTATTGATCATGATCATATCTGTGACTTCCCTAAGCTTTTATTAAACTTTCAAGTAAAAGAAAATACGTTATTATAGTTGATCTGAACATTAAATGTTTATGCTTTAACTCCCGGTAAAGTGACATTCATTGTAGTTATTTTGCCTTGAGGCCTTAAAGTTTGTTTAAATATATTGAAATGAAACATTTTCAAGTTCACCAGCCACTTTATTAGGTGTACCTTGCTAGTACCGGGTTGGACCCCCTTTTACATTCAGAACTGCCTTAATCCTTTGTGACATAGATTCAACAAGGTACTGGAAACAATCCTCAGAGGTTTTGGTCCATGTTGACATGATAGCATCACACAGATGCTGCAGATTTGTCGGCTGCACATCCATGATGAGAATCTCCCGTTCCACCACATCCCAAAGGTGCTCTATTGGATTGAGATATGGTGACTGTGGAGGCCATTTGAGTCCAGTGAACTCATTGTTATGTTCAAGAAACCAGTCTGAGATGATTCCAGGTTTATGACATGGCGCTTTATCCTGCTGGAGTAGTCATCAGAAGATGGGTACACTGTGGTCATAAAGGGATGGACATGGTCAGCAGCAATACTCAGATAGGCTTGGCGTTGCAACGATGATCAATTAGTACTAAGGGGCCCAAAGTGTGCCAAGAAAATGTCCCCCACACCAGTACACCACCACCACCAGCCTGAACCGTTGATACAAGGCAGGATGGATCCATGCTTTCATGTTGTTGACACCAAATTCTGAGCCTACCATCTGAATGTCGCAGCAGAAATCGAGACTCATCAGACCAGGCAACATTTTTCCAATCTTCTATTTTCCAATTTTGGTGCAAATTGTAGCCTCAGTTTCCTGTTCTTAGCTGACAGGAGTGGCACCCGGTGTGGTCTTCTGCTGCTGTAGCCCATCTGCCTCAAGGTTCCACGTGTTGTGTGTTCAGAGATGCTCTTCTGCATACCTTGGTTGTAACGAGAGGTTATTTGAGTTACTGTTGCCTTTCTATCACCTCCAACCAGTCTGGCCATTTTCCTCTGACCTCTGGCATCAACAAGGCATTTTCGCCCACAGAACTGCCACTCACGGGATGTTTTGCCTTTTTTGGACCATTCTCTGTAAACTCTAGAGATGGTTGTGCGTGACAATCCCAGAAGATCAGCAGTTTCTGAAATACTCAGACCAGACCGTCTGGCACCAACAACCATGTCACGTTCAAAGTCACTTAAATCAAATTTCTTCCCCATTCTGAAGCTCGGTTTGAACTGCAGCGGATCGTCTTGACCATGTCAACATGCCTAAATGCATTGAGTTGCCACCATGTGATTGGCTGAGCAGTAATTTGCGTCAACGAGCAGTTAGACAGGTGTACCCAATAAAGTGGCCAGTGAGTTTAGTCCCTCCAGCGTGTCCTGGGTTGTCCTTTGGGTCTCCTCCCAGTTGGAAGTGCTTGGAAAACCTCACCAGGGAGGCGTCCAGGAGACATCCTAACCAGATGCCTGAGCCACCTCAACTGGCTCCTCTCGATGTGGAGGAGCAGCAGATCTACTCCAAGCCCCTCCCAGATGACCGAGCTTCTCACCCTATCTCTAAAGGAGAAAACAGACACCCTGTGGAGAAAACTCATTTCAGCCGCTTGTATCCATGATCTCGTTCTTTCGGTCACTACCCAAAGCTCGTGACCATAGATGAGGGTAGGAACGTAGATCGACCGGTAAATCAAGAGGTTCGCCTTCTGGCTCAGCTCTCTCTTCACCACGACAGACCGGTACAACGCCCGCATCACTGCAGACGCAGCACCAATCCGTCTATTGATCTCACGCTTCAACTCATTTTGTGTCTTCTAAAAGAAAGACTGGGCCCCAGGATGATTTAAATCTTTCTCCTTTGGCTAACAGTTGTATGCCAGAGGTTATCTGCTGGTTGGGCAGAGCTGCATTGATTGGATGAGTCTTTATTGGTCCCTGTGGACAACCCAGGTTTGATAGAGCAGCAGCTACATCTATCCAATAAAAAAAAACACACAGACATGTATTATAAACAGAAAACATACACTAAAGGAGACTAATTTTATTTTTTGTTTGTTAGCTGTGGTAACAGACCGGAATCAGTTTGTTGCGAAATAATCAATTAAACTTTGGACCCTTGCTTGAGACTATATGAAGTGGTTTTAGGAGTTCTAAAATTACCCTGAGTTCCCTCAAATATAATTTTCTTGTGTGGCTAACTGACTGAAATGGGCTGATGTATAGGGGAAAATCGAATCTTTGTCCTCCCCTGGTGATACTAACAATGAAAAAACAGAGAAAGGCCTACAGGCTGGTAATAAACCCGGAGCAACATAAATTGGAACTTTCCGTGGAACCGGAAACAAATCAAGCCAAAGGCCCACAGAAAGAGATTTCCAGGAAATAAGATGTTCTATTGTGAGTTATTACCCTCCTCTGGTAATGCCATGGAGAGTGCTTTACATCCACTCTTTATACTTTTGTCATTAGCTGCCATGCTGTTGGTTCAACACGCATTTGTCAAACACAAACATGACGACTTCTGGGGAAACAATCTCCCTCAACATGTGGAGCATCAAAGGATGTCCTTACCTGGAGGGGGATAATGACCAATAAAAAGAAGATAGATTCTGTTTTGACACATTGATTGATGGGTTTCATTAAAGCACCAATGGTTGAACAAGAGAGATGATCCAAGTTCACATCCTGCTTCTTCAGCCCTTGTGAGCCAGACTTCATTCATTCACATTTGATCTCCACAAAACAAAAGTGCTTGCATCTTAACATTCAAATGTGAAGAGAGTTCTCATGTTGTCAATATGTATCAAACAGGTCTGTTTTATCAAAATGCCTTTGATTTTTTACCTGGCAAACCAACCTCATGGCAGGAGATGTTTAAGTCTAGATATCTCACTGAAATAATGTTTTTTTAAAAACTGAGCTAAGCAATTTCTGAAAATATGTAGATGTTTAAATAATTTGTTAAACATCTACATTCATTTTTATTTAATTTTTATTAATAGTAATAGTTTTATGTTATAAATATTTTACATGATGGTATAACCATTGATCTAAATGTAATAAAAATACAAAGAAGAAAAACAATCAATTATTTATTCTTGTTATCAAATTTTAAAGGCACACTTGGCAGGTTGCTTGCTTTTAGCACCCCTAGTGTCCATTATTAATTATCTGTGGTCAATGAAAAAGTGAAACTTATCTCCACGCTGTGCGTTCGTCTTTTAACACCTTAATCTAACTGCTGAAATGTCTCCTCAGCCTTCATTAGTGTCTACAGGAGCGGTTCATCACTAAATCAAACAAATCAGTTGTGTTCATCATCTAAAACATGCAGGAAACATGCTTGAAGCAGACTTCAGCACCAGGTATGTCAGATGAAAGTCCAGCAGGGAGCGGCCCGCCACTCTGGAGTTGCAATTGTGGTATTCTGGCCACAGAGGGTGATGAGGGCCTGAGTGACATTTCATTAACCCTGTAAACGGTCATTTTAGCACTGGCTCAAGAAAATTATGTGAAAAAGTTGCATAGAATGGCTTTAAAGTTTGATGTGTGTTTGCAGCGTATATTCTGACTGATAAATTATCTTCTTTTGCTGTTATTTATTTTTATGTAAATCGATTTGGGTCATATTTATGAACAGAATCCTAATGTAGCTTTAAAAAGTTAGTCATGAATAGTTTTATGATTACTATAAAGGCTAAATGGACCTTGTTGATAGGTACAAGAGGTTCGTTTTAAAGGCTCCATGTGGCCATCCAAAAGATTAAAATAAAAGAAACACACAAATTAATTTATAAGTCCAAGTGCATGAAAAAATTTACTCTTTAGCACCACACAGTTCATAATAGTTATTGCATCTATGGTATCCCACATGCATCAGAAAGGCAATATATCATCAATGTTATTTAAACTAACCAAGTACAGCAACAGTGTATCTATTCTCATCTTGTTAGTTAGTTGATTTAGCAGACTGCATGCTTCCAGGGCATACCGAAGCCCCCTGCTGTTTCTTTCAGGTTACATCATGTCAAAACGCAAACATGAAACACGGTGCATAGTATCTTGTATGTCCCTAAGCAGCTTCAAGAGGGGTCGATTACAGTATATATGTATATAAGAATGTAAAATTTCAAGTTAAGAGGAATGCTTAGAATAAACATTGGTAAGCAATACTAATGAAAAAGGACATTTGTGAACAGGATACACAGAATTTTATAGTCAAGACATTACACACTGTACCTTTAAAACCTAAATTATCATATATGTTAAAACTATCCACAATCAGCAATCTCAGGTTCAACAGAGGACCTATTAAAATTTTATGACGTTTTTCTCATTTATACAAGCAAAACACTTTTAATATCCATAAGGTTGTTGGTTTAATTTCCAGTAATGCCACAGGTCAAAATATCCATGCAAATTACACCAAAACCCCTTTATTGGTAACAAGCAATAGATAAACAAATGTGCAAGAATTTATGGTTAGCTTTCTGCACCCTTATGCCTTTTATCTTATTGTTTGGTATTCTTATTTCAAAAAATGTAACTCATTGTAAAAACACACACGCACAATAAAAATTATCAATGTCTTCACTGCTTAACTCCCACTGTGCAGCACTAGGGAGTGAATTAAGAGCAATAGTTCAGCAGAGCTCCTTCATGTCAAAAGGCTTCCCCACAGAGTCAGTAAAAATCAATTTACCCTCCACTTGATGAATCCTCAAAGGTCTTTGCAGAGAGCTGGACGGACAGCATTTATCTCCCATTGGGGACCTCTATGAAAGCCCAATAAATTATTTCCTCCTGCATGAATTAGTAAACACTGTAATCTATACGGGGGACATTAACATACCGAGGCCTTTGCTCAGCTGCTAAAGCTGCAACATCAAACACTGTTAAAGGATTCGAGTAGTTTTGTGAGCTTTAAAATGTGATCAAATCCAAACGCATCATGGATTTTTCTGTTTTAAGCACAATGTCAGAGAAAAGAAAAGTGGCGAGAAGATAAGAAGGAAAGCTGCTGTGATCGATCTGCATCAACGACATGAAGGCAGAACAAGTAGCTGTTAGCTTTGAAAACATGGCACTGCATAGGTGGACAAAAACAGTGAACAACTTTACTTACATGGTAGGACCTTGGCAAAACAAGGAAGAACACCTTGACCCCTTTGGAATTCTAATAGCTGGGCACACTTCCCAATAGAAATGTCATTCCAAATTTTAAGGTCTCATTCTCTCGTTATTTCAATAAATCTGCTGTGGTCTCTAGTATGAATGAATGCATTGTGAGTCGTTCTCTGTGGAACAAAAACTCTGGCGCTCCTGTTTCAGGAAGAAGACTTTAGTCCCCAGTTGGGTGGAGTAAGGGTCGGAATATACTTGCTGTTTAACCTCACGTTGGTGCAGGCAGCAGGCTGCGTCTTTGTTCACATACTTGCTGCTACACGGCGCTGCACTGTATGTAGTACTGGAGTGTTCCACTAGGGGGCAAACAAGAGTACTCAGACCGGATAGAGAGCCAGGAAAACCAAACAAACATGGCGCCAATAAAAGAAATCAGTAACTGGTTAATTTTGAGATTACGGCAGAAAAAAAGACAACAGCAATATCATAGATGGTGTGAATAACCTCTAAACCAGAGACGGAGTCCCCGTGGTGAGCGTGTCTCGCTCATTTCGTCAACTCCACCTACTGGTTACTTGTATATTACAGCGTTCGGGCGCATCATGTTGCCTTAATTTTCGGTGGATGCGCACAAACGATGTTTCAAATCAACCCAAGCTACTCGTGGCAGTCATTTTAAACACGCGTAAGCGTCGCTAAACAGCAAGTGTATTCCAGCCCTATGACTTTGGTAGGGAGTTGACTTGCACTTAAAAAAAATTACTTATTTGTGGCCAGCGAGGACTATTAACTTGATGACTTTAGGCCTCAACTTGAAAAGTTCAGAACCCCTGATCTAGGTGGTAGCATTCTCATCCAAAAGAGAACTCCAAGGGTTCAATGAAGGAGTGATGAGTGTGAAAAGTATGGTGTCCTTCTTAGGACATCATTAAGTCTATGGGGCAGGCATACAGGGGGTAAGAGGGGGCAGTTCCCCCCCAGTCATAGAGCCTTGACCCCCAGCAGTTCCCCTACTTTTATGTCCACTATAGTAAACCTTAAGCTCTCCTGCAAATGATATCTTAAATTGGTCCTGTACAGTATTTTAGGTTAGTTTATGAATTTGTTGTCTGCATTAACTTATTTCTGTATCATATCAGAGCCCATTACCTCTTGGTGAGTAAAAAGACTATTTAAAGGAGTCATTACCTGAAATCTTCACTTTTCCACTTGAAAAAATTGATATAATGGCTTCCTAAAGATTTTTCACAGGCCGAGAAGCCAATATTTAACATTGAAGCGTTTGTTTACTCTTGCCTTCTTCAACCAGCTCACATGCACCTCACGAGCACACGCACTCCAAAACGAGATTAGCCTATATGCCGACACAAAGGCCAAATATAAACAAATATGAACCAGCAGCGAACAAACCAGCACAACAAAGCTCATTTCATAACGTGAAACGCATAAATGATGTCTTACCGTTGACGACTCATGTTATAATCCGTGTTATGGGAGACAAAACTCCACTGCCAGGTCGGGTTCAGTTATAACTTTTGTTGTTTTGGAGCAAGACGCTGAAGCTGCGTCCTGCTTCCTTCCACCAATCACCGCGCCCCTCAGTCCCGCGCGCGTCCGAGACAGCCGAAATATCGCGTATGATCTTGCGCGAAAATATGCCCTTTACATGAAAGGATCAGAAAAGCACATTTTTTATTTATTTTTCCAATACAATTTATTTTAATGGCCTAAAAGACTATAATAGGACGTAGATATCCACGATAATATAGGTGATGACTCCTTTAACTATTCATATTTCCTATATGACACATTTAAGATTCACAAAACGTGTGACCATCAGAATGTTAGTCTAAATGAGAACACAATATTTTTAGAACATCTTCATTACGGCCTGCTAAAAGTGAAGAGGCCGAGTGAAACTACAAATGTGGAACTTCACATTCTTGCAGAGGTGGATGATGGGTGGGGACAGGGAGATGTGCTGATTATTCATTAGCCTCACTGCCTGAGGATAGATGCTGTGGGCCAGTCTGGCTTTTCTGGCACATTTGGACCTCTCCCAGAGGGCAGCAGGTGGATGTTGATCATGAAGGACATTCTGCACATGGTGCACCCAGCGGCTACAGTGTGGATGGTGCTCATCTCTGAGAGGCTAATCCTTCTTTTACACTTCTCATGCAGCTCATTGATCACATTTTGTCTTTTTTTCCCCAAAGCTAAGCCCTAAATTACTTTTGGGATTTATATGAAAGCATTGATAGATGCTGAAATCTGAATTTCCAACAGTAGCTGCATTGGCACATTTCATTCCTTTCCAAAGTTTCCTAACTGAGGAAATTGGTTTGTTGAAAGATGGTAAATATAAATAACTTGTATTAGTTGTCCTATTTATATATGCCAAAATGATAAATCTAACTGTCACTGGAAGTAAGACATTGTTCGACAGCAGCACAAGCGTGGTGATAACACAATATTTCACAGGATTATCTGACATTGATCAGGAGTGGGAGAAAATGTGTCACGCCTCTCAGCTGTACAACACACCCTGTGGGTGCACTTGTCCAAACCAGCCATGTCATGCATATTCATATTGTCAGAACAAATTGGCATGAAGATGAGCAGAGTGCCTGGTAATGACCACAGTCATTAATGACACCATCAGTGTTACACAAGCTCCTTCAGCATTAGTGGCCGGCCCGAGGCGGCGTCTGCATGTTGCTTCCATTCAGAGATTTTGTTATTCTCCACACACTTCGGGTCCCAGCAACAAGGCTCAGATGGCCACATTTAGCATTATAGACACGTACCGCAGCTAAAAAGAGGGAGCATAAACATCAGCCCCGTTTGATTGATGATCAGAATCCGGCAGCTGTTGCTATGTCGCCATATTCAGCATCACGTAAATGGGTGGGGTAAATATCCACGGTGACCAATCAGAGGTCTTGGCCTGGTGTAGTGGGAAAACTGCAAGACATATAAAATTGCAAATGTATTCATGAAAAAATGTCCCAGGACATCACTTTGTGAGGACAATACTGCCATAAAAACAAACAGTAAAATTCTAAAAGAAAAAGAAACAAGCTGAGAATGTAAACAGGGATGAGTAAGCAAAGCTGGAGGAAGTTATTTAGACAGAAGTTTATCAAGCTTAAATCAACTGTGCTGCTTTGAATATACAAAATATATTCAAAAGTGTCCCAGATGGAGAATAAATATGGCCTCTCCCCGGCCACTTGGGCCAGCTCCTGGCCAGCCGAGAAACATAGATCCTGGGTCTTCCCTTGGGTCTCCTCCCAGTTGGACGTGCCCAGAAAACCTCACCAGGGAGGCGTTCAGGAGGCATCCTAACCAGATGCCTGAACCACCTCAACTGGCTCCTCTTGATGTGGAAGAGCAGCAGATCTACTCCGAGCCCCTGTGATGACCGAGCTGCTCACCCTATCTCTAAGGGTGAGCCCAAACACCCTGCGGAGAAAACTAATTTCGGACGCTTGTATCTGTGATCTCATTCTTCAGTAGTGCAAGTACCTCCCCACCAAACCCACTCAACCATGTTTTATTTAAAAGAGTCTCCCAATATTTTTGACAAGGTGTGTCATACTTTTATTTAAGGTGACACAGCTTTGGGTTTCCTGAGTAGTATTTGTTTAGGGACACCAGGCAGTTTTGGCTTGCTTAAACACCCCCTAGTGCCCGGTTTAAATCACTGTTGTGAAAATGAACTATTTCCCCTTCCCCCTCGCTGTGCGCCCAAGTTTTCAAACCACATAATAAAGTTAAAGATCCAGTCTCCGTGAGAGTGGGGGTGTGGGGGCAGAATTTTTCCAATGAACATAATATGGGAAGATGGTGGGAAATAAGGGTTAACCACAGGAGTTTCCCAACCAAAATGGGAGATTTGACAGCTTTGGTTCTGAGGTGTAAACACAGATTGCCATAAAGCGTTACTGCTTCTTGCGAGATACATGACTTTTCGAGACTTCAAGTCACCGGTCCAGAGAGGTTCAAGTTGCAAACATGGTATTCTCCCCACAATGAGCTGAAGTTGCTGAGAGACTATTTTTCCACCCTGGCCATTTTAGCACCTACTGGCTCAAGATAATTATTTAAAATATGAAAAGGCTAGTGTTCTTTTAAGTCTCTAGTTCTTTATTTCAGTGTATCCTCATTAATGTTGCCTTGCTGCATTTTCAAATGTTTATTTTCTGAATTAACTGGTTGTAAAAAGCAATTTGATGCTTTCATTCTGCACAGGTGAGTAGAAGCAATGCATGGCAATGCCTGTAATCGGGACATCCCATTTTCACTTTCTAATAACAGGAAATGTGGGGCAGGTTGGTCAATTTACTTTTGCCTAGTGATTGTTTCCCTCACCTGATCACACATGTTTCTGTCTTTAATTTCCTCAGATGCATGTTCTCAGGAACCAAGCCACTAATTTTTAGTATTTTTTGCCATGACTTCCTCTTACCAGCCAGCAATCTTGAGACTTACCCCATAGACAGCCTTACACATAACGCTTGTTTTTGAGACCCATTGTGCTCTTGAATATGAAAGAAAGATCAGAACTGATGTAGTAGAAATATCAAATAAACAGCCTGTGAAGGACAGCTTTTTCTCTGCTGTTGCCTGCAGCCACATGCTGGAAACTCAGAGAAAAGTGGTTGTCTACAGATATTTGCATGAATGACTTTGTGCTGTGAGGGTGTTTGGTGAGCACTCACATGTTTGGAAACTTAATGGCACTGGAGCTAATGGCCATATTGATTGCATTTCAATTGTGGAGCCAGAAGCCTTACAAATTAGATGTTTTTAGCAACTCTATTTATCATTTAGAAGGCATGCAGTTTCAGGCAGGAAATGTTTGAACAAAATGTAACAACAGCTAGATTCAACAAAAAGCAGCTGCAGATGTGATTGATGCATAAACCTGCAGCAGATTTGAGTGAATGATTCCTATTGTAGTGCTTGTAAATTATCCTTGAAAGTATAAATAAGCAATGGTCCTAAAATTTTATTGACATACTGCCTGGAATAGTTTGCATTTCAAAAATGAATTAGCCTCAACGACGATTCATAGAAACAACAACGAAGCTGAAACAAAATCACCCCATGCAACCCTGCTGTCAGCTTCAGACTTGGATCTATAGGTGGTGCTGTTTCACCGACAGACCGCAGCATGAAATGCAGTTGCAGATTAATGTTTTAATTATTTTTTTTACCATGGTATTTGTCAGAGTTCTTGATAAAAGCAGGGTTCATCTCTCTGCATGTTTTGATTATTTATTTTACAGTAAAACTGTTTTACAATATCAAACTCTCAATCACTCAGTCTCTTCTAAGAGAGTGTGCTTTAGTCTTTTTTTAACTCTCAACTCCCTGGACTTTTTCGTGTGTTGCCATGGAGATGGACTAGTGGTCAAAGTTCAGGCCTTAGAGGACCACTTTACTCTATATGTGTTGTCATTATTTGGTGATTTCACATCTTACATCAAAATAACTTCATAATGGTTCCAGTATGATGACATTAAATATGATTTTTCTATAGCTGGGGACTCTTAAAGTATTCCTCTTGTATCATTAACAGCAACGTGCTGCAGAGGAATGATGCTCAGCCTAAACCTGGAAGTCGGTGAGTTTATTAAAAAACTGGGATGAATTGTGTCACACATCTTCACTCCATCCTGAACATGCCTGGTGGACAAGTATATTTCTTGGAAGGCTAAATGAACCTTCTTTATGTAATGTATTTTTTTCCAATGGTGTTACAAAGTAAAGAAATGAAGCCAGAACAAAACTCATGGACTGAATCAATGAATAGGGTTTATCACATTCATGGTCTTTGCAATAAAATCAGTGTAATGCACAGGTGTTGGAACGTTTCAAGATGAGGGCCAAAATTGTCAAGCCACAAAACTGTGATTTTTTTTTATTATAAAAGAAATCACAAATCATTTTATGGTGATTTTTCAGAATTTGTACTGCCCAGAAATTGGCTTGAAATAGGAATGTCAGCTTCATGTCAGTCTGAGGTGATATACAGAGCAAGCGTGATGGACTGGCCTGCCACAAGCACGAACATTTGTAGATTATTGTTAATAAAAATAAAAGCAAACATATTCTTGACTTGAGTGAGTGGGATGTGTTTTGTTGTAGAGGCAGCAGAGTGGACCTGCACAAACCTTTGGTTTAACATCTCAAAAGTGTTTTATCAAAAAAGAAAAAAAAGGAATAACAGTTAGACAGTATGTTAACTTTGTAAGACTAACCCTTTATAGGGCAAGCGTCTATATTTAGACACCTTTTCACGGACTCTTAGAATTATGAGATTTCACCCAACCAATCATCAGAGACCAAGCTAGTCACAGTTTGCACCGTGGCGCCGTTCAACCAATCAGCTCGGGGCTACAACGCCAAATATTGGTGTTTCTGAAAAACTAGAAAACTGCCTTCCTGGAGCTCGTCTCCTCTTGTGTTTACGGTTGGATCTCTAAAACTAACAATGCTAGGTTTATGAAACTCTCACATCACAAGGTTGACTAGTGGTGCTAAATAAGGACATATGTGTTGTAAATGTTAAACTCAATGAAGTTGGTGAAATCAGAGCATGAAAATCAAAGCTGCCATATTTGATCATACGCCCTGAACAAGTAAAAGAAATTATGTAGATTTTTAGGTAAAATCTGTTGTTTTTTAGACTTAATCTTCATGATCATGGTTACAGTAATGATAATAATTATAATATTGAATATATTTTTCAGTTTTAAACTAAGACAGGGTCCCCAATCCTGGTCCTGGAGGGCCGCTATCCAGCAGGTTTTGTGGTTTCTCTGCTCAAACACACTTGATTCAGTGGTTGAATCACCTGTGCAGCAGCTCCTCAAGCTCTGCTGAAGCCTGCTAATCACTTGCTAATTGAAATCAGGTGTGTTGAAGCAGAGTTACAACTAAAACCTGCTGGATACCGGCCCTTGAGGACCAGGATTGGGGACCCCTGTATGACTATTGGGCAGACTTTGCACCAGAGCTGTGATGGAGAAAAACTACAAAGATGGCGTTGACTCAGGAGCGGTGCTTTTTTGAAGCTTTGGCATCAAGTTTGGATGATTTAGACTTGAGCTTTTCTTTGAGACATGAGCAGATAGCGGTACGTAAATAATTTATTTAATAAAAAGATTTATTTGCTTCTTCTTCGACGATGTATGGCAGACTGCCCCGTTGACTGATTTCCGTAATGAGTCAAGAGGTCATGATGAGCCGTTTCCTTCGCGACCGACACATCACTGGTGTGGCTGTCAGAAATCCTGACACTGCTGCGCTTCATTCAACCGCATTGTAGTAATGCGCCACTTTACATGCCCAGTAACGCTAACGGCGTTGCAAAGATGGGAAAAGTAATTAATTAGATTACTCGGTTACCTAAAAAATAATGTCATTAGTAATGCCGTTATACTTAAATGCCATTACTCTCAACAATGGTGACAGTCCTTTCAGGTATCACCAAAGTAAAATTCAAAAGTCAATATTTTTATTCATCTCATTGTAAAAAACTGACCTTATGTGTGGGTTCTTACTTTGAAAATGTTCCTGAGCAGCTGTCCAGCTCAGCCCAGTGATGTGAGTGGACACAATGCTGTGATTAATGGTGGTAGTAATGGTTTAGTCAGAGCAGCATATGAGTCCAGCTAACAGCTTGGCTCTGCTCGCTGATTGGAGTCGACAGCACTGTCACCTCTACGACCTCTGACATAACGTCCTCCTCCTTCTCAGACACGCATTCTGAATCACTCTCCAGGTTCCTTTCCTTCTTTTATTTGAAAATGAGCTTTTTAAGAGAAATTTAAACCCCAGAAAAGATGAAACATGTTTAATAATCTGAGAAAGACAGTGATGAACACACGAAAAGAAAACACCTGGTGGCATTTTATTAGAACTCTCCATGAATGACAGCTTTGATTGAGCTAGAAAAGGCCCAGAGATAATGAATCTGCTCTGAATGAATGTGTCATATTTTATTTGTGAAAAAACACCTGAAGCTGCATAAATGTATGTGTTGGCTGCTTAGGTAATAAATTCTGACTTCCACCTCATCACTGATGTCAGATCACAAATCATTTGAATCCGTTTTCTACTTTCCATAAGCCTCTCTGCAGTGTGTTATGCTTAAACCCTTAATAGATGATTTTCTTATTCAGGGTGGGTAAACATGAGACTTGAGTTTCATTGATCTTTATTCCTTCTTCTGTTTGTTTTTACAATAATTTACAATTTAAATACAAACCCTGGTAGACATGTTATCTTTGTAATGGCCTAGTGTCATGTTCTTCACCAATTTAGAAACATACTAGGAATCAACCCAGGCATCTAAAAGTTATGCCATGAATGGTGCCTTAAGTCTTGAAGGATTTCTGGCAAAAAAAAAAAAAAATAAGATTTCATGATTTTGGAAAACCCACACATGCAGCAAATACATGATGGATAAGACAGCAAATCTCACTGCTGAACTTTAAGACTCATGGAGCTGCATTTTTGTGGATAACCCCTGCTTTAACACCCATGATCAGCTGCTGCTGAAAAGTAAAAGATGGGCAAGTGTGTGTGTGTGTGTGTGCACGTGCGTGTGTGCTCTCTGCAAGAATATGTCATGAACCATATACCAGATGTCACAACCTCCTCCGGTCGCAGCTCCCAGGGACACGGCTCTTCTACCTAGTGGACTCCATTTCCCAGCATCCCTCTCTCTGGACTTCCCCTCCACGTCATCACCGCGCCTATATACGGAAGTGCCCCACTTCCGCTAGCTGTTCAGTCATCGAATCACTTGTGACGATCCTGATCTAACTAAAGCTTCCAAGCTTCCCAAACCACAGCTTCCTAGCTGAACTACTCTTCATCAGCCTGACAACTCCAAGTAAGTCAGCTTGTCTTAACTCTGGAACGCCGGCCAGACTCGTTCCTTTTCGAGCTCTGCCCACCGTTCCCATAGTAACCGCGTGTTACTCTCGCTCAGCGCGAGTTCGCCGCGCCTGGGTCGTAAAACACGCTACAGCCGAACTCACTGCTAGTCTTCGGTTCTTCTACTCGTCCTAGTCTTGACAGGATGACTGAACCTAAAATCGACCCAGCGGAGTTCGTGCGAGTTCAGCAGGAGGTCACCCACCTTCATGCGGTGGTGGACCGCCTGCACACTAAGGTGGAATCCCTTACGGAGGCCGTCCTTCAGCTCTCCACGGCCGCTCAACGATGGGCCAACCAGCCGGCTTCTGAACCCCAGATAGGCCTCCCGCAGCCCTGGGACGGATTAAAGGGGAGCCCTGACGGCATGTTGGCCTCCTTGGACATGTTGTTCGAGTGCCAGCCCACACGCTATGTAACTTCTCGTTCCAGAGTGGCACTGCTCATGTCCCTGCTAACAGGCCGTGCCCAGGAATGGGGCGCCGCCCTCTACAACAACAAGTCCCCCGTTTGCAACGATTACTCACTATTTGTTAAGGAGCTCCGGAAGACGTTTGTCCAACCCAGCAGCGAGGTGGGGGCAGAAACACAACTGCTGAGATTACGCCAGGGTTCCCATGACGTAAGTGACTATGTGGCCCGTTTTCGAACCGCCGCTGCCAAGTTACAGTGGGGGGACGACGCCCTCAGGGGGGTCTTCACCGAAGGGCTTGCTTCTTATGTACGGGATGAGATGGTGGGCCGAACCCAGCCCTCCACCCTGGATGGAATGGTGGAGCTGGCGCTACAGATCGACCGGAGGGTGCTAGCCCGCCCTCGACCTTCCCAGAGCTCCCGACCACTCCCTTCACCCGGTTCCCAGAACACCATGGGAACGTCACAGGAGGAACCCATGCAGCTGGGACGGTTGTCTCCAGGAGAGAAGGAGAGACGCTACAGAGAGTGTTTGTGCGCCTATTGTGCAGCCTCAACTCATCGCCTGGCCCAGTGCCCCCAGAGGCCGGGAAACGCCGGTCCCAGGTAAAACTCGGGGGAACCTTGCCTGGGTCAAACTCCTCATCCCTCACTCAACGCACCACCATCACAGTCACTTTCCATCTCACACAAGGGCCCACCACGTTCAAGGCTCTGTTGGATTCCGGTGCGGCCGGCAACTTTATGGATCAGCGACTGGCTGCCAGCCTCCGGCTCCCCGTTAACCTCCTGGATCAACCCATTCCAGTCACGGCAGTGGATGGTCAGCCACTTCAACCTTTTCCCGTCCGCCACCGCACCTCTGACATACAGATGAGCGTGGGCTCCCACGTCGAGAAGCTCAGTTTCCTCCTGATCACAGCCCCGACCACGCCCCTTATCTTGGGTCATCCCTGGCTACGAGCTCACGACCCCCGAATCTCCTGGTCCTCTGGCCGTTTACTAGAATGGGGTCCATCCTGCCAGGGCCATGTTATCGCACCTCCGTCTCTCAAGAGAACCAGGTCCGACCCTCCTGATCTCAGGCAAGTCCCACATCACTACCATGACCTCGCTCAGGTCTTTTCCAAACAACCCACCACCGTCCTTCCTCCACACCGACCATGCGATCTGGAGATCAATCTACAGCCAGGCACCGTCCCTCCACGGGGGCGCCTGTTCTCTCTGTCCCCTGCAGAGACCCGAGCTATGGATCAATACATCCAAGAGTACCTACAACAAGGATTCATCCGCCCCTCTTCTTCTCCCGGAGCCGCAGGGTTCTTCTTCGTCAAGAAGAAGGACGGTGGTTTACGCCCCTGCATCGACTACCGAGGTTTGAACCGAATTACCATCAAAGACAGACACCCCCTACCACTCATTAACACCGCCCTGGACGCAGTAACCCAGGCCTCCTTCTTCACGAAACTGGACCTCCGGAACGCTTACAACCTGGTCCGCATACGTGAGGGGGACGAGTGGAAGACCGCCTTCATCACACCCACCGGCCACTGGGAGTATCTGGTCATGCCGTTTGGCTTATGTAACAGTCCCGCTGCATTTCAACGCCTCATCAACGACACCCTCCGGGACATGCTAGGCCGGTGGGTGTTTGTGTACCTGGACGACATACTCATCTACTCCCGCTCCGAGACCGAGCACATCCAACATGTCCGGGCTGTCCTGTCCCGTCTTCTGGAGAACCATCTCTACTGCAAACTGGAAAAGTGCTCGTTCCATCAGGCCGCCACCTCATTCCTGGGGTTTGTCATATCCTCATCAGGACTCTCCATGGAACCCCAGAAGGTTCAGGCCGTCTCCCAATGGCCACTACCGACCACCCTCAAACAGCTTCAAAGTTTCCTTGGCTTCTCCAACTTTTACCGGCGATTCATACGAGATTACAGCTCCGTGGCGAGCCCTCTCACCTCACTCACCAAGAGTTCGGACCAACCACGGCCGTTCCGCCTCACTCCGGATGCGGTGGCGGCCTTCCGCTCATTAGTGCACCGATTCACCACCGCTCCGGTCCTCCGCCATCCGAACTTCTCCATGCCCTTTGTGGTGGAAGTTGACGCCTCCAACATCGGCGCCGGGGCCATCCTGTCCCAACGTGGCGACGACCAGAAGATGCACCCCTGCGCCTTTTTCTCCCGAAAGTTCCCCCCGACACAACAGCGCTATGGAGTAGGGGACCGCGAACTCCTGGTGGTGAAATGGGCCCTGGAGGAATGGCGTCAGTGGCTGCTGGGGGCAACGGAACCCTTCCTGGTCTGGACCGACCACCACAACCTGATCCATCTCCGCACAGCCAAGCAGTTGAATCCACGCCAGGCTTGATGGGCCCTCTTCTTTGAACCCTACGACTTCACCATTGCCTACCGTCCCGGTTCAAAAAACATCAAAGCAGATGCCTTGTCCAGGCAGTCCTCGCCGTCGGCGCCTCCAACGGACCCAGAACCCATACTTTCGGCTGGGCGCTTCCTGGGTGCGGTGGCCTGGCCCCTGGAGGACTCTATCCGGGCGGCCCTCATCACGGAGCCACCTCCACCTGATACACCACACGGCCGTCTCTACGTCCCCATCGCCTGCCGTAAGGAAGCCCTGGCCTGGGGGCACTCATCCCGCCTGTCTGGCCATTCCGGTTTCGCCCGCACCCTGCGGTTCCTCCAACGCGCCCTCTGGTGGCCCTCCATGGCCAAGGATACCAAGGAATTCACCGCAGCCTGTGAGATCTGCGCCAGGTCCAAAACTCTCTCCTCGCCCCCGTACGGATCCCTGCAGCCCCTGCCGGTCCCTAACCGGCCATGGTCCCATATCGGACTGGACTTTGTAACCGGCTTACCAGCATCTAATGGTCTGGACACGATTTTAACCATCACAGATCGGTTCTCTAAGGCCGTGCACCTGGTGGCTCTACCAGGTCTACCCACCGCCAAACGCACAGCTGAGTTGGTCCTAGAACACGTCGTCAGACTCCATGGGTTCCCGTCAGACCTGGTCTCCGACCGCGGGCCCCAGTTCACGTCCCGCTTCTGGAGGGCTTTCTGTCGTCTGGTGGGCGCCACCACAAGCCTGTCTTCGGGCTATCACCCTCAGACCAATGGCCAGACAGAGCGTTCCAATCAGCAACTTGGGCGTTATCTCCGGTGCTTTGTCTCATCACAACCCACAAACTGGCCCACATACCTCCTATGGGCTGAGCTCTCCCATAACCTCCAGACCTCCTCTGCTACAGGTTTATCTCCATTCGAAACCTGCTACGGCTATCAGCCCCCCCTATTTGGACATCAAGAACCGGAGGTGACGGTCCCTGCGGCACAAACTTTAGTGCGTCGGTGCAGACTGGCTTGGCTGGCCCGAGCATCCATTAAGCGCTCCAACGCGTCTTATGTCCGACAGCACAACCGCCGCTGCCGTCCGGGCCCCTCCTATCAGCCGGGGGACAGGGTGTGGCTCTCCACGGCCAACCTCCGCCTACCGGCCGGGTCCAGGAAGCTCGCTCCCCGATTTCTTGGGCCATTCCCAGTGGTGAGGGTCATCAACCCCGTGGCTTATTGCCTCCGCCTGCCCTCACACCTACGTGTTCATCCGGTCTTCCACACATCTCAACTCAAGCCCTACGTCACCTCTCCTCTGCATCCGCCCCCGAGCACCGCACCCACTCCCCGCTTCATCGATGGCGACCGGGTCTATACGGTGCGTCGGATCCTGTTGGCAGTACCTGGTGGACTGGCAGGGTTACGGGCCGGAGGAACGCTCCTGGGAACCTACCCGCTCCATTATGGACCCTTCCCTCATCACTGATTACTAGTCCCGCCACCCTGGGACTTCTGGTGCCGTCCCTAGGGGGGGGGGTCCTGTCACAACCTCCTCCCGTCGCAGCTCCCAGGGACACGGCTCTTCTACCTAGTGGACTCCATTTCCCAGCATCCCTCTCTCTGGACTTCCCCTCCACGTCGTAAAACACGCTACAGCCGAACTCACTGCTAGTCTTCGGTTCTTCTACTCGTCCTAGTCTTGACACCAGACAGTTTTTTCGAAACTTTCAAAGATTCATTGTTGGATGCACAGTCATACCTGATTAACATTTCTTAAGTCGCTGATTAAGAATGGACATACTGTGGTGCAGTTGATAGCACTGTTGCATTGCAGTGAGAAGGTTACAGGTTTGAATCCCAGCTGTTGCTTTTCTGCGTGGAAGGTGCATGCTCTCCCCATGAACGAGTGAGTTTTCTCCAGGTGCTCTGATTTCCTCCGAAAGACCAAGAATATGCACGTTAAGTTAACTGATGACACTAAATTGTTCCTAGATGTGAGTGAGTGAATGGTTGTTTGTCTCTATTATTTATTAGAGTGGAGGTTCAATGAGAAACGCATAATTCTTGAAATACGATTGGTCACACTGAGTTTCAGATGCATACTGAAACTGAAAATAGTCTTGTACCCATATTTCCTGCATTAGCTGCCCAAAGAAAACCGACGAGGAAACAGGCGGGTCAGAAAAAAGCCATACAGATCAAATTGTAAAATTAATATTCATGGTTCACCCACCTGGGCTTGTGTTATTTTTAACCAAGAAAGAAGAGCGAATGAAGACAGCAGAAGAGTCACGTTGCTGTTAGCCAATCAGAGCTGAGACGTTCACATATCATTCCTGAAACAGGAGCACCAGAGCTTTTTTCCATACAAAATGACTCACAAGGCATTCATTTTTACTGGAGACCACAGCATATTTATTGAAATAACAAGTGTATGCCCACTTTAAAATGCTCAGGAAGAAACCAGCAGATACTCACATACAACTGGAGCTAATCTCATTCAAGGTGACAACCACAGCTAATCAGCAAACAAAAGTAACTCGAACTCTGCCAGTTTTACAGATGCTGAGGTAAAGTTTTATGTGGCAGAAGGCAAGACTCATTCTAAACATTTATGTCAGGCACTGACATATTGCACAAAATCTTCCATTAATCTTAACACTTTGGATTTGATCAAACCAGCTATACATTGTTTCTTAACACAAGATGATGTTAGTTTAAAACTTTCTAAACAGACAATTATAGAATCATTCAAGGAATATTTGACTTTTATATGAGATATATTAGAAAACCAATTTACCAGCTTGTCATCAGAGGCCTGTTGATGACCCAACCATGTAAAGCAGAAGTAGTCGTGGAACATAGAGAACATGAATACAATGACCATCTGGGACTAGTTCTGCGAAACACTGAGAAGTGAATCCAATTTCTACTCTTTAACTTTGTTTTAGATGCCACCACCTCCTACTGTGAGAGAATATCTGACTTTTTATGTTACTTTTCTCCAGTTTATCTGCTGTTTGGTGCTCAGCAGGAAGTGAAAAGAGATAGTTCCCTGACTGTGAACTCGATAAAGCCTTTAAAATCTATCCTTCCTTCCTTCCTTCCTTCCTTCCTTCCTTCCTTCCTTCCTTCCTTCCTTCCTTCCTTCCTTCCTTCCTTCCTTCCTTCCTTCTTACACACCCTCATGGTAGATTTGCACACAGCCTAACATAGATTGCCTGGTATTTCATTTCTTTTTGCTGCTGAAACATTCTTCTCCCTGATTGGATTCAAACATTGCTTTCAGCTCACATTGTTTATTTTGTCCCAGTGTCTTTGAACAGACCTCCTGCCTTCAGCTTCACGTTTTGGAATTACATGACTTTCTGCAGCTCCCACTGTTTCACATTTACCTCTCCAGAACAAAGACCTTTTCTCACCTTTATGGTTTTTGAAATGCATTTGCCATCATGTCTATATTTGTTTATATTGTTGGTTTTGTGAACTTTTGAATTTTCATAATGGCTCCAGCTGTTTGTTGGCAGAAGCTTTGTGGTGCAGCTCTACCACCTCCGATTGTTTGATTACTTGCAAAAGCAATAATTTATAGAGAATGTGATTGGTTTTTGCACTCGACTGAAATGACCTGTGAAATGGAAACCACTTGGCGAGAGATGCTGCTCAAATGTTTGAGCTGCATAATAAAAATGGCTGCTCAGGTACAGCTCAGCTCACCTTGCATTAGTTATGTTGTAAATGGATAAACATGCCAAGTGAACCACACTTGATACAGATGCTAATCAAATCAGTTTAATTCAGTTCAGTTCAATTTATTGGGTTGGCTGCAATTCACAACAGAAGTTCTTTCAATTACAATTACTTATACAACTTCAACTACATTAATTCCATTTCATTCTTATTGCAGAGCTGCTTTTTTTCTTGGTTTGGGATTCTCAGTGTTTCATCTTCGCTCACAAAAATCAGTGATGATGTTGCTCTGCTAGTGTCTTTAAGCTATGACATTCTGCGTGCACTGGGAAAGTTCTGAGGTCATGGTTCTTGACTGGAAAAGGTGGAATGCTTTTTTGATTAGGAGTGAGTTTTTTTTTTTGAGCTGACAGTAAAAACAGTATGAAGTGAGTAGTCGACTGACAGATCAGGACTTTGTTTGCAGTAATTAGAACCGCGCATGGGTCTATTATTGGTAAAGAAAATGTAGAGCTAAAAGGCAAAGCTCTCAATTTACTGGTATGTGTGTTCCAATCCTCACCTACGGTTGTGACATTTAAGGAATGTCTGAAAAACCAAGACCCTGGATTCAAGTGACTGAAATGATCTTCTTTTTCCCGCTGGACAGGCTCAGCCTCAGAGATAAGGAAGACATAGCGGTATGGGAAGGAGATTCGTCATTTAGGAGGGGATCAGGGTAGAGCTTCTCCTCTGCTCCTAACCCCCCTAGTTGCATCTTTTGGGCACATCCCAATGAGAGAAGACTCAGAACTTGTTGAAGAGATTATATATCCTCTCTTGTCTCGTGATTCAGACCTGAGCTTCACTGGTCACATTAATTCAAAGAAGGCCATTTTCTTCTTTTTTTTATTGTGAGTTTGGAGTATCATATTAGTAACATATTTTTCAGCGCTATAGGTTGATGTTTATAAACAGTACATTTATTTCAAGAGTTCTGATTGATCACCCATACATTTTATAATTACAGCAGATTAAAGATACTGTGGTGGGGAAGATTAGTGGGAACTGACCTTTCTGAGAAAAAAGGGTACCAACTTCAGCTTTGTTCAAAACAAGTAAAAAAAACGAGCCAAATGAATGAGAAAAAAATCAAATTTAAAAATTGCATTCAAGTAAGTTCAAGGTACTAATCCTAATGATTTCAGGATAATGCACACTGGTAATATAGTATAGGGTGTGTAAATATATGCAAACCACTTCAGGACAACTCCTGCAGTAAGCTGCAGTTACTTCACAGCTTTTTTGGGAAGACCAGCCAAACGACCACTGCAATAGTCCAGCCTGCTGGAGATGAATGCATGAATGAGTTTCTCTAGGTCTTGTCTGGACACGAGACCTCTGAGTCTTGCTATTTGATAAAGATGATAATACGCTGATCTAGTTATAGCCTTAAAGGTTTCACAAATTACTACCTGAAATGTATGGATTCTGCTGTTAATGCAGCATAATCTAATCCAGGTTTGAAGAGTCTAGGTGTAAGGGACGGATTGTAAAAATGCTGGTTGCCATTCTCTTTGTATGCAAGAAAACTTGTTGCTTTCTGTCTCATTTCCACACACTGAACTTGGCAAAAGAGCTTTTGTACACTTAGCACCCTCCGCTTAGAACAAACTGCAGGCCGACTATAAACCACAGAGTTAACTTTGTTGAGCGTTTTTAAATCTAAACTAAGAAATCTTGAGGCCAACTCAATGACATGTAACTGTTTCATTTAGACTGCTTATGATTTTTAACTGAACTTTAACAATTTTACTATTTTTTTGTGTTGTTAATACCTGTGTTTTGTGAAATTGCTGCCTATCTTGACCAGGGCTTCCTTGAAAAAGACATTTTTTGATCTCAATGAGATTTTCTTCCTTGTAAAATAAAGGTTAAATAAAATGAAAACTATAAATATCCCAAATAAAATGAACATAGTGATTTGTGCCAGTTTTTATGGACGTGTGTTATTTACACCGAACCAGAGGTTGAGATTTACCTGACTGACACGTCAACAGACTTTCTTCAATAAATAATATCTTGGAAATCAACTTTCAGTGAGTTCTGAAAAAGCTCAAAAATCTGTGCCACATTCCTAAACTAATAGTAAACATATTTTACCCAGGGAGAGTGTTACACAGGGGATGTGCTCCACCTATACCGCCTCAAGTTGGTGCTTTTTAATGAATTTTCTATAGAAGCATTGTGCCATTTTTGCTGACAAGCAGGGAAACACGAGGAGTCAGTCAATCAAAAGTACAAAACTAGAATGGCAGGTGATAGTAATAGCATCTCCATTGGCTCTTCACCTATTTTTTTTCTTTATTTTTTCCTACTTTATCTGTTTCAGCCATCAGTGAAACAGTCAGCAGGAAGATGGGAGATAATGGCAGCTGGCTTCCAGCTGTGAGGGACAATTGGGGGTGCTGCCATAATGTATAGAAATGTACAAAATGTGTGTATTTAATCATTTTTTCCAAAAATATTATTAACATTCAGCATGGGAAGTGTTTTTATCTGGGTTTTTAGAAAAAAATCACTCCCTAAATCCACAAATATGTCTTAGAAATGGTCATTTCCAGACCTTGGTTGGAGCCAGTGTTTTGTGAGCTACTGTTGCCTTTCTATATTCTATAATCCACCCATTATTTTCTGACCTCTGACCTCAACAAGACATTTTCTTTCACACAACTGCTACAGCTGGAAATGTTTTCTTTTCTGGACCATTCTATGTAAACCCCAGAGATGGTTGTGGGGAAAAGTTCCAGTAGATCAACTGTATCTGAAACACTCAGAACAGCCAGTCTGGCATGTGTAAAACAAGCAATTAAAGAGGTTTGAATTTTTTGTTACTCTCTCTGCTGCCTGTCCTCATGTTCTGTCCATCCCAGAGAAGGAATGACATAAGGCAAGGCTTTAAATAAGCCTGCATTAACCAAATGTCTCTGGGTACTCTGGCTTCCTTGCTCATTATCTTAAACGCTTAATCCTCATAGGGTCACAGGGAGCTGGTGCCTAACTCAAGCAATCTTTGAATGAGAGGCGGAGGACACTCTGGAAAGGTTGCCTGTCCATCACCGGGCCACACAGAAAAAAACAGTCACACACTGACTCACACAAAGGGACAATGTAGCCTCCAGTTTACCTGACTTGAATGTTTTAGGCCTGTGAGAGGAAACCAGAGTACTCTGAGAAATGCATGGGGAGAATATCAAAACACTGGGCCAAAAGGCCACAGCAGGGATGGAACTTGCGATTTTCTTCCTACCACCAACTGTGCCACCGTGCAGCAGTATAGGTCTATATGTATAGGTCTATATGTATAGGTCTATATGTTCATATGTGGCCCTGTGATGAACAGATGACATGTCCGGAGTGTCCTCCTCCTCTCACTCAATGTCTGCTGGAGATAGACGCCAGCTCCTCATGACTCCACCGAGGATTATTCAGTAAAGAAAATGCATGAGTCAGAGTGAGTGATGCAATTTATGTAAACACATGCTTCAGATAATCTGGTTAATGTTTCATGCTTTCTGTTGATGTGCAGATTTATCACCCTACCCTCACCCCACTCAACCCTTTTGGTTCTGGGGGAATGAGTCACTGGTTTGCAGACATGCCTCTCTTGTTATGAGGTATCCTCACATTCTTCCTCCTCCTGTGGACATAGGGGGAGCCTCATTCTCTCCTGTGGAAACCTGGAAAAAAACAGACAATAAATGTAAGAAACCATGTTTGGGGAAGTTGAATAGCTTTTTTTTTTACAAGCACTGCTACCTCAGTTAATGGCAAAGCAGTAGATGTTGATTTGCATCTCCAGATGTTTCATATTACGATCGTCTCTCAACTGGAATAAGATGCTCAAACTGAATGAAAATATCTTAACTGAAATAATTCAAGTGAACACAGTTCAGTGACTCAAACAGTTTTGGGAATGCATGCCCTGGGGCTCACTGACAGTAGCGAGGCTTCTGTACACCGGTGCCACCAGTCGCTCTGACCACCACCATCTGGTGAAGCAGGGCAGATGTGATGCAAACCTGCAAGCCTTCAGTTACAGGGCAGGCACTTCTTGCTGCTTGGGTGCTGTCACCACAGTAATGGCGGCGGCTCAACTTCAAGTTATTTCGCCAAATCAGTCTATAGATTAGACACATGTTTGTGCTTATTTCAGATCTGCTAATAAACAAGTGAGTTTAAAATAATTTATTGTACACTTTAGTGACTGGAGAAAAAAAAAAAAATTAAAAAAAAATATATATATATATATATATATATATATATATATATATATATATATATAATAACTCTCATTTAACTGTGACAGCACTTAGGTAGATGAAGGAAGGAGCTTTGTGAGTTTGAATGTTTCTAAATTCAATCCCAGTTATCACCAATTGACTGTTGAAGAGTCAAACAGCATGCAGGTCACAACAGGTGTCAGAAACCCATTAGAGATGCTTCCATTCCAGGCCTGCTGTCTGCCAGCTGTCAACCTGCAGCAACACAAAATCTTACAAGAAACTAAATGGTTCCAGTGCAACAACAATCCTGTTAAAACTGGTTCAAAACAATAGAAAGATTCTTTAAAATTCAGTCTGATATTTGGCTAAAAGAAAAATCCTTTCCTATGTTTTTTGTTAAGTAGGATCATAAATAGGATCAAATCTACAGGAATGTCCTGCCTGCTCACCCATTTTTTGCCAGTTGGTTTTAGTTATAGCTAAGAACATCTTAGCTTTTATTGCATACATGTAACATTTATTTATTTTCTTTTGGTTTTATTTTATTATTAGGTTGATGTCTCATTTATTGCAGATTCTTTATGTTCTGCAAACCCTTCTGGCAAACTTTGGTTGTTTTTAAAATCTGCAAACTTTGACTCACTAAGGCAGCAGCGTCCCTCATTATATATTTCTTAGCATGAACTATCAAGCCATTGTCAAATATGACAACAGTGGGGCAACAGATATGGCAAACAAAAAAAGAACGAAAAGAAATAGATCCAGAAATAAATCCTCTTCCACAGGTAGAGGCTGTTAGAGCCATGACTCAGTGATTGCTGGCAACATCGTGGACCAGATTTCTATAAAATTACTTTTTTAAGGAAAAACGTAAAATATTAAGTAAGACTTGTGAATTATTTAAGTTTGGGGTTTGCCTGGTATTCGGTGGATTGTCGGTTCAATTACAAACAACTAATTATGTAAGATAATGAAAACATAAGGTAAGTCTGTATAAATATTATACTATATATTAAGGTCATTCTCATGTTAAAATATGTTAAAAGGTTAATAGGTAAAATCTGGAATAATCTAATAATTGCATAAATAATTATTCAAGTAATGGTTAGTAACTACACATGCAGTTAAGTAAATAAGTTTCTAATTGAACAGTTTATTGGATAAGTTAAATAGTACATAAATGTGGCACAAAAAGTAAAATAAAAATGTGTTTTCGTTTTATTATAAGAATGCTTCTTGCCATAGACTTTTTAGGTAGAATGGCCAAAAATGTGTTCAACCCCTGCATTACTCTCTTGTTGATATTCAATCTTGTTCTGTTTCATGGTAGATTGGATGATTGCAGATCCCATATTAATCATGGACAAAAATATTTTTTTGTCATTATTATAACTCAGCAATGTCAGGTACCTCAGTAGCTTGTGGAAGAGCCATAGACAGCCACAACAGCTTGGCTCCTCCCTCTCTTACTGATCACATTTTTGATCTTTTGCATCCTATTCATAGGAGTTAGGGGGTGGGCTCTACTTTCACATTTAGATTTGTTTCTCATTCAATGGATGTGAGATCCTTACAAGTTTTACTTCGTAGTAAAGATGACGAATCTGATTTTTTTTATTATTTAAGATTTATTGAGATGTAACATAAATTTCTTTACTTTTTACTGAATTTAAACAAATAAACAAGTAGGGTAAAAATGTGTAAAAGGAAATCAATAACAATCTTAAATTTTGGTTGTTAAAGACTTTTGGCCAAAGTAGCCTTCTGTTTTTCTTTTTCCTTTTCATATCCAATTACTTCCCTCTTTGGTCTCATTTTGGGCCCCTTTTAACTAATTTAAACATGAAATAACCTTTCTGTGGCCTTTATTCATATTTGATTCAGGTGGTCCTTGCTTGATCCCATTACCTTTTCATCTGAATTATATTTTAGATCCTCTGAAAAAGAAACCCAAACATTTCAGATTTACCTTTCATGTTTTCTCTGATGTAAAACCTTGAACTTGGCCATCTTTGAGGCGCTTGAAGGAGTCACTATGAGTCCAGCTTCAAAAACAAAACTGTTTTGTATTAATGTTTGATGAACAAGCGGGTCTCCTAAAATCTACATGCATTAATTTCACACTCTGTTCCATTAGATGGCCTAAATACTCATTAAATGCACTCGGCTGTATCCAGAGTCTGTGCTTTTTTTAGATGAATTTTTTCTCTGCTCTGCATAAACATGTTTGTCCTTGACTCCGGCAGTTTGCAGGCCATGAATGAGAATTGCTGCCTATTGATATGTATGAGAGTGAAAGGTGAGATACTGAGCGAGTAACCTGCGACACAGAGACCATCCTATTCAAACACTACCGGGCCAAACTGTCAAATGCTATTTTCACTTGCTATAACACCTCACACACTAACTTTATCTCTTACATACAGACACACACACAGCTCATCCACACTCATTATATCTCGCTTTCAAAAGCCCTGTGAGAAGATTTACCGGCCTTCACACTCTTTAATACGAGCTTCACATGTGCATGCACACTCTGGATCTGGTTAATAAACAGAAAATATTAGCCACACTAGACAATATTGCCAACAAGGATTATCAGGATTGGCCAATTCTCAGACTAAAAAGAATTCTAAAGGAACTGTATAGGATGCACATATGCCTCAGACTTCATTTCCATATATGTATCAAATTCTTTCTTACAATCCTAAATTACTTTTGGGATTTAGGTTAGCGATAACCTGTCGACATTTTAGTGCATAAACTGTATAAAGGAGAGCCATGGTCGAAAGCAATGTCAGTGGCCAAGACCACCAATGAGTGGCCCAATTAGGGTTTCTATGGTAACCACCAGTGGCTCGTTATGGTCATTATGTATTAACTGCTAATGGCTCACTGAGGCCATCAGTGTAAATACTTGTTAAGGTCAGTATGGTAACCACTAGGGATGAGCGAGTACACCACTATCTGTATCTGTTCAACCATCTAAGAACAAATTTAACAATAGATGACATAGCACAGCTAATAAAACTGGTGGCAAATTCTACATATTTTAGTTACAACAAGACAATATACAAAAAACTGGAAGGGTTCGCGATGGGGAATCCGTTATCAGCAACCCTCTGCGAGTTTTACATGGAGGATTTGGAACAAAAAGCATTAAACACTGCACCCGAAAACTGTCAAATAAAGTTATGGAAACGATACGTGGATGATATATTAGAAATCATACCTAAAGGAAAAACACAAGCATTAACAGAACATCTAAATAACATAGACGACACAGGAAACATTAAGTTCACATATGAGGAAGAAACAGAGGGCAGCATTACATTCATGGACATGAGGATCAGCAAAAAACAAGATGGAACACTTAAAATAAATACATACAGAAAACCAACACACACAGATCAATATTTACTATGGACATCAGAACATCCCACGATACACAAAATGTCAGTGATAAGAACACTATACAACAGAGCGAAAATTATAACAGAAAAACAAGACTGCAGTCAAGAAAACAGACACATACACAACTCACTAAAAACCTGTGGATATCCAACGTGGGCGATTAGTAGAGGAAAGCAACAAACAAGAGCAGAAAGAATAGAGCAACCAAAAAGAAAAGCAAAGAACCCAGAGAAACAAGAACCAAAGCCAGTAATAACCCTCCCATACATCAGAGGAACGACAGAAAAAATAGTAGCAGTAATGAAAAAATACAAGATAAACACACCAATCAAACCATACACAACAGTTAGAAAAAGTCTGGTACACCCCAAAGATAAGATCCCAACAGGAAAAAAATGTGGAGTCATTTACGAAATCCCCTGCAAATTATGCAATAAAACATATATAGGAGAAACAGGACGCCAACTTAACACAAGAACAGCAGAACACAGAAAAGAATGTGAAAAAGAAACAAGAAGAATACACACAAGAGCAACAAAACAAGAAGCAGAGAGCACAATAAGGAAATCAGCAGTCACAGATCATTGCACCAGAGAAAACCACATCATGGACTGGGACAACACAAGGATCATCAACACAGAACAACAAAAATATAAAAGATGGATTAAAGAAGCTATAGAGATAAGGAGACGTGGACGGGGGACCATGAACAGGGACGACGGGGTGTACGCGTTGGACCACGCATGGGACTGCGTCATCGAGCAGGACGGCGCGGGCAGCAGGGGGCGATGTCGTTGCCCCCTGCTGCCCGCACATAAACGGAAGCGGAAGTGAAGCTGCTTTCAGCGGCTTAGCTCAGATGAAGATCGCAGCGACGATCGAAACGTCAGCACAATAAGGTAAAGAAAGATCTATCTGTGTTTTATAAAGAACAAAAAGTAAAAGAANTAGATATTGAAAAGTGAGAGGTGTGGGTGGGTGTGTGAGTGGGAGAGAGAGAGAGAGAAAGAGAGAGAGAGAGAGAGAGAGAGAGAGAAAGAGAGAGAGAGAGAGAGAGAGAGAGAGAGAGAGAGAACCGGAGCGAAGGACAGTGACAACGCGATACGAGCCGTTTTCAGCTCTGTCTTGTCAAATGCACCGCTATGAAACGTAACTTTAAATGTTACACAAACTGAAAAAGAGGCGAGCTGAAGAAGGGAGTACTGATTACTGAAGCAACGTGACGAGAGAGAGCTACAAGCACAGTCACTGTCGTGTGTGAGCGGAGCAGCACAGCTGCCTCATGGCGCGGCAGAGATGGTTTTGTCTGTAGGGAGGGGCGGGTGCTCTGTCTGACTGGCCAATCACAGAGCGTAAAGACAGTCAGTTACCCAATGAGGATTCTCCTTCCACCCGAACACAGATAATCATGAATTTTACTCGTTTTATGCTCGTACTCGTCAAAAATGCATTATCCATACCGGATACTCGTTTCAGACCACCAGTGGCCATGTGGTCATGTCCACACAGACACAGGAAAAGATGTTATTACCTACCTTTGTCACCAGGGTATCTATTTGGCTTGTTAGGTTCACTATGGTAACCAGTAATGACTAATTAGGGTTATATGGTGATTGCTATTGTTTTGTTAGTGGCCTGTTAAAGCTGTTATGACAAATTTGGAAAAAAACAGCTCACAAATTTTTTTCATGCCTCTTAACAACGTTCTAACATCTTTAAATGTATTGCGGAGATAAAAAAAATATGAAAAAAACTAGGGATGCACCGATACCGATACTGGTATCGGTATCGGGCCGATACCGATACCGATACAGATACCGATACCAGAAAAAAGCTAACCGATACCAGGTACCGATACCAGTTGCCTGAAAGTGGCTTCACTGGGACTTGTCATTTCTGTTGTAGTTTTCTATATTGACCAAAAGGAGGAGCTGTTTCAAACATTGTGAATGAAAGCAGAAACAGGCTCACACCTCAAAATGCAGAGATGACTATTTTCATCAAAAAGAACCTGCTGTTCATGTTTCCCAAAAAAGCCTGTATTCCAATTCATTGCTTTTTGTGTGTGGTACAAGTATTGGTATCGGTAATCGGTATCGGTGAGTACTCAGATCCAAGTATCGGTATCGTATCGGTTTGGAAAAAAGTGGTATCGTTGCATCCCTAAAAAAAACTAATGTAGTGGTTCTCACATTTGTCTAAAAACCAAAGCAACCATTGGACTATCTGATTGTTAACACCAAGGTGGGCATGATGAGCACAATAAACCCTATGGAAACAGATCAACATTGTTTGTAACCCCAAACCCTAACCCTAACCTCACAACAGTTTGGTGACAGAGGTGGGATGGCAAGTCGTGGAAAAAAGGTGGCCCGTGTACCCAGCCGGACAGGGCTTTGGTCCCAACACCAAAAAGAGGCAGGCCAGAAGGACACAGTTGCAGGTCATGGAGAGACAACCCAACGGGACACAGAGGAGACAGATGAAGACGAGAAGGAGTCACATCTTGTTCCTGGCCCTTTAACTCAATCAGAGACGTCTGCAGACATGGCCACAATGATGAAGAGTTTTCTGGAGATACAGCAGAAAAGAAAAGAGGCTTTTCTGTGGGAACTTCACCAACTCGGTGTCTCTACAACCTGGTGAGTCTGTAAGATCAGCTATGTCGATGCCAGGCTCGGCTGCAACCAGTAGCGCCAGACTCGTATTTCCTACACCCATGTCCCAACATCGCATATCAACATCTCGAGAAATAACTGAATCACACATTAAAATGAGCAAAAAGAATCTAAAAGACTCAGAGTCCAAATTTAAAACAAATGTAACCGTACAGTACAGCCAGATTTGGACACAAAACCAACTGTTTAACAGAAGTCACAGCTTAGGTAGCAATAGGTCCACTTTCCTGTTTAACAGCTTGATAATAAAACTGGGGTTTCAGATGTGATTTAAAAAGCTTTATACTGCATCCAAGAAGTCAGAAGACTCTATTACATACCAACCCGTGTGTTTTGTGTGTTGTATGGTTTTGCAAAGCTGCAGGAAATGATTTCCAAAAATAGTGAGATGGCACTGTTGGCCCATGGGCACTTTCAATAGGAAAAGCACATCCTCTCTTTATTAATGTAAATGTAAAATATGGTCCCAAAAGATCTATTTTTAAAGATGCATGCTTACACTGAATCTAATCAAGTCCCATGACAATGAATATGTTCATTGTCATGGGACTAAGGAATCAAAGGAGACAGAAGGTAGAACTCGAAGATGCTTTGTTCAAAATGTATTTGTTCTCTTTCCTGCATGCTTTTACAGAACTGCATCAGTTACTGTTACTTCCTCTGTGTTGCTGTCAAGTGACTTATCCTGCAGTAAAAATTCACCACCTTTCCTTTCATGATGTTAAAGGGAGAGATTGATTCTGTTTGTAAAACTGAGCATATGTTTCAGTACAGAGTGGCTTAGTTCAGTCTGGTGCTGAAACTCAGAGTGCAACAGAGCAACAGCCAATATGAAATAAAACTGTAGGGGCCAAAGTTTGTCAGATATAAATGGAGATATAAATGGAGCTTTCTCAGCATGTGTGTGTAGCTTATCTGGACACACACACGCACACACACACACACACACACACACACACACACACACACACACACACACACACACACACACACACACACACACACACACACACACACACACACACACACACAAAGGTTGTATTGGGGTCGCTATATTCCCCTCTTGCACTGAACTAAAAAAATGACACAATACGTATAGTTAAG
Source organism: Aphyosemion australe (assembly GCA_006937985.1). NCBI lineage: Eukaryota > Metazoa > Chordata > Actinopteri > Cyprinodontiformes > Nothobranchiidae > Aphyosemion > Aphyosemion australe. The sequence continues at coordinate 614,595 of SSNS01000255.1, forward strand.
CTGAGGTCACACAAGGATGTAGTGACCAAATAAAACAATAATTAACATCCACTGATGGATAGTTTGTTAGCAGGGTGGCTGGTTGCTGCAGAAGCACAGATGGTGGAGGAAGTGGACCGTTTGCATCTTCTGCTGTTTACAGTCATGAACACAGGTAACAGGGTGAGGAGGACACAGGCAGAGATTTTATTTAATGTTTTTTAATCTAAAATGAAAGAAAATAACTGAATCTTGTCAGTGTTTCTTTCTGTAAGCAGTTTTTCATGTATAAATAATTCAAACATTAAACAAGACAGATTTTCCACAGAGTAATAAACAGGTATAACTTCAAAGCTTTATACAAATTCAGCAAATAGGACTATTAGACACTCATCTATACAAGTTATCAGCAAAAAAAAAGTCTTGATTTAGGTGTTACTTGCTCTTTAATAAACAATCAATTGATCTATCTGGCATTCATTAGAATATTCCTTGTTCTTGTTTTCCTCTCATCTAACAATGATGTTAACAGTAGCTGGGGCTAGTGTTGTTCTGCAGCTAGCATTACTGCCACTAACATTTGTATTTGCTGATGTGGAAGTGGTAACACTCTTTTACAGTCCCCTAATTACCATGTACTTACATAGTAATTACATAGTACGTTACAGTGAAATGCAATAAATCTCGATTTAAAAAGTAATTACTATGTAATTAAAACAATTTACAGGGTAATTCTAATCAAATTACTTTGTAACATAGCCTAAATTAGGCCCTATTTACCAACATATCACACAGTCAAATGGCCACATATTGGCATTTACAGTGTGTCGCTATGTAATTACAACTAGTTAGTAGGTAATTGCAGTTGGGACATGCAAATTTAAGGGGTTGTGTCTAAGTGGGCTACACATTCACTGACGTGTTATCACAGCTTTTCTTTGTACTGAGCACAGAGAAACATTTCAAAGTTACTAATTTACATATAAAGCATACTAGAATCCCTTTAAAATCAGAGGAAAGCGTGTATACACCCAATAAATGCCAGCAACCAAACTAACAGCGTCTTTGGTATGTGAAACTACTTAGATCTCGTGCAGTTATACATGAATTCATACTTCATTGTTGTTTTTTCTAAATGAATAAATCAGTTATGTTTTAGGATAAATTACTTCTGGGAGCATGTTCTATGCTCTGCAATGTTCCATTTTGTTTTAATCTTCCATCAGCAGCTCTGAGAGCACTGATGGTGGGTTGGATGTTTGGAAGATTGATGGATGGGTGCACTGGGTTTGGATTGATGGATGGAACTGTGGCTTGTAGGAAAAAAAACAGAGTAAGTTCACCTCTTTCTGACTGACTGGTGACCTGCGAGGCACACACATGAACTCAGTGTGTAACAATCAAAGTCTGAATGGCACCTCGGAGATTTGAGTCAAGTTAGGGTTAAATATGCATCTGCCTGTGCACTTAAAGGATAATAACACTGTTTTGTGGTGTGACCCATTTGCAGCCACAATATAATAAAGTGATCCTAAAAAGAATTTGTGGCAGTTGTATGACATGGAAATAAACAGAAAATAAATTCTTCAAATGAAAATGAAAATTAAAGTTTGAACTCAAGTGCAAACATCACCAGAAACCAGAGCTTTACAGTAAAATCAGAGAGGAAATGTCAAAATTTGTGTAGAATTAATGTTGTTTCAGCCTCTTTCTAAAGGGTGCACATTTCTGTAAAACATCACAAAAGATTGCATTACTTTTTGTACTTAATCATATTTCTTTAGAAATGTTAAACATTTTCTTTTTTTAACCATTACCTGACGCAAATACTGGTCAAAATCAACCAACATAGCCTACATCTGGCACATCTACAGGGTTCAATAAAGTTTACTACTGTGCATTCTCTATCCATCCACTTTCTGTGACTTCTCCAACATCTAGTGAAGGAGGAACATGTCCAAGAAAGGAACCTAAGCACCCCTCTCCCTTTTGACACTCTCCAGCTCCTCCTGGGGGACCCCAAAGTGTCACCAAGCCAGTAAGATCCTCTCAGCAAGTTCTGGGTCTGCCCTGAGGTCTCCTTTCACTGTGACATTTCTGGAAAGGCTGCAGAGGAAAAATGACCAGGAGAAATCCTCATCTGATGTCACATCCACTCCACGTACTATTTTTGATGATGAGGACCAGTGGCTCTACTCCAAGCTTTTGTTAGACGACCTATGACCTCAAACTTGGAGGAGCTGGCTCTCAACTCAGCTGCTTCACACACATCAGCAAACCACCCCAGTGCATGCTGGAGCTTGTGGCTTGAAGATTCCAACAGAAGCACATCATCTGCATATAACAAAGATGATATACTGAGATTCCCAAACCTGAGATCTGATCCTTGAAGACCACAAACAGGACAGGAGGAAAATATACAACCCCAGTGGAGTCCAATTCTCTCTGTTTTACATTTTTATTGAATTCTACATTTTAAATAATAAAGAAATAAATCATTGGACCAAAGTCAATCAGGTTTTACTGAACACTCAATCAACTGTTGTAGAACATTTTTTTAGGTTTTTGTAATCTGTAAGTCATGTCCTGTGTCCCTTGTCTCCCCAGTCCCTTCCAGATCCCCTTGTCCTTGTTTCCTGAACCCTCAGACCACTCCTAGTCCCCAGCCTCTTACCCCTACGTCACACTGGAATCATCAGCGTCGCGGAATGGCAGTGGAACGATTTTACTCACAAGTTTCGATTCGGGCCTGTACACCGGGAGAATCTCAGCCACTAAGCGGCTTCTCCGACGTGCTCCTCGCTGGACTCGCGAGGGACTAAATAAGCTGTGATGTCACATGTTCAGACGTAATCTACATAGATATGAAATTGCCTTGCTGCAATAGACTTTTATTTTGAAAATTACCAGACGTTTTACACTGAAACTGCATGTGATTTCCTGTCTAGCACTATGCTAACTGTGGCATCCCAGAAGCGGCTTGTGGCAAAAATAGAATCCGATCCTGTCTTTAGCGGTGCAGCATGCCGCTTCTGGGACACATCTGAAAATTGTCACGTTGCAGCTGGTTTGAATCACCCCCACAGGCCATAATGAACTCTATTTGAAGCAGCAACGTTCCGCTGATGCTTCCAGTGTGAGGTGGGGGTTAGTTAGTTTTCAATTTTTATTTGTTATTCTTTTCCCCTTTATTTTTATTCAGCTTTAGTATTGTCAAGTCCCTGTTTGTTAGCCTTCTTTTGTGTCTATGACCTTTGACCCCTGTGTTTCCTTAGCAGCTGTTTTTCCTTTGGTTAGAATCATCTTTTCTCCTGTTAGTTAATTTGTCAGTTAGCTTTTGTCCTTGTGTTCATTCCCATGCTCCTCGGTTTTCATTTGTAAGATCATGCTTGGTTTCATATTTTATTTTTATTTTCTCCTAGCCTTTCAGTTTCAGTAACCTTCAGGTTTAATCTTCTCCTCAATTAGTCACACCTGTCCATTGTTAGCAATCAACTACCACTCACACCTGCTCCTCGTCTCCACTCACCTCCTCAGTCTTATTTAAACCCCAGCACTGTCATTTGTATCTGTTGCTAATGCTCCTATTTAAAGAAAATAAAGGTTTAAAACTTCTAAAAATGTCCTGGCTGCTACCCTGGATCTCCACCTCACCGCATTTAGGTCCTCCTCAAACCCGCGCCCTGACACTAGCACATCTTGCCTGTGACTATGCTGAATATAAATTTAGCAAAGTCATATTCAAATCGAACAGTCATAAACTCTCCCAACAAAGGCTTTCCAGTTATTTGTCATGTGTTCTCCTTTTAAAATAAACACACACAGATTCCCTTTCCTTTTCATCCCCTGGCTTTAAACATGCCGAACATTTCAGCATTTTCTCCACCTTGATGCATTCTACTATTATCTATTCAAGACAGTCTCATATAAATTCTGTAGATAAGTTAAGAAAGGAAGCTCACTATCTCTGCTGTTGGAGCTGGAACGGAGGCAGACTGTTAACAAAACAAAGCAATTTCCCAGCACAAAGGCAGCGAGAGCAATCTATCATCAGCCCATGAGAGTTGGGCGGGCAGGCAGAAAGGGAGGCAGCGCCGGGGCTTGGAAATGGGCAGAAAGCACCTTTCTGATGCTCAGGCTGTCGTTTCAAACAAATGCGAGGGCAGATTTAAACGCTGCCGGTCTCTATGAAGACTCGTTGGCAGGCAGCAGCTTCCTGCTCGTCAGAGATGAAGTTTCAGATAAACACAAGAAGAGAGATTAAGAACAAAAGAAAGCAAAGTGGATCTCCTTGTTGCTCCGACGCTGTTTTTACGTCAACATTTTAGTTTGAAGCTGCAGAGAGCAGCACAACACCCCTCTGAGCAGATTCTTAAACACCTCAGACAATATTTAGAGACATTAGAGTTTTCCTCTTGGCGTTGAACAGAATTTATTAAAGCTGCAGCAACAATTGGATCAATTCCAATGACACAGCAGTTACATCACCAGGTGCTGATATTTATTTAATGATCCATCATTAATCTGAAGACATTTCTAATATTATCGACTTAGCGAGGAGAGTAAACATTCCTTTTGGACTGCGTGGATGTATTAACTATGCATTTTATTTTAGAAGGTTTAAAAGTTTCCTTTAACCACAGAAACAGAAAAAAGGAAATTTATTTTGACAGTGCCCTAAAGCTAGAGCCATCTCTTCTCACCATCATCTACATTTACTTTCCATTTTCTGCTTTTCTACAAATTTCAGATAACATGATTAGGGGGAAATTTGTCGTGGATGAAAAGGAAGATCTGATGTGCCTTGTGTGGCTAAAGTGCCACCTCCTACTGGTCTCATGGTTAGAAAGCAAAGCAGACATGAAAAAAAATGAATGGATTAAATTTCCTGACAGTCTGACAAACTGCTGCTAGACTGTGTTTGATTGATCAGGATGCACGCTCAGGATTCAGGCCATCATTGGTGCTCACACACACATGAAAGTGTAGACATCCCATGATAAACACATGGAGCTGATGATTTAAAGGCTTCAAACACGAGTTTTCTATCCTAATCTAAGATATCTGCTGGTGACAGTTCTCTTGTCTTAAATCTCACTGCTGTTTCTATAAACTTGAAGGAAATTAGTATTTGCAAGGAATTTGTTTGAAGACAAAAAATTGATTTTGTTATGTGATTTTTTTTTTATATCAGAGATCTAAACATGATACAAATGCTACCAAGTGATTTAAAGAATGAATATGATAATAAAGTCACATTCAAAATTCTTGCAGGAACAAACTCACCTAAATTTGGACAAAAAAATTATAATTTTCTTTAGTTTTTATTTTTAAACTAAATTAAACACTTAAAATATAAGCTGAAAACATGAGTTTGGTGTTAAAGTTTGATCTGGTCTGTCATTTAGTTTTAACATAAGAGTAACCAGTAGGAGGTAACTGATGACTCATACAGGTGTGACGCTGGCAGGGTCAGATTAAACTAAGACAACATGCAGATCATTAACTAACACTTTTGTTAACTTTTTCTTTTTAAAATACTTTTTAAAATCTGTACATTTTTTTACTTGAATGTTTGTTTTTCATGTAGTATGTTTGTATTTAAAATCTCATCCACTACTAGCTGAAAAAAAGATGTTATAATAAAAATGTACACACTAAGGAGAGAAATCACCTAATTTGGTGATTTTTCTCCTTGGTGTGTACATTTTTATTATAACATCTCACCTTCAGGAGTGACCCAGCAGTGGTGAAACAGGAGCTTCCTAGATGATCCACAGAAATGATGTGCAAACCACGACTACACAGTGCGCTGCTTCATCTCTACCAGCTCCGATGGCCTAGTGGTAGAGTGTCCGCCCCGGGACTGGGAGATTGGGGTTCAAATCCCGGTCGGGTCATACCAAAGACTTTGAAAAAATGGAACCCAATACCTCCTCGCTTGACACTCAGCACTAAGGGGTTGGATTGGGGTGTTAAACCACCAAATAGTTCCCGAGCGTGGCCACAGCTGCAGCTCACCGCTCCCCACCATGGGAATGGGTCAAATGCGGAGATGTACTGTAATTTCACCAGTGTGTGATGATGACTTGGGACTTTATCTGCCAGCATGATGCGGCCCTCTGATCGAACAAAGGGAAAAAGCCCTAATCTCATCATGGAGATGTTCGGATTTCCACGAAAACAGATTCTCCCTGATTTCCGATGAAATTGAACAAAAAGCAAAGAGAATTCTGCCTTTTGTCAGACTTGAAAGGAGCTTACCAGTGATCAGGTTACGAGAATAAATCCTTTAGTCAACTGAAAACAAGGAATAATTTTGATAGATACTATATGTGCATTCTAATACATACAATCTTTTATCCGCAGCAGCTCAAACTGCATTTGCAGAGTGAAAGCCACTTGTGCACCCATGGTTTTGAAAGCCTGCAGTTTGTCGAGAAACTAATTTGAAGATGTCACAGGTGATTCAGTAATACACTCGGAGGTCGGTCACATTGAGCCACAGCGTGTGAAGGCTTCATTTCCTGCTCTACCTTAACAGGAAAACACAATATGCTACCTGTTAGGCATCGCTGAAGGAAACAATAGCTTATAAAAATCCAGGCTACACTATGACGCAGGGCAGAGCCTAATTCCTCTCCATCTGTCAGATTCTCTCTCCTGCTCGGTATTACTGTGAATTTATCTCTGTTTCTTCCATTCCTTGTATCATTTTCATCTTCCTCCCTCATTCCCCTGCCGCACACACACAATAAACGCCTCTCTCTCTGTGCATCACACAGACACAAACACTCCCCACAGGCCCATTGGAAAAAGACATGAGTTACTGTAGATGCAGAGCCAAAGGGGGGAGAGAGGGAGGAAGGAGGGAGGGGAAGAAATGAGGGACAGAGTAGAGGAGCTCAGGGACATCAGCCAAGTGTGACAGTATAGTCGTATATCTTGCTCCAGCCGTCCGCTCTAAACTCTGAGCTGAATACAGAGCGTGCCCACTGCAGAGCCCGAGGACAGACCGAGAGGAGCTGTGGAGGAAACCTGAGGACCAGCTCAGCCGCAGAGCAGCGTGTCTGGGTCTGCTCTGGATCAGAACCAGTTCAATTTAAAGGTGAAACGACAGCTAAAACTGTGTCATAGAAATCATTATTGTATTATTAATAAAAACCTGATGCAGATGGAAACCATGTTGAAGCATTTACTCACAACATCGTTATTATCAGAATCAGTAGCAGGTCTATTTAGCCAAGATCTATGCTGCACGCATCTATCTATCTATCTATCTATCTATCTATCTATCTATCTATCTATCTATCTATCTATCTATCTATCTATCTATCTATCTGCCAGGTGTGTCAGAATGACTGAACCTTGTGCTCTTGGGCATTTTGGCCATGCTGTATGTGTTAGACTGACCAGATTACAGCAGAAATATAGACACAGTTAAAGAAAAACAAATTCTTAAAACAGTCAGAGCTATTAATAAAACAGTGGACATTTCTAGCAGTTTGTTAATCTGTTAACATGATTTAATTCCTGCTTCTGAACATTAGGGAACATTTAAATAATAATCCTGACTAGTGAAGTGATTTATGTGTCAGAATCTGCCAGAAATAAACTTCCCTTGCAAAAGTCTCAGGTGATTTTGGCACAACTGGTATTAAGTCACTGATTTACTGAAACACTCCTCTGTGGTTCTAACTGGTTACTGTTTTATTTTTTCTTGCAGGATTTTCTTTCCTTCACCTCGGGTATTTTTGAAAGTGAAGTGTCAAGGTGACCAGAGTTTTTATTTCTTTATCTTGATGCAGCAGTGAAGTGAGTTAACCTAACATGCATGTTTCTGACCTGGAAGGAAACCAGACTAGATGGAGAAAATCCATGCATTCTTCAGAGGAACATGCAAACGCTGCAAAGAAAGGACATAGTCAGGTTTTGAACCTGCAACCTTCTTGTTTGTAGGTAACATGACTACCAAGCTTTCAAAGATGTTGGATTGCCTTGGTCTGATTTTTGAGGACAAATGATTGTGCTGCTCGTTGAATGAGACATTTAGCCAATCAGAACGCGAGGTGATGGAAGCGAGCAGCGCGCTCCTCCTCCGCCATGTTTGTTCACTTTTAATTTACGTTTTATCTCACAAGGTTTCCTGTTTGAGCGGGGAATGTTTGTGAGAAAAAGCAGTTTGTGTGTAGAGTGTAGTTTTTGTAGAGCGGCTGCAAACCACACACTGTAGGGCTAAAACTGGTATACCCATCATAATTAATGACTATGTGTGTGGTCTCTCATGCTTTGAAAATCATCTGACAGTTTAAAAATCCTGCTGTGTGAACCAGGCTTAAGGGAAGAAAACCTCACTGTGTTGATCTTGATTTGTAGGGTAGCCCTCTGGCATTCTGGGTTCCTTTACAATTCCATGTGCTTGGACAACCCTCACCTGCAATTTTAGGTCCATCTTCTGCAATTTTACAAATTCAAAAGAGAATGGCGTCAAACATTATTAAATAAATCATATTCACTTATATTTTTATTTGATTCAATTCTATTTAACAACCAAACAAAAGAGAAGTTTTTTGGCATATTTCTTTTTTGGAGAATAATTGCTTTACTGCAACTCAGCATGAAAATGGTTACTATCAGTGGGTGTTTGGAGACTGACAGACAGTGAATGCATCATGAGAAACATATATGACTGCAGACCATGTTAATCCTAGGAGATATATAAACAATCAATGTGAGTCTGACAAAAAGAAGCCAATTCTGATGCAGCACCCAATAGATTTTAATGTTCTAATTAATGTCAGTGTCTAGTTTCACTCCTCCAAACTTCATCCAACAAATGTACAATTTAATCTTAATTAGACCACGGATAAAGAAATATTAACATCAGCCTTAATGGAGCAGTTTTGATTAACTTGTTTTGCCAGGGATGAATTTCATAGCAGTGGAAAAAGAAAAGATTACTTTAAAATAAATGTTCCTCACACTGCTGTTCATCACCAGACCTAATTTGTTCTTTACAACAGCCAGGAGTTTTTATCTTTCCTTGATGGATTTCAGACCATATAATTAAACTCACAAACCGTTTTATTCTTCTGTGTGTTCAACATTCTTCATCTTAGAACCACATCATATGCAGAGATGGCTCAATTCATTTCATTCAGTGGAGGCATTTTCTGCCTCAGTCTGGAACACTTTTTTTTATATTTCCAAATAATCAATATGAGTGGTCACAACAGTTTTGTAAATCAGGGTGTCCAAACTTACAGATGCTCCTTAATGAATCTGACAAAGTGGTATGGGAATCAATGATGCAAATAGAGAGCAATCCTCTCCAAAAGGAAAGGAGAAAACCTGCTTTTAAAAAAGGAAAAACAGGTGGGAAAATAAAATAATAGTATATTCTCTAACTGGCAATGTGAATAATTGGTTTGAGCCTCTTTTAAGGCATCCTTGAAAGATTAAAATTATTTCTGAAGTCACACGCATCCCTGAATTTTGTTTGCCTGAGTTGTTGTAAGTTTCAAAGCTTAAAGCCTGTAGATAAATGAAAATGTTTGGCTACAAGGTTTAACATTATTTTCTTACTGCCTTATTCTTTTTATATTATTAGAATGGTAAATGGTAAATGGGACTTAAATTATAAGCCCCATTGTGCTCATTATATCAAAAAGAAAAAAAAAATCTAATTTATTATTCACTGGTTCTTGGTGTGAAAGTAAAAAGGTCAAATAGTTTTGAATAATTCTATATTGAGCTTGTAACTTTATAGTGGTGTGTCATTTTGACCAGGTCTACTTTAAAAATGAGACTTCCATTTAAAGGGATGGTCTGCTGAAATAACAGTGAAATAAAGTGAATAAATACAAAACATTTAAATAAAAATACTAAAACACAAGTTAAACTTTTCTAATTTGATTGTTTATCTGAGTTTCAGACATCTTATGGCTGTTTCTAAACTGATGCTGCTACAGTTTTCATGGAAACGGTAGGCACCGTGAGCAAAATAAACCCCAAAAAACACAACTACAGGCACCAAAATAATGGGAGATGTAATCCTTACAGGCTTGTTTTCAGCTTTTAGCTTTAAGTTTACATCTGAAATAACCAACTTGTTAGTAGATATTCAAAAATATATGCATCTAGATTTAATCACTAACCATTATACAGTAGGTCCATGACTGCTCTACTGATCCAGTCACAAAGTGCACTTCTGTAAATTGATATTATTGATTCAGGCATCTTTTGTGTCTATGAGATCAAGTTCTGAACTGTTATTTGTGCCCAGATATAAAATTCAGATTCTATAATTAAGACTGAAAAAATCTGTAAAACATTCTGTTGGAAAACAGCTTTGTTGTTCTAAAGTCAGCATTGTAGATTTTAATTGCAAATTACTTATTTATTACTTTTAACTGAATATTTGTGGCAAAACATTCCATTGATAGTTTTCCAAACCTCCATCAAACATTGTGTATCAACTTGTGTTTCTGCAATCTACCCACATCCCTTCAGTATATCGGGGGGCTGCACAAACCCACACATGATGACATTTTACTAAATAAATTCCTCAAAAACCAGGAGCTGATTGATCAGACTTGGTCCATGTTTTAAACCCAGCTGTGAGGAACTTCATCAGTCCGATTATTGAGTCAATATTGTTGTGAAACTGGTGGCTGAGTTAAAATCAATGGATTTGTTAAAAAGGCAAATGAAACAGAGGTAATGTTAATGTGACAGTTTGGACCCTGGAGATGTCCTCTTTAACACATCAGAAGGGATTGTTCCCAAACATCATCATGTAAAAGCTGCAGAGGCAAACATGACACTGATTAATGACCGGAGAATCAATTAGCTCTCCAGCTCTGACGTTTGTCCTGTTTGGTTACTGGTGCTCAGATGATGACCAAATAAGTGAGTTTGAAATAAAAACAGGCACTGCAGGATTATTAAAAAGAAAGCTGATGGAAACAGTGTGTCAAAATACAACGGAGGTGTCCGCCAGTCACGTGAGCCATAGTGTCATCTGTTGTTATGCTCAGTGTTTCTACAATTTGCTCATTATTAATGGGCTGTGCTCCATATGCAGGGAGCAGATGGGATTCTCTCAACAGATCATGAGTTTACATTACTACCAAATACACTCTATGAAGAAAAGAAGAGCAAAAGAAGTAAAGAGCCCCTTCCTGGCTGCTTGAAGCGACTCCAAACGTGATGTCACTGCTAATCCCATCAGGAAAACAGCTAAATCCGCTGCTCCCAGGCCTCAGTCACACAGATTGGCCATGGCAGCAGCCATGGAAGGGATAGGCCTATAAATAGGACAGGAAAGGAGCAGCCTCTGGTGCTGTCAATGGGGACCGGGTGGCAGACGATTCTCCTCCAAGGTGGGTGGTCGCAAACAGAGAAGAATGGAGAGGATTCCCTTGTGACTCGATGCCAAAATGCTTATCCCCCAATGTCATGCCTTTACAGTGACAAATTCAGGCAGAGTATCCAGCAGGCAGAGCAGCAGGAAGCATGCTCAAACAACCACCGATATGCTGTGACTTTGCTGCAGGAAGAAAACAGAATTATATCTGGTTTAACAATCACAAAAGGTAGCCACTGAGCTAATAGACTAAGATGGTTGGGTTGGTAATGAGATGAAGGTATAAATTTACAATAAGATTTTTTTAACCTAAATTATTCTGATATAAAGGATCTTATTAAAAATAATATTATAAAAAGTAAAAGTTAAAAGATGGAAGGATTTTGCTGGCAACCAACTACAAACAGCATTTGCAAGATCCTTTCCAAAATGTCTCAAAAATATTGGGTTCTTAAAGGAACACTAGACGGTTTAGGCTTGCTTTACCGCCACCTAGTGTCCGTTTTAAATCACTTTCGTAACAAATTGTTTTTTCCCCTCCCACTGTAAATGTGCATCTTTATTCATGCTGTGTTATTATTTTTTATTCTTTATTTTTGTTATTTTTAATGCAATCATGTTGCTTCTTTATAAGCAGTCTCTGAACAGTGAGTTAAAAAACAAAGATAAATTACTTCTCCAAAAAATCCCAAAATTATTTGCAGCTGTCTGCAACTCTGCTAAATTCATATTCTGTGATTCAAAGATTGAAAGAAAAGTCGGATAACTTTGAGAGGAGTTGGTGATGAAATTGTAATTAAAATATTCTGAGGCATAACACACATATTACCATCACCAATTGAGTGATTCTAACTGAAAATTTTAGGCCGCGAGTCACTTCTGGAATGCATCAATTTCTGCAGTTAACATAGAGCTAGGCAGGAAATCACACTCGGTTTCAGTGTAAAATGTCCAGAAATTTTCAAAATAAGTCTATTGCAGTGATGCGATTTCATATCTATGTGGATTACGTCTACAGTATATGTGTGACCTCACGGCTTATTTACCTGCATCATTTGGGAAGTGCAGCAGTGTGTTTTTCATGGGTTTAATCCTGGCAGTGGAGAGGAACAATATTATATGTGACATCAAACAGCGATGTCAAATGTGATTTCCTACTTTTTGGATTGATGTACCGCAAGGAGCGCAGCGGAGAAGTTATTTTCGCTGCTGAGATTCTCCCGGTGTGCATTAGCAAGCAGTGAAAATCGCAAATAAACCATTCCGCTGTTGTTCCGCAATGCTGATGCTTCCAGTGTGCAGTAGGCCTGAGCCCCTCCCTGATATCAGAGCTTATAGCAGCCTGAGCGGGGGATGGGTGGGTGTGGCCAGCTCCAGCTTGTTTTCTTAAAGTGACAGAGCCCTGAAACGACTCATTCTGGAAGGTACTGAAACTGTAAAGAATAAAACTTCTGAAATGTCTTTATGTGAGATGGATTTAGTGCAAAGAACTTCATGAACATGCTTTGTATCGATCTTAGAAGTATTATAGCTTAAGAAACAAGTCATAATGTCTTCATTAACAACAAAAACAAAATCTGAGGAAATATTACATTAAACAGCTGAATAGGAAGTCAAAACTCTGAACCAACTAGCTGCTCCACAGATCTGTTGCTGCTCTGAGTATAAAGTGGCATGATCTGGCTAACGGATTATGCAGATTTTTAAACGTGCATCACAAAGCAGAGAAAAAATGACTTCTGTTAGCTGAGAGTGTTAGCAGGAGCTTTAGCAGGACTCAAAGTCCTGCTCTCTTTTATGACAGCAGTGATACTCGACTGAACTGCTGAATGGACCGTGCACATGTGTGGGCATGTGATTGAAGAGGTGCACAGCAGAAACTCACTGGAAAGGGGTTCATGCAAGAAAGGGATTATGTTCTTTGGAAGGGAAATCTTTCCTGACAAAGTTGCACACAGCTGTCAGATTACAACAAGCCTTCAGGAGAATGTATTGGATTGCCATGTCCCAGATGAATTAGAATCTACACCAGTCTAATGTTCAGGTTCACTTGCTGTGATTTTGGCTTTGCATTAGCTGAGAATGTTTAGAAAAAAAGGACAACGTTAGTGCTGTCAAACACCATGGCTCACCTGATCCAGTTTCACACAATCTATCATTTTTTTCAATTGATTTCCAGTCCAACTCCTTTCAGCTTCATCCTGAATAAATCACGTTGTATTCAATTTATGAAAATGTGACCTGAAGAAGAAATGCAACATTAAAATCTGCAGAGCTAGCACTTCACCAGTTACAGTTCATGGTTACAGATTGATCTGATTTAGTTTTCAGATCTCTTCAAAAATTTTTTACCAAATTATTGTTTTACATTTTTGTCAAGGTCTTAACTTCAGTCCTGTAGACTTGATTGATCAACAGTTGTTCTCATAATTAGCTGTGAGCTATTAGAAAATACATGTAGATTTATTGACTCTATTTTATTAACTAATCAACATGACATTGGATAACAAATGTTTACATTCATGACACTGACTTTGACTTGGTTTTGCCTATAGTGATGTAGGAGTTTCACCTGTGACAATGTTCTGATTCAGAAACTAATTTCAATCATATCCATTTTTTTTCTTCCCATTTTCAAAGTTGGGTTGCAAAGGTAGCAAATCCAGGAGGGAAACCCAAACAAGGACTTACCTGATCAGAAGGAGTCTTACTCCAGAAAGCGAGTACTTCCTCTCAAAATATGCGCTCAGACAACATTCAGAAATGACAGCACCACCTCCCTTTTCTCCTTTTACATATGAGGGAGTAGCAGTTTTATTAAAAGATCATCATTCTAGAGCCAGTGACACTCTTAGGCACAAAAGCCGGGTTAGGGCATAAGAGGGCAGAACTGCCATCATCTCGAATCCTGAGGCACAATGGAGCAACAGACAGGGCAGTCAGGTTGCTCACTCTCGCAATAGATGCTAAAGCTAGCAGCAGAGCAGCTTTGAGCAACAGGAACTTAAGCAAGACCAGATCCAGGGGTTTGAGAGAGAGAGAGAGGGTGATTAAAGCCCCATTCCTCAACTTTGCAGTTATATGGTCTTTGTCGCCCTCTCAAGGCTTGCTGCGTAATGTCACTGTCGTAAAATCAAATCTCTCTCGGGCATAAGAGGCATGTTTACATTCCTAGTATCAGGCAAAACAACAAAAACAAACTTTTCCACCTCCACACATTGAATAAATAGTTTTATCAGGACTGTATAACATCTTTATGCCCGACCAAACACAATAACCCCAGTGAAATCATTTATTACAGGGGTCCCCAATCCTGGTCTTGGAGGGCCGCTATCCAGCAGGTTTTGTGGTTTCTTTGCTCAAACACACTTGATTCAGTAGTTGAATCACCTGTGCAGCAGCTCATCAAGCCTGCTAATCACTTGCTAATTGAAATCAGGTGTGTTGAAGCAGAATTACAACTAAAACCTGCTGGATACCGGCCCTTGAGGACCAGGATTGGGGACCCCTGATTTATTACTTACCTAGCCATTAGCAGCACGGCTAGGTTAGAGTCCGTAGTACATGCTGTTCTTTCTAAAGCCTCTTTTAAAAGACACACCATGCCGGCAAATCAGCGTAATATTCGTGCCGCCACGCTTGATAGTAATATTGCGGTAATATTGCGGCTTAGCCGGTCTTATAAACGCACATTAAGCGTTGGCGCAACAGAGGGAGGTGTCATGACCACGTGATGAATTAATGCCGAGCTCCGGCCGGGAACTATAATGAAAATGAAAGGAAACACACGCTTAAGTTTCCCTTTTGTGAACAGAATCAGCTGAGATGATCATTTGGAGCGATGCGGAGCTCCAGGAGCTTCTCTCCGTTAGATCTGCAGCTCAGATCATCACAGGGATGGTGGAGGACAGACACCTGTAGCTGACTGGGGAAAAAAACTTAAGGCGCACAGCTTCGATCGCAATAAAAGGCAAGTTATGTCCAAGATACACGGAAGTCCACGACAGTGCAGAGACCGCCCCCATACCTCCTTTATTCCGCCATCCCGAAATCTTTTATAAAACGGACATGATTGCACAACATTACCGCCACGGTCTGAGCTCTTATAAACGACCTAACGCTCCCTGATGCCGCATCGGCGTTGCGGCAAATTGGCGGCATTGTTTTATAAAAGAGGCTTAAAAGAGCTCTCCAGCGAGGAGAAGACGGCCCAATAATAACTCTGGTCTTTGCTCTTGTTCTATCACGTTCTTCTTTTCTTTTCCTAGATTCCTATTGATAAGGGATTTCTAGCTTTCTTTGGTGAATCTGCCACTGCTAAACAACGAGTCTACGGTATACAAGTATGGCAAGCCAATGGGATAAAAAATTTGCATTCTACACTGGCATTATGTCCGCCAAAACATGCGTTCAAGACGCGCATTTTGGCGGACATAATGGGCGTTTAGAACGCGCGCTTTTTTTATCCCTTTGGCTTGCCATATACTGCCGTAAAGCGACACCCAGTCAGTACTTCCAGTAGCGACCCGAGCTCAAAAACTGTATAGTGCGGTAAACAGACGTGGGACCCCCCAACACTATCACAGGTACGAAAATGAACATAATAGATGATAGTTTGACGCTAAAACTTTACAAAAAAAGCATAATTTTAAGGTGTCCATGGAAGCAGCCACGGAGGGCTCGTCACAAGCAGCTGCAGATACAGGAAGAATGATACGGAAGCGTGCCTGGGGGCTACCAGGATCACTGAGAGTTGTTCAAACCAAACTCAGTCCAGGAGTCAGGGAAACAGTGGGATCGGGGGTAAAGCATAAAGGGGCATCCTGGGCCAAGTCTGGTGCGCAAACGTGTCCACTCCCAGAGGAGGCTGGTCCAGCAGACTCAGGGAAAACCACAGTTGGCACTACGCATTCTCATGACCGGTAAACTCTGTTTGCTCTGCAATGTTGATGTTTTACAAGTTTGCACTTGTTACATAGAAGTTTCTTCTTTCGAACCTCCAATCAGACACATTTGGTTCACTTTAAACCAAAGTTTAAATCAATACACCTGGTGGGTTTGTTGTATGACTCACAGGATTTGTGACACAAGCAACACGGGGAAGCATTTGAATGAGGGTTAAACTTACGAAAAAACATTAGCATCTGTGTTTGTTGGTTATGAATCAGCTAGCACCCAGTCAGAGTCGCTGCTGTGTTTAAAGTTTCCACTAATGAAAAGTGACACCAGTAAACAGCTGACCTCTGCAGCTCTGAACCCTGTTTCACCCTCAGCTGCTGTTCGACACGCCGCTTGGTGCTCAGACAAATGGCAGAACATTAATGATGCTGAAAACCAGAGTGGGAAGAGCTTCAAAGCTGCTTGGCTCTGTAATGAACTTTTCTACATGTAACGACATTCAGCTTTCTTTTGCTAAGACATACCAGTGATTTTAAAACCAGATTTCTGCCTCAGTATGATCAGCTCTTTGTATCTGAAGAGTTTGAATATCTGAAGCAGCAGCTGCATGGAAAAACACTGAACAGAATTTGTTCTCATTTATTAATGTGTTAGCTGCTAATTCGTTTGCTGATTCCTGATTTTTGCAGAACAAGTCTTAATGAGCTCTGTGACTTTCACTGTTTTTCCCAGCAGACACCAACTGTGTAAGCTAAGAGCAACAAATTAACTTCTATCCTTTGTGCTACTTCTACCAATTAATAACTTTTATTACTGAGGTTTTTGTTATCCTGGAGGGAAACGGAGAGCCACAAAGATCTAATTCCTGGTTTGATCCTGGTTATCTTTTAATGTTTTTTCTCATGAATATGTAAAAAATTTTGCAACAGAAAATTAATTTGAGTAAAAATCAGTAACACAAATAAACATTTCATGAAAAGGTGATGGCTGCATTGTAATACAGATGGTAGGACTGTTGCCTTGCAGCTCACAATTCACAGAGTAATTTCTGGCTGTGCAGAGTTTGCATGTTAAAATCTGGTTCCTCGTTCGCCCCAACAATACAAAAGCATAACTGCAAATGACGTTCTAGATTCAAGGCTAAATTATCAGTGCATTGAGGTAAATTCATTATACCAGTTAGTTAAAAGTTTTCCAACTAAGGAAACTCAGCAGATTGCATCGAATCACTGACTTGTTGTGTCAGTGACTTAAAGCAGCATTCCGCAACTTTGCAGTTATATGGTCTCTGTCGCCCTCTAGAGGCTTGCTGCGTTACGTCACTGTCGTAACATTAAATCTCTCTCTGGGGCATAAGAGGCATATTTACATTCCTAATGTCAGGCAAAACAACTAAAACAAAGTTTTCCACCTCCACACATTGAATAAATAGTTTTATCAGGACTGTATAACAACTTTATGCCCGACCAAACACAATAACCCTGGTGAAATCATTTATTACTTACCTAGTCATTAGCAGCACGGCTAGGTTAGAGTCCGTAGTTCATGCCTTTCTTTCTAAAAGAGCTCTCCAGCGAGGAAAAGACGGCCCAATAATAACTCTGGTCTTTGCTCTTGCTCTATCACGTTCTTCTTTTCTTTTCCTATATTCCTCTGATAAGGGATTTCTAGCTTTCTTTGGTGAATCTGCCGCTGCTACAGCGAGTCTACGTTATACAATTATTGCAAGCCAAAGGGATAAAAAAAAATGCGCGTTCTAAACTCGCATTATCTTGAACGAGCGTTTTGGCGGACCTAATGCTCGCTTTTAGAACACGCGAGTTTTTGCCCACTTTGGCGTTAAAACGCACGTTCAAGATGCGCATTTTGGCGGATATAACATGCTTTTTTATCCCTTTGGCTTGCCTTATACTGCCGTAAAACGACACCCAGTCAGTACATCCTGCGGCTACCCGAAGCACAAAAACTGTATAGCGCAGTAAACAGACGTGGGACCCCCCAACACTATCACAGGTATGAAAATGAACATAATAGATAACACTATGATGCAAAAACTTTACAAAAAAGCATAATTTTAAGGTGTAAAAGTTGCGGAATGTTGCTTTAAAAGCAAGCATGTGGTGGACAGGAAAACTCCCCTTTAACAGGAACAAACCTGTTTCAGTGACACATTATGAAAGGCCTTCTTGAAGGAGTTTCCAAAATCTCTCAAACACACCATCTCACTTTAACATTGTTGGGAATTTGAACACATTCTTGTGGTTGTCTGGACTTTTCTTAATTTAGGGTTAGGGTTAAACTCAGAGTGACTGATTATAATCAGAAATAATAATTAAAAAATGTTTTTTCAGAGAATCACACCTTTAACATATTTTCTTGCAACTTTACGTTTCCAAATTGTCACTAACACTCATTTAGACACAGGCAAGTTTTCTTTCTTTATAATTACAAAACCAACAGAATATGTTAAGCATTCCAGGTCTGTGATTAAACACTCGGTTTAAACTAACAGCTCATTAACAGGATTCTGCTGAACTTGTTGACAAGCTGTTCATGAAATTAACTCCTTAAC
Source organism: Aphyosemion australe (assembly GCA_006937985.1). Lineage (NCBI taxonomy): Eukaryota > Metazoa > Chordata > Actinopteri > Cyprinodontiformes > Nothobranchiidae > Aphyosemion > Aphyosemion australe. The sequence goes on from SSNS01000255.1 coordinate 633,413, forward strand.
TGGAGATGCATTCAAACCATGCAGCACAAGGCACTTAAGAGGAGGAACAAAATATCACTAAAAACACACAGTGGAGAAAAGCTTGACTTATGCACATTTACACACTGTAATGCATGCAGAGAAACAGTATAGGCGATTTTCTCCTCCAAATAGACTTGTTACTGCTTCCTCCAATGTAGCTGCATTGGTTGCATTTTTGCTAGTTCCACTTATGCATGTCAGAGTTTTCTGTCTTTTTCTTTCCTGATTTTGCTTATAAACTGAATTTTCTACTTAGACGTGGCATCAGTTCCAGCTTCCTCCTGCTCTCAGAGACCTCTCTCTGCTCCCCCAGCTTGTCGCCATAAAAACAGATGGCTCTCCTGCAGTCCAGCATCCCTACTGCGCTTGCAGACAATCGCAAATTGAGCTGCAGTGGATACGGCACAGTTACATCAAGGCCAGAATATCCTGTCATGCGAATTCAACACGAAACTGAATAACAATATGATACAATGTCAGACAATGACAGACGCCTCTCCAGGAACCAGTTGTGTGACCCAGGAGATAAAGTGTGCATGGAGGGAAAAAGTGTTGCTTTGTGAGGCGTGAAATAAAAAGATAGCACCATGATTTTATGCGAAGTAAAGTGCTGATTTTTCTGTCTTTATGCCTTACAATGTTTTGCATTTTTAGGTCAATGAAGTGTACTGAAGTGGCACAAAAAGAAGCTATAAGCTGTGTCTCGACTGCACATTATTGTGTTGTTGAAGCAATAAAGAGAGCAGACCTCAGCAGAACACAGATGTCAATTTTAATATTTTAAAGATCTTTAACAATGACCTTTTCAGAATCAATGCTTCTGGGTGACATCCAGTAAACCGCAGCCTCTAAAGGGATCTCCCTTTAGAGAGCTGATACACAGATGGTGGAGGTGCTGGAGGAGAAGCAACGGTGCTGCTCCTTGTTTTATGTAGAGACTGACCTCCACATTTATGGAGATGCAATGAAAATAAATAATTCGTCTTCTGTAAGAAGACGCAATACACTTTCATCTTGGCTTGGTCCGATTAGTGATTGGCTCAGGAGTGTCCGAAGTGTGGGGTGCGAGCCAACAGTGGCCTTTAGAGAGAGATTGTGTGGCCCTTAACTGCAATTGAAGAGTGATTTTTTTTTTGCACATCAGTACAAGCAGTGGAAGCAGATACAACTTTTTAAAAGGTCAGATTATAAAAAACATGAAAAACAGCATATTTTGCTCCCAATTTAATTTCATAAGAAATAGTACCAGATGTTCTGACTGAATTTTACTAAAAAGCAGATTTGTGATAGTCTAGAAATTAAGACAAACTATCAAAGTAGCAAAACAATTTTTCTCTGCAGGTTGGTCTAGAGACGCTCCATTCTAGTCTCAGCAGGTCCACCATTGGCCCAAACAATTTTGCGTCTAGCCAATCACAGCACTCTATGTTTGTAGATAGACATTCAGTGGGCTTAGCACCAGAGCTGCGATGGAGGAAAACTACAAAGATGGTGTCAGCTGAGGATCAATTCTGATGATTAACTCTGTAAAGGGTCATTTTAGCTCAAGAAAATAATTTTAAAATATGAAAAGTTGCATAATATGGCTTTAAAGGGACACTTTGCAACTTTTTCATGTTTTTAAATTATTTTCTTGAGCCAGTATGTGCTAAAATGACCCTTTACAGGGTGAATGAAAGGCCACCCAGCCCCTGTCGACCCCTGTGGCCAGAATATTCCACTTGCGACTTCACAGCTGTCGGTCTGGTCTGTTGGGACTTAGAAAAATTCAGCTTGACCTACCTGGCTCTGCAGTCTGGATCCAGCACGTTTCCTGCACGTTTTAGATCATGAACACAGATGATTTGTTTAACTTAGAGATGAATAACTCCTGTAGAAACTGATGAAGGCTGAGGAGACATTTCAGCAGTTAGGTTAAGGTGTTAAAAAGACAAATGCACAGCGAAGAGAGATAGGTTTTACTTCCAACGAACACTAGGGGGTGCTAAAAACAAGCCAAAACTGACCAGTGTCCCTTTAAGTCCTTTATTTAAAAAAAATAATGTATTTGCTTCTTCTTCTTCAACCATGTATGGCAGACAGCTCCATTGACTGATTTTCGTAGCGATAAATGTCACATTGTTCGTTGCTTTGATTGGTCCAATTGTGGAGACAGTTTGAAAGATAACCATAGAATCCACCCCTATGACTGAGCTCTGTCTATGGGTCATGGCCAGACTATGTATTTACATATAGGATGGCGTGCAAGGCTAAATTCATGAAGATCATTTATAAAACTTCACAGAAAACAGCAAATATTACCAAAGAAAGAATGAACTTTTTTTTCAATATCAAGAAACTAGGAAACAACAGAACCTAGAAGTGTATTAATATAGCACTTTTCACAGATTGAAGTCACAAAGTGCTTCATCGACAAAAACAAACAATAAACCTGATACAATCACATTTCAAGAAAATTCAAGAACCTACCAAATCCAGACAATGTAAAGTTTTTTGCTCAGCACAAATTTTCAAGACCTTCAGATATACAGGGATATTTAACATTTCTAAAATACTGTGTTTTGTTTAGAACATAAACATGAAAAACAATTTTTAAAACTCAAATTCACTTAACAAAAAGTTTGGACCCTACAGCATTAGTCTATCTGTCTGGATGGATGTAATCTTGGTTGTCCAAGCAGAGGTCATCCAAACACTATTACCCATAATCACACACCAAAATGATAGAAAAGGCTCATTACAATGCCTTAGATCAATTGAAGATTGAGATCGCAGCCGTAACTATCATTTTTGTCTAATCACAAATTTATATGGGATAAATATGGGATACCATTGGGACTTTTCCAGCAGTAGTAGTTTGTTAAATATAAAATGTACATTTAGACTAAGGAGAAAATCTACAATGGACTTTTAGAATAAAAGTAAACAAAAAGTGAAGTTTTGCTCTAAAGGTCGCAGCGATGCTGCAATCTTCTGTAGCAAAAAGCTGTTCAACTGTAAGCAAACAACAAATCAACAGTCACTTACAGAATAAATACCAAGATTGACTTGGAGCAGTTTTCCTCAAAGAGAAGTCAGACACTTCCTCACAGAGGAGCTGTAATGTGTTTTGAAGGCTGTGAGTAAGTTGATGGGATCATTGTAAAGACATAAAGCTTCTGGAAAGACGCCTTTGGGCAAAACAAGTCCCTCGGCTCCCAAAGAAAAGAGGCTGCGATGCTTTGACAACTCTGAGAGGGACAGGTCAAAACAAAGTCCTGATGTGACCGACGCTGTACAGGACTTTAAAGGCACAGCTGGGAAAAGACATCTAGTTTTTTGATAAAAAGAGAAGAAACACACAAGTAAAGGAATTTAAAGAGTTCATATTTGATGGGGCTTATCAGTTAGAGACATTGACAAAAGAAATTTCAGACTAGGATTTATATTCTAGCTGACTGACAGTTAATTCCCGTAAGCTTGTTTGGAAAACTGAACATCTGAAAATGTGAAACATCAAAGTAATCTGAGACAACTTTGACATTTGGTTTTCATTTTGAGCAGCTGGAATGTTTTTCACAGACCTCATATCCATGGAAGCTGGGTTATGTTCTTTTAATCAGCACCAGGACTTCAATCTGTCATTCTTTTACCTTCCATCAGTTCTTTTTCATAAGTAAAACTAATGATTTTGATTGTTTTCATTGATCAGTTCTATTGAAACTAAACATTATTTTACTTTAGCAAATATACACAAAACACCACCACCACCCTTTACACCACTTTGAGCCTCCAGCCTAGCGCCTCATGAGCATTGTTTGTTGTGTCACGTTCAGAAACACAACAGGCATCCACAAAGAAGCTCCGGGCTTGGCTTTAAAGGTCATGTGTGAAAAAGGTTTGTATCTTTCCAGGAAAGGAGGGTTTACCACTCTGAGCCGTCTAATGCAAGACAACCTTATCACAAGAAGCTAAAGTGTAAACATGAATGATCAAAATATAAAATGCTCATGTGAATGTACCATTGTTGGCAACAATTTTGAGAAAGTCAAGTTTCAATACTTCTAGAGTTTGTTCTTTATTTTCAGACGACCCACAGATGCTCAATCAGTTCAATTGAAATGTTAAATGTTGTAACTCATATTCTTTCAATCCGTAACAATAAAATACTAGTAACAGCAATAATCTAATGTTAGTTAATGTTCTGCAAACTGTTGTTATACATATGCTGATTGCTGTGGGTAGGAAGGATCTCCTGTAGCCGTTTGTATTACAGAAGGTCTGAAGAAGCCTCTGACTAAAGATGGACAGAAAGAAGATTGAAGAACAAAATATACAAAAAATTGTACATTTAAGCATGCAGGCATAAGTTAAAGACGCTGTGAATCAATAAAAATCCACTCTTGAAAGACAAATCCGTTATATTCTATAAGCGCAATGACCCATTCATTTAACGGAGCCAGATCATGGACGATCCACTTTTTGGAGCTTTTTACCATGTGGTACTGTTGTTTCTTCATGAAAACTACCCCCAAACCCATTTTGGCTGCATTCATGCATTTTCCTGTCTCAGCTGCAAGTTTTCAGATTCTGAGGTAAGGACCTGCAGACACAAGGATGGAAGCTAAGTACGTCATCAGGCCTTTCTCCTCCCCATGAAGCTAGTCTCAGATCTGGAACAAGTAGGTCACTAACGCCCACATTCTCTTAGCTGTGAGTATAGAGCGGTTGATTTTATGCTGCAGCTGAGAATGTTTTAGGCTGACCGTCATGTCACAGATGACTGCTTAACAACCTCCACCGGTACCAGAGTGGATATTCTCACAAATTTCTTCTGCGTTGGAGACAAAACACTACCCATAATAACCATGCCTCCTGTCCACAGATGCATGTAATTGCCAGCACAGGCCATGTGTCTTAGGCAACTAAACTTATATAAAAGGTTTGGTATAGGTTGGTGGATAGAGCACCTGCCTTGCATGCTGTTTTGTCTCAGCAGTAATTTATTTTCTTCTTTTTTAGCTACACTTGCCAGTATTATATTTTCAACCCTTTACTGGTAAACTGTAAAGCATAAGGACTAATCTTATTTTTACTTTCATTGTTTATTTGGCCAGCTGAAGCCCATGTGAGTCCATGAGCAGAGAAGATCATTGGGACTTCTGTGTCCCATCCAGAGCATTGCAACTAAAATGCTGCTTGGAAATGACCAAATTGACACAAAATATTTTGCAGAAAATAATCAATAAAACTAAAATATAAAAGAAAAGGTAATCTGCTTGAGCTGGCTAAAAAAATGACTTCAGGAATCAAACTGGCGTCAAGACAAAAACAAGAACAAAGGCAGATCCACTAGACCAGGGGTTCCCAAAAATGTTTCTTTGAGGACCCCTTTGCCCGTGTCCAAGACGAGCCAGGACCCACAACCCCAACTCCTACACGCATACACACATTAAATGTGATCATATACAAACGTTTTATAGACATACATAATTATAACTTTTATATGGAGATCTAATTATACTGCAGGGTGTGTTATTAGGATTTCATAAGTGTAATTTTTACAAATAAAATCTTGCTAACGTCACAGCCTCAGCAATCTTGTAGGGACCCCCTTGGGGGTCCCAACCCCCAATTTGGGAACTCCTTGCATTAGACCACCAAACCCAATACAGCGATTGAACTGCCTAAAGCCTAATTTATACTTCTCCGTCTGCATCAGTACAGAGACACGCAACGCCATTATCTGTCATCGCAGGGACGGACGGAGAAGAGCCCACTTTTCTAAATATCCATCGAAATTTAGAAAAGTGGCCTGTGATTGGTCTGGACGCCACTTCATTTAACTTCATCAACAGCACCGCCATTCCGCCTCAAAGAAATAAAACGAGAGCCGCAGACACGGAGCAGATTGAAGAATGTCTCCTGGAAAAAGTCAGACGATATGAAACGTTTCTACACCCATGACTGGAGTACAAAGATACGCAGCAAACTTTTAATTTGTGTCAGGAAGTTACAGGAAATGTGAGTTTAGAGGTGGTGACTGCAAGAAGAGGTGGAGGGCATCCTGTTTTGGCTCAATCATCCTGGTTTCAAGTCAATGTCCAGTTTCTGTGTGTTTGTCAACAGAATAAACTTAAAAACCAACAGCTTCACTTCTCATTCCTGTAACTTTACACACATTTTTTTTCTCTTCTGATGTTCGCACACCCCCTTCACTATCCCTCCTCCCATAAAACACCCTCTCACCTCCCTGCCCTTCCACTCTTGTTTTAGACATACATTGAATTGATCAGAACAGATCCATACAATTACCCAGGTGTCAAAGCGTTTAAGTTGGTGTCCTTCATGTCCAGAATTGCTGACTCATGATGAGTCCAATCAGGGCACAATCGTCTTCAATGCAGTGCCAGAACCAGGCTCACCAAGTTGTGTTCAACACATTTGCAGTGATCTACTGTAAATGAATGCCTTGTGACTCATTCTCTGTGGGGAAAAAATATATTGTGCTTTTGTTTCAGAAACTAGAAGTGAGCCAAAGCAGAACACCACAAGATTTCCTTATTTCCTGATATATTGGCATCTCACCTCTGATTGGCTAGCAGCAACGTGACTTCTAATGATTCCATTTTCCAAACCAAATCAAAGAACCAAAACCAGTGATAACCCTTCCATACATCAAAGGCATAACAGAAAAAATAATAGCAACAATGAAAAAACATAACATAAACACACCAACAAAACCATACACAACAGTTAGGAAAAGACTAGTACACCCAAAAGACAAGATTTCAACAGGACAAAAGTGTGGAGTCATATATAAAATCCCATGCAAACTATGCAATAAAACATATATAGGAGAAACCGGACTCAACTCAACACATGAACAACAGAACATAGAAAGGAGTGTGAGAAAGAAACAAGGCAAAGACACACAAAAGCAACGAAACAAGAATAAGAAAGTACAATAAAAAAATCAGCCATAACAGATCACTGCACAAGAGAAAATCATATAATGCACTGGGACAGAACAAGTATCATAAACATCAAACAACAAAAATACAAAAGATGGATCGAGGAAGCCATAGAAATAAGGAGACGTGGACACACAACCATGAACAGAGACGATAGGGTTTACACATTGGATCATGCATGGGATTGTGTCATCGGTGAGGAGAGCGCGAGCAGCAGAGGACGACACTGTTCTCTGCTGACCGCGGATAAACTGAAAAGGAAGTGATGCCACCAACAGCGGCTAAGCTCTGAGGAAGACTGCAGTGGTGGTCGAAACGTCAGCAAGAAAAAAGGTAAAAACATATTTTCTTGTGTTGAAAAAGGAACCAAGTGATGCAGCTTGACTATACGCTCGCCAATCCGCGGGCCCCTGCTCCGTTATATAATGGGCGCGAGCCTATCATTTGTCTCCCAGTTTCTCTTCACGCAACAGGCTAAAGAGAATTTTATCTTTCTAAAAAGCAATTAATCATTTCACAAAAGAGCAAAATCCTACTCACCATGTCCAGAGATGCAGTGCGGATCTGTCCTTCATGCCGGACGAGCTACATCTCCAGTGGTGACTGGACCAAATGCGATGATGATGATGATGATGATGTTGATCTCTACATCCTCAGCTCTACATCCTTCCTGGACAAACTGAAGGTCGATGAGCCTCCCACTGCAGGCGCCACGCTCCCCTTCTCTCCCAGCAGTCAGAGCGCTGCTCCAGGAGCTTCCTGCAATCATCTCAGCGGTGGCTCACTGTAAAGGGCTACCCGCCCCCAAACTGGCGCCGCCTCAGTCTGACGACCTGGCTGGAAGTTTTGGTGGCACTCAGGTACGCTCAGGGCTTAATTTGAGCCAGATCTTGCCGGAACAGGATCCGGGAACTGTCTTATTTTGAAGGGATGCGTTCCGGTAATTGTCTGCTAGGATCCGTTAACTCGCGCTGCTACCTCGTGATTACAATGGGTAAATGAGGATGCTGTGTTGGGCAGGGACTTATGGGTGAGTGATTCATTTGTCCAATCTCATAATCGCCGTTTTTAAGCCAACTAAGCCGTTCTGGTTTCAGCAGTCAATAAGGGAAGGAAGGGATTCATCTTGTTCACAAACGATCTTTGTTTTAGCGTGTCGTCATTTGACCAATCACAGTCACGGAAACAGACGCTTTGGCAGCGTCGCACCCACACGGCACTCACGAGCAGCGGCTTTGAGCTTAAAGTTTGTCAAATCAAACAAAATCACCACTAAATAACACGGTTTTCTGTCAAGGACTGTAGCAGATTTACCTCCTTTCAGCCTTTAGAGATTTTCCCCCGAGGCTCGTCGTGTTTTTTTTCCAAGTCAAGTTCGGAGTTGAACATAACCACCACCAGTATTTAACTCCAATAAAACCAGTAGCTGTATAAATGAAAGGTTAAAACCTAATATTAACAACATAAATACTTTTTTCTGGTGAGAAATGGCCACCAGCATGCTGCAGCCTCACTCATGTAAAAGTCATCCTAATATATTGATCTGGGCAGCGGAAGATTTAAGGAAGCTGGAGTACAAACACGTGATGAGATCATTTCATAATGTTGTAACATTTCTGCAGCACTAAAGCAGAGTTGTAACATTTTGACCTTAGCAGTGGTTTATTAAAGTATTCAAGCAAACAGCTGAGATAAAGCTGCATCTCCCTGCAGCTCCAGCTCTTCCTAAACGTTTAATCAGAACCAACTCATCAGAGCAGCATGAACACAACAATAACCTCCTAAGAACTCTGGAATATTTTCAGATGTTTTCATGTTTGGTGTTCTGTGAGTTAGTCTCACAGTAATTCTTAATTATATGATGATCCCTAATCATTTCCTGATCATTTTTGTCAGGCATATTTTTTCTTTGTTCTGAGCAGAGGGACTGTCTAAACCTCATGGTAGAAAATGGTTTGCATTTTGCAAAAAAAATCACATTGATGATTTTTTTTTAAGTATTCCAACAAATTACTGTAGCAATAAAAGGTATGTAAATGTCAGAGGTCCCTACAAAACCCACTGATGCAACTCTGCAGCATCCGAGGACCTTGTGAGAAATTTGTGTAAACTTTGGGAATGTGGGCACAATTATAAGTTATTCGTCAACGCACCCCCCCCCCCCACACACACACACACACACACACACACGCACGCGCGCGCGATCCGGCATCAGCTTTGTCCTTAGTGAACTTTGGTCCGACATCACTACTTTCGTTCCGGTAACGTTTGATTTACAAATTAAGCACTGGGTACGCTGTCCTGACCTGATCTGGCCGTGGGCTATCCTCCCATTCCTCCTCTGGAACCGGACCTGGCTTTGCTTTTTGGAGCATAGATTCAACTGACTGGTCAGCGGGCTATTCCCTCTTCCAAATACGACCAACTCCTGACGTGGCTCACTGACTGCTCACACCAATGCGCCTTCCAGACAGGCACTACAGAAAACAACATCGCCCTCCTCGCCTTCAATGTCTCCAAAATGGTGGAGGAGCTTGATGTGACTGACAAATCTTAAGGCATCATTAGTAAATCTGCTGATGCCATTCAGAACCTCTGTGCTGCTGTTCTGACTGGTTCTGCTCGCATTGCCTCCTGGCAGACACTTTGTAGGTCAAAGCCCTGCCTTCTATACCTAAACACCTGTAAAAGACATGCTGGAAGGTGCACTTTAAGCAGCGGTCCTCACTTATTCCGGTTAGCTCAAGAGCCTTTGGGAGACAAATGATGGGCTTGTGCCCATTATCTACTGGAGCAGGGGCCTACGGATTGGTGGGCATATATTCAAGCTCATCAGTAATTGGTGGCTAATGAGAACGTTATCCAATAGCAGCTCAAGCTTAAAGGGCTGCACCTATACTCATAGAATCTAGGGTTACAATATGTAACCATCGTTTTCTTTCCTTCCTTTTGGTTTGCCAGTTTCTCTGGCTACCATAGTTGTGTTTAGGGATGAGCCGGATACTCCTTTCAGACGAGTATCCGGTACGGATAATGCATTTTTGACGAGTACGAATATTAAACGAGTAAAATTCATGATTATCTGTGTTCGGGTGGAAGGAGAATCCTCATTGGGTAACTGACTGTCTTTACGCTCTGTGATTGGCCAGTCCCACAGAGCGCCCGCCCCTCCCTACAGACAAAACCATCTCTGCCGCGCCGGGAGAGCAGGGTCCAGCCAGCCGTGGGGCGTTTCTGTTTGCGCTACAAAAGCGCCTTAGTGGGGGTTACTGTAGCATGTCACCAACCAATCAGAACGGGCATCAAAAAAACCCAATTTTCACTGCTGGATGTGTCAAAATAAAAGTCTACACAATATGTCCGCAAGTATTTCTTGTTTTTACACAATTCCATTAATCTTTTAAGCACCAAAGTCGCAAATATTGCGACAAGCATCATTGCTGAGTTTAACGAGCCACAGCTGCAAATATGATCTGAAATGTTCGAAGTTGAGTTTGAAAACCGCCTCCCACCGGGACGCTGCGAGAGGGAACAAGCGGAGCAGACAGAGGGCAAATATTAGAGAGGAAAAACGTGCAATACTGACAGGTCTGTTCATTGTTGACAAAGCTATAATGGTTGACGCTGCGGCAGCGTGCAGCAACAGAGTCTGTGCTTCACGAGAGTAAACAAGCTGCACACATGTTCCGAAGCTTATTCCACCGTGTTCAGGACACGCTGGGTGTAGAAAGTGTGGTAAAACACCGCTAATGGTGACAGACGTAGCGGGAATGTAAAAAAAACGCAAATAGCAGCAGACGTGGTAGTGATGAAACTGAAAGTAAAAGTGCGTCACATAATCGATATGAACATTCCAAACATCTATGGTCCACAAGGAACTTTCCTTGGAGCTTTTGTCTTGAGTGAGGCCAAAATAAAAAATAAAATAAAAATTTAAAATGAATTATATATGTATATATAAATTAAAAATATAACATTTATAATGAATTTTTTAAAAACATGTAAAAATAAGAAGGAACATATCTGTAAAAAGTATTCATTTCAATATAGAATTTGCTCCCAACACAAACTTTGGGTCCTACTGAAGATTTCTCATCTCAGTTTACCTTTATCTCCAACCATTTTTAAGCTACAAAGTCTTATTTCGAGTTTTATTTTTTTAAATAATAAAAAATATTACTATCTTATTTTGAAAGATCGATTGAGACCGGTTGTGAAGTAACAATTCAGGAGCGAATAAGAAGAAGGAGGCGTTTCTGTTCTGACCAAAACGCCCCTTTTAGCGGCTGGCTGGATGATATTCCACCGGGAGGCAGCTGTGCTGCTCCGCTCACACACGACAGCTTGTAGCTCTCTCACGTCATGTTGCTTCAGTAATCTGTACTCCCTTCTTCAGCTCGCCTCTTTTTCAGTTTGTGTAACATTTAAAGTTACTTGTTTTGTAGCGCTGCATTTGACAAGAGAGCTGAAAACGGCTCGTATCACGTTGGTCTCTCTCTCTCTCGCTCTCTTTCTCGAAATACGGCACAGGACTATTTGGTCAGTAGAAAAACCTCTCTCTCTCCCTCTCTCTCACAGACACGTGCACACACACACACACACACACCTACCTTAATCAACATTGTTTTGTTTAACTTTGTGGGGAAAAATGCCAAGATCATAAAATAAAAAAAAATAAAATTGAAAAGTTGTGTCTTATTCTAGTAGTTCATATACTGCAGTTATATTCATTCATGCACTTTACTATTCATGTTCTGAGTTTATTGAAAAATTTGTTCTGTAATAGTTCCTTTACTATTGTGATCAAAAACACTGAATCTCAATTCTGAGGCTAATCTGTAAAAGGTTTTCAAATAAACAATACATATAGCAACTTGTGATCAATCCATATCAATTTCAGACTTTCAGAAAATATTGTATCGAGTTAAACCACACCCACTTCCGGATGAGCCACGCCCACTTCCGGGTTAGGCCCCACCCACTCCGAGTACAGATACAGATAATTTAGATGGTTGAACAGATACAGATAGTGGTGTACTCTCTCATCCCTAGTTGTGTTAGTAAAAAAAGTCTTGATGCTAATCTGAACGTGCCTTTTTTCAACAAGAGATCTGCCACATTATCACCTACCTCTATCACTATCTCCTATAGTAGAAACACTGACCAATCCAGTGTGAAAGAAAATTAAATTTTTCCATTCCCAAATTCATTACACTCATATCATTCACAGCAGCCCCTGCCAGTCTTACTAATCTGAATTGATGTAAATAAATAGGAGATGTATGTAAGCAGCCTGTGAAATAATGTTTAAGTTTTTTTCAAACTTTATCTATTAAAAATCTTTATGCATTCATATTTTATATTATGACTTACATCATAAATATATTGAATTCACAGTGATACATCAGAAACAATTCAGTTTTTTCTATTTTATGTGCATTTTCCTGTTTTCTTTTTATTCACTTCTAAGCTCTGGAAACCTTCTGCTCTCAGAATAATATTGCTGTCTTCTTTTTGTCATTTCCCCCCTCAGTTTAATGGTGTTCAAATGAGGATGTTGAAAGAAGCTTAGAAAAGTGAACTTTCAAAAAACAAAAATAAAACATTTTTACAAAGATTTTGTCATTTTATTGAAGAATGATTGCAGAGCAAAGAACTTGGAAGTTGGAAATTTAGGCCTCTTGTGAATTTGTTCATCTCAGCAGATCTGCTTTAAAACAAAACATAAATACAAAAAAATAAAAAAAACTACTGAACCACAACCCAGTGAAAATATTTCTGATATTACCAAAAACTGGAATGAAACACAGTCTTCCTGTAGTTTGATCTTGCTGCTTTCAGTTCTTCTTAATAAAAATGCATCTTTGTGTGCAAAAATGAATCGTCTTCACAAACCTTTGATATGCTTAAGTGCCATTTTATACTCTACTCAAGTCTCTGCTGGTTCTGGGTTCTGTTGGGCTTTCACATCTGATAAAGCTTGCTTCATAGGAAATTGTATTTTTCAATTACTTTTTATTCTGCTACTTGGGGGAATATTAGGGTTTGGTTGTGGTTCCTGCAGAGCGAGGTAAAGAATAAGATTGAGGCATGACAGACTTCATGAACAACCATAACAAAGGAAATCTGAACCACATTTCCCCATTTTCCTCCTGAAAATTTCAGCTGACACGGTCTATGGAGCACTTTCTAGAAATCACCTGTCAGAGTTTCAGTGTTGTAAGAATTTTTGCTCCACAGTTTTGAAGAAATAATCCATGACACTTTCCAGCTGAAAGTAAATAATTTATATGCAGGGCCACCACTGACGGTCTGTTATTGTAGAAGACCAGAAACGGCTAGCTTAGCTCAGTTTAGGGACAACAGAAGTTATTTATCACCAGATGTAGTTAATAAAGTGTATTTCATTAAAATCCTCTTTATTATAAATACTCAGTTTGACAAGTTCCTTACATAAATCAAGATCTAGTCATTTGTTGTACTAAAATGTATTGGGATTTATTTATTTATTTATTTATTTATTTATGCCAAAATTTGAATAATTGGGATCTGAAAATTTTTCCTATATTTGACTTGTGCCTGGTTCACACAGGGGCATTTCAAAATTGGTCCTACTAAGTGTGGTGTGCAGCCACACTACATGCAAATTGCGGTAATCGATTACACCTGATAGCAGTAATCAGGTTCCTCTTTAAGATTGCTGGAAGGGGAAGAATCGGATCAAAAATTGGCATCATTATCTTGCGAGTTAAAGGAACTAGGGGCAGGATCTTTAAAAAAATCTGTAAAAAATTAAACATGTATGTTCATTTTTTCAAAGCTAATGGGTGATGAAGCGTTATAAACCAAAAAGAATGAGGCCACCCATGTATCGTTCCATTTTCTTGAACAGGCTGTTTGCTGCAAAATGCGCTGCAGTTCGGTCACGAATTTCCCGCGCTGCCCTACGGATGTGGCGTCAATTGACACTGCTTGCGCGTTCACGACAGCTTCAAAACAGAAAGAAAATGTGTTTGACACTGCAGATCGGTAGGTGGCGCTATTGCACCGTAAGTTGCTTGCCAACCGCCAAACTCCTAAAGAAGAACTGTGGGAATGGATTCTACTGCAACCAGCAAACGACCAAGCGTGGCACAAAGGAAGTTTATTCAGCGGCATCTCGTGAGTCAAAGACCAAATATGGTAAAAGACAGGCAGGGACCCGAATCTATATCGGATACGTGATTGACGAATGGAGGCTGCTTCAACTATATCTGGGACTCAAAAAGGATGCTGCCATGGCTCATTTCCTAGTGAGCAGGTAAGAAATATTATAGGTTGTGTTTAGAGATGATGACAATGATCTGACCTCACCAATGACTCAGAGAGAGCTAGCGTGCAGTAGCATTAGCTGTGATCATGCTACAGTAGTAGCATTAGCTGTGATCAGGGCTGCAGCGTGGATTGCTTCGCCGCAATATTGTCCGTGAGAGCGGCGGGGAGTTGCCTTTTCAGCGTGAGATATTGGAGGTGTGGCGTGAGAGCGTGTGAAGAGGGTCAGGTAATGGTATTTTTGTGTTTGTGTAACATAGCCGTCTGTGCACGCTCCCGTGCTGGGCTGCAGTTACTCGCAGAGCCGGGCGCGTCGCTCGTGAGCATCGTTTCTTTTTTCCTGCCTCTAGCTCCTTTAACTACCCTCATTATACAGGCAACCAAACGCTTTGGGGTGTGGAGAGGGAATTTTGAGGGACGTGACGTATTTCTGAAAACAAACACATAGATCAATATGTCTGTTATGACTTCACTTTTCACAAGAACATAAGGTTTTTATTTGTACAAAAATCTTTATGTTCTCAACAACTCAAGCAAGTCAGATTAAGACAGCCTTACGTAATTGAGATGCATCTTGCATTTATATATTATAGTAGGATTTAAAAAAAAAACAGTAAACCCTCATTATCTCCACCACTTCATCAGTAGAGTTGCAGGGGTCTTTTCAAATTTACTTAAAAAAAGACAAGTTGAGTTTACACCCTTGTCTGTTAGTGCAGCCAACCGCACAGCCAACTATTACCATTTTACTGTGAAATCAACCAAATAAAAGGCTACAAACTGGCTTGTTTTGACTAGCTTCAATGGAGTTCCAACGTGTGTAAACAGTCTTTCTGTTGTCTGTAATGGTTAAGGGGGCAGTCCCATAGATGGCATGATGTCACGTGCAAAGGGTCATTTGGAACTGCTCAACTAATAGCAGCCTGAGCTGGGATGGGTGGGCGTGGCCAGGTCCAGCTTTTTTTCTTAAAGTGACAGAGCCCTGAAGCGGCTCATTCTGGAAGGTACTGAAACTATCAAGAATAAAACAGCTGAAATCACTTTATGTGAAAGAAATTTAGTGCAAAGAACTTCATAAACATGTTGTGTATTGACCATAGAACTATTGAAACTTAAGAAAAGCCATGATAGGTGAAATTAAGCTGAAATTTGATGGGTGGTTATCTGGTTCAGTGGCAGCTGGTGGAAAATTCTTGGAGGGGCAGATGTGCCAAAAAAATTTTCCTTCCTAGTCTTTTATACTGTAGGCATTCAAATGAAGAGTTGGAAAATGACTACAATTCCACATCAATCATTCATTTCCTTTCTATAATGGTAATCATAGATTTAAGATGATAGATGGTCTTTAAGTTGATTATCATGGTCAAATGAGCAACATTCATTTATTTTTTTAATATTTTTTTCTTATTGATTTTTTAGAGTCACTCTTTGTAATGTTAAAGATCACAGACAGATTTTACTTTTAACACTCTCAGTGTTATCCTTATCACTAGAATGGTAAATATTTTAATCCAACAATGTACCAGTTATGCCTTCAGTGTATTTTGACATTATGAATAATTTAAATTCCTGGTATTTGAGTTATAAGTAGAGAACTATGAAGACTGTATGGATGGTATGTGAGAGCTCCATCTCTGGGTCTTTTCCTCCACACTTTTCTTATCTCTGCAGAGACATTGTAAGTGCAGTGAAATCGTGTCCCCATCAGGCAGAGTAAATTACTTCTGAAAGGAGTCATTTTTCAGTTACTCTGATATTTGGCAGCAGCAGGAGTTCGCCAGTCGCTCTGTAATTTAGTCTCATCTGAACAGCAGTTCAGCTCCACAGCTGGAGCTCAGCTACAGCAGGTCATCATCATTTAAAGCACATGGTACACATGACTCAGATTGGCATGTACACACACATATATGTACGTATACATATACACGATGCTGTGCAAAAGATTTAGGCAAGATGCTGTGAACAAAGAATGCTTTCAGAAATATAAATAATGAATGTTATGAATTGTGACACAAATAAAACCAGCAATAAACTGACTGTAACCCACACCATCCTAAATACAAATAAAGATAATAAGATAATAAGTTAAGTCAGGGTCTAACAAAAGCATCAGGGTTCATACTTCAAATATAATATAATAATATCTAATATTACTAACAAGTATAAAAATAAAACAAAATAAAACTTCAGTCATAAACTCTAGATGGGAAATTGAAAAATATATACATATATATATATATATATATATATATATATATATATATATATATATATATATATATATATATATATATATATATATATATATATATATATATATATATATATATATATATATATATATATATATATATATATATATATATATGTATTGTGTGTGTATTAAATACCGGTTTGCTAACAACATGTGCATCTGTGTTTATGGAAGCAGGTGTCTGTGGGGATGCCTTGCACCTTTCAGCGGAGGCTTACAGCTGTACTTTGTCATAAAGTAGTCCCAAGTCTAAAACGACACCTGTGATTCTTTTATGTTACTAATTGTTTTCACTTGCAGTCAGTGTGATTATTTAGCTCACCAAGCAGAATTGGGATCACTACTGAGTAATTTTAATGACTTTTTTACTCACAGTGCTAGTTGGATCCATTCACTTACTGTGTTTTATGCTAAGCTAAAGCAAGGGACAGGAGTACAGCCAGGTCAGGAGAATGACTGGGCTGGTTAAAAATTGTTTATCCTGCTTATCTAACTCTGGGAAATATGTCAAGAGACAAAATAAAAAATTTGGGTGGAATATCCCTTTAATGTAATAGTTTATCTTAGTTCTGAAAACACAAAACACACGCTGAACATTTCTGTTTGTTGGGATGATTCTTACAGGGTGTTGATGAGCAGCAATGCCTTTTACATCCTGTTGGATCATGGGTCTATCCATAATGCGTTCCCTAAAACAGAATTTAATTTCCCACATCTATAGTTCTGTATGTAACGCACTACTCAAGATTTTTTTATTCACACTAATTTAGCTCAACAAAGCTCACCCAGGAGAAAGCTGAATAAAAATACACCTTGGTTTTCTAGAGATGGAATATTATTTCAACACCTGAGAAAGAATCGTCTTCTTAACAGATGCTATTAGGTCTGTTTCATGTTTGTTTAAAATATAAAGAACTTGATCTGATTTGTCACATGTTGCAGGTTTTTATCCATTTCGACCCTTTTATTAAAAAATGGAAACGCTCACCTCACACAGAGAGGGACCCTCACAGTGTTTCTATTTTCTTCTTTCTCCTGGATGAAAATATCGAGGGAGCTCAATCAGAGTGCTGATAGTGAAATGCCACTGAGCAGCGCTGGAGAGAATGCACCTGAGAGGCTTTGTGATTTATTGCAAGGCGAAGCTGAAGCCAAGTCGCCAACTCTAATTAGAAAATCCTTTGCAGGCAGCTGAGTGCAGCAGCAAGCTTTAAATCTCAGAGCCGACAGCTTCAGACTGCAGCAGCATCCAGGTTCTATGTTCAGGAAAGAACCACTTTTACATCAACGTTCTGGGTAAAACCTGAAAGGAAAATGATGCTGTTGATTGGATCTTGATATTATACATTATGCTTTCAAACTTTGACAGTAAACAAGCTCTTTGTTTTGCTGCATTTCTGAAAGCCCTAAAATTCAATGGGATGCATGTCTGCTGCCTTTTATGCCAGAGTTTAAATTAAGCTGAGAAATGCAGTTAAAAGTGTTTTGGTCATGAAAATAACTCAATGCGTAATCTTAAGACCTTGCATGATCTGTGAGTATAGATGAATTTTGAAAGTTGTATTTGAATATAAGAAATGATCTATAATGGTATAATAATCACGTGGTTAAGCTTTTATTTACCTCTGGAAGACTCAAAAGTCATTAAAGCCAACTAAAAGATACACACATTTCTATTGAACTGCAGCAGTTGAAAAAAAACAACACATTTCTCCAAAACGTGCAGTTAAGTCCATAAAAAGTGTTGACTGTCTAAACATCCATGCCAAATTTAATTTTTCTGCTTTACTAACTAATAGTTCTATATTATTTAACTTTTAGCTAAACTAAAACAAGTAAAAAAGTAGAAGATAAACAAGCAGTTTCCTCAGAAGAAAAGCACTAAAGGGAGAAATATTATTGTGTGTGTTTGGTGCGTGCCATCTTGAACTGCTGCCCGTGTCACAATGCTTCAGTGGTGCCAAAGAAAAGGTGAAACAAACTGTTTATTTTACTGTCAATCCTCCCTCTCTCTCATTCACACACACTGAAGATTTTACACACCATCACAAAACACACTGGTGCAAAGCTGAGACTTCCCACTTTTCACTGAATGGCAACAAAGCTGGCAACTTGGCAAGTCTTTGAAATTATATTTGGACATGTTTTGACATGCACAAACACAGAGATAGAGACGAGGCTGACAGCCCCTGTTCTCACTTAAAAAATAAAATAACAGCAGTATCAATAGAAGCGCTCTGCGTCTGCTGGATTGAGTTTTGATGTCAGCTGGCATAGAGAATGTGTTCGACTGTGTACACACACATGCACATGCACCACGCACACACACACACACACACACACACACGCACGCACGCACACACACACACACACACACAGTCCTGTCAGATAATCTTACAAATGCAAATTAAAGGCAGTTTTCTTTTCAGTTATTTGACTGAAAAGAAATGATTACTGTTTATTCATCACAAGCTGCAGCCAATAAGACGGCTGGACTTTCTGAGGTGATTAGTTTTTGATTTGGCACTTTGGAGCAGGTGAAGACTGGGACACCCTCCTGGAGCCAGGCCCGGACGTCGGAGCTTGTCAGCAAGGACCTGGTGGTGCCTTAGCTCCTTTGACTTTGCCAGGAATCCCCCTCCATGTAGGTATTCCACTTGCAGGGTAGACAATCGGGGGTGGAAGGTGGGGGTGGACTGGTTGTGCTGATTCTTGGCATCAGACACTGATCTGAACTGGGTTTTCAACAATCCTTGTTTCTTTGTTTTAGGTCCAGCTCAAATGGCAGGATTCATCAATTTTCAACATGTGAGGTCTGCAGACAAGGTGATTAAAAATGACAGGTATAACAGTGTTAGTCCTACAGTGGCAACACGGCAAAAACCACACCTGAACCAGTTTCACTCATGAACATTCCCAGATTAGATTGGAAGTCTCGCTAAACCTATTGAGATCAAACGTGACTTCGGAGTAAACAAACACGACGGAGGGGGATTGCTCCATGTAGTGTGCCTTTGTCCTGCTTTCTGATTGGCTACACGTCACACTCAACAGGCAGCATGTTTGAGAGTGAAGTGGGAATTTTTTTATGAAAGATATATATATATATATATATATATATATTCAGCTGTATCTTCTATATACTTTGCCAGTAAGTTTGCAGAGTGAGAGGTTTGTAAAAACTCTCCCAAGCATGCCAGATTATCCGAAAACCTTCTGGGTTTGTAATTATTGGAGCTTTTTCACCTCCAGCGCCTAGATCTAAAACTGCCTGAGGCCTTTTTCAATGAGGTGAAAAATTAGTTTAGCCCTCGCTGTGCTGTATTTTCTCCTACGTCTAAAATACCAGTAAGAACATGTCATTTAAGATTGCTGTAAAGCGTTGCTCCTCTAGTCTTTCTGAGTGTGAAGTGGCCGCTGTAATCCAACAGCAACCAATCTGTGATAATGGCAAATTTGTTTCTCCACATTTGGAAGATTTTTATGTAACAATATCAGAATATTATTTTAATGATGTTATAATTTAATTTATTTACCATGATCTGTTGTCTCTGTGGCTCCTGAACAAAACCACAGATAACCCAGTAAATGTGCTTTAGCTGAGTTAGCATATCAGGGTTAGTGGATTTTATATTTGCCCTTCATTGTAAAAAAAAAAAAACATCAGGAGTCTCTCATAAGCTTCACAAGGGAGTCTGAGTCACATATTTGACAAGAAATCATTCAAACTATTTTTTTTTCTTGTCTATAAAATACATAATTGTCTACGGAAGAGGATTAGGGTCACTACAAAGAAAAGAAGAAGAATTCTGAATTTCTTTCAGTAGTAAAAAAGTATGACTTCTGGGATTCTGGGACTTCTGGGGAAGATGACCTCCATCTTAAGAAACCCCTCTCACCCACTGCACTCCACTGTGGAGATCATGGACAGCTCCTCCAGAGGTAGACTGAGACATCCCAGATGTAAAACTGAGCGCTATCGTAGATCTTTCATCCCCTCTGCTGTATGAGTGTATAACTCCTCAGTTTAAGCTGTACTGGTATCATCCTGGTACACAATAACACCAATGCAATATTCATGTGTTCTATAATTGTGCAATAACTGATTCTCACTGTTGTCTGTGTCTCTTGCAGTATGCTACATAGTGTTGGTACCAAGTTTGTTTTCATCTTTATTTGTGGTTTTTTTTTAGTGATCTAGGATTTAATAGTAGATTACTGCCTATGTGTATATACATGTATCCTTGTTTTTTTATCTTCTTCTAATTACCTTTTGAGTGATGGTGCTGCTGTGACAAGTGAATTTCCCCACTGTGGGATCAATAAAGTCTATTCTATTCTATTCTATTCTATTCTATTAATGTCAGAATTCTTTTTCTTTTCGTGTTTTTTTTCAGTAGCCCTAATCCTTTTACATAATTGTCACATGTGGTTTACATGTTATCTCCAAAGACTCCAAACGTGAACGTTCATAGGTTTCACACTCCATCCATCCATCCATCCATCCATCCATCCATCCATCCATCCATCCATCCATCCATCCATCCATCCATCCATCCATCCATTTTCTTCCGCTTATCCGGAGTCGGGTCGCGGGGGCAGCAGCTTAAGGAGGGAGGCCCAGACTTCCCTCCTCCCAGCCACTTGGGCCAGCTCCTCTGGGGGAATCCCAAGGCGTTCCCTGGCCAGCCGAGAGGTATAATCCCTCCAGCGTGTCCTGGATCTTCATTTGGGTCTCCTCCCGGTTGGACGTGCCCAGAAAACCTCACCAGGGAGGCGTCCAGGAGGCATCCTCACCAGATGCCCGAGCCACCTCAACTGGCTCCTCTCGATGTGGAGGAGTACACTGTAAACGCAGACTTTGATTCAACTCAAAAATATCTAGTTCACATTACTTAAAATTTTCTAAATTGTTAGAATTACTTGTTAATCCTGAGTTAGTTGAGCTGTTTCACATACTTTCTTATTGTAATTGTGTTTTTCAAGTCCAATCAGTACTTTCTACTTACACAAACTAAGTTCATATATACTTAAACACACGTGGAAGCAGCAGTGGGTGAGGTGCATTGTGGGTAGTCATTTTCTTAGCTATTTTGTTCTATTTTGGGGTGTTTATGCATGTTTATTGTGTGTGGGAGGTTGTGTTATGTTAAGTTGTGTGTTGTTCTTAGATATTGCATTGTTTAGTGTTGCAAAGGTGGGGTTATTTGTTTTGTCATTTTGGCACCATAAGTGAGAAGGAAGGTCTCAGGAATGGGACCACTGTGCCGTTCCTTTGTGTGTGATAAAGTGGTGGTTCCCACTAAAGGCTCTGGTCTCAGCTTCCATGAGTTCAACACTCACTGACTGCCTGCAGTCACATGGAGCATGAGGCATGAGCTAGCTGGCGTCTTTCAGTGTCAGCTTAAAAACAAGCTGACTTATATAAATGTGTGTTTTCATAATTGTTTAAATTGTACCAAATTTCAAGTAACGCCCACTTATCTTAGCTGAGTATATTAAGTTACTGTGACTCAAAGTATTTAAGTTGTATCAACTTGATTTGAATGTAACTATACTGAGATTTATTAAGTAGTCTCAACTTCAGAAAAAGTACAGCTCACTCACATATAATAATTTCACAATACTTGCCACAATTAAGTTTGCTTACTTACTTTTCCCAAGGTAATTGGTTTCCTCAATATTTTCAAGTAAACTTAACTTGTTGGAATTTACAGTGTAGCAGGTCTACTCCGAGCCCCTCCCGGATGACCGAGCTTCTCACCCTATCTCTAAGGGAGAGCCCAGACACCCTGCGGAGAAAACTCATTTCAGCCGCAGGTTTCACACTTTACCATGAAAATGTTCCAAATTCAGAAGAGAAATGTGTTCAAAACACAGGTGGTCACATGCTTTTCGCACATTTGATGTGTTAAACATCCTCTCTCATGTGAAATTTCATATAGGCAAAATGCTTTTTCACAAGTGATCACATGTGGTTTTGCCTGTGTGTTTTTTACGTAAGGGATTGGGCTGCAGTAAAAAACTGTTATCCACTCAGTGATGCACTGGTGTTCCAGTCTGCATGGACATGAGGTTTGCCTACATGCCCTAGTAAAATATGTAAATATATATGTACCTTCAGCTTTCTGGTTTCATAGTAAACATATAAATTCCTAGACTATTTCTAGGAGGAGACACAGGAACATAAATGATAGAAAATAAGAGGAAGAAGGGAAGAAAAAGAGAAACTCCTCAAATATACTGAGATCCTAACAAAAACAGCTGGATCAATTATGACTGTACTTTTCTCATTTTTTCAGAAGCATATTCCCCCAAAATAAGTTATTCAAGGCTTTCTTTCATCCAGAAAAACAATAATACAGTCTAGTTCAGTCCAGTCCAGCTACACAGGAACATCCTGGAGCCACATTGGTGACATGGCTCTGACCCCTGACCTCCGTACACTCAGCAGCTTGTAATATTGCCAAACTAGAAGGTTCAGCATGTTTTAGTCTTGCACTCGAGGTGATTCACAGTATGAGCTAAACACCTGAGACAGACGAGGCCATTTCAAACATGTAAATGTTCACCTTGGACCATCCTGTTAACAGGCTCCCTCTCATCTGCATTCATCCGCCAGCCGGCTCACCTGACACAGCACCAATAAGATCTTTATTGTCTGCCACAGTGTGACCTCTGCAATGGTAATTCTCAGCCGATTATGCTCTTTCCCCAGCTGTCCTGCTTAATTAATATGAGTTGCTTGTGGAGAGTGGTGTAGAAACTCTGGTATAATTATTCCTCCTTCTTGTGTCGTGTATTATTAATACTGACACTTCTCTGTTCTTGAGTAGAACACTTCAGAGACCAATGAGGATGACTGCTCGTGTTCACTTCTCTTTTGGTTCCACAGAGCAATGTGCTGTGGTTTTCTGCTTCTCCTGTCAATCAGTAAGATAATGAGCTTAAATGCAAGCTCAGTTAAGGGATGCAGTTGTTTTATATAATGAGATTACTAATCTTAATGAAACTTTAAAGTTTTTTTTTGCAGATTCAAGCTGAATTTTCAATGTCAACTGGCTTATGTTTTAAACATAAATCATCGGTGAAAAGGTTTCATGAATGAGGTCTGTCAGAAACATCTCACACTTATATAAATGACTAAAAGGACTAAATGATTCCCAACAGTCCAGTGGGAGGGCTGAGTTTGCAGGGAATCCAATTAAAAGATGACTTTGATAGCTCTGTTTCTGTTAATGAAGCTCCTGCTGTGTTGCTTCCATCTGCTGTTTATACATAACATAATTAGGAACCTTTATTAAACACCTAATCCATTAATTATGAATGATATCAAAATACTGCTCATTGTAAATATGTTAAATTAGTATGAATAATTCAAGAAAAGTGTAGACATCATAATGGTATCATGCTAGAAAAATAAATAGGACGACAGTTTAAGAAAACTGCATAGTTTTACATGAAAAATAAGAGTGTGTGTGTGTGTGTGTGTGTGTGTGTGTGTGTGTGTGTGTGTGTGTGTGTGTGTACAAGGCCAGATTTGTATTTTTCTGGGGCTTAAAATAAAGATTGCATGAGGTAAGCCTTTTAATTATGCCATGTCGTTTAAAGTCTGCAAACAAAATAAAATCAAACCAGAACTTGTGTATTGTGTATATACTGTATTTCATATTCCTATCCAAGGTATGAAGACAGGTTCAGAAGGGAAATGTGAATATCTCTCTCCAGCTCTTTCTGAAGGATCCAAAGCAGAGAGGACAAAAATATGTAAGCTAGATGTCAGGTAATACTCCATCTGGCTGCTTTAAGGCCAAAAGTGGTTTAATGCAAATTTTCAACAATTATCTACAAAGATTCATCTTAAAAACAATTATCACACAAAAGGGAAGGACTTTGTGTGTGTGTGTGTGTGTGTGTGTGTGTGTGTGTGTGTGTGTGTGTGTGTGTGTGTGTGTGTGTGTGTGTGTGTGTGTGTGTGTGTGTGTGTGTGTGTTAGCATTGGAGCGTCAGAGCCAAATGGGAGCTTCCTCTGTGCCTCGAGGTAACTGTGGACTGTGGCAGAAAATGCTGGACTCACAGAAATAGCTGATGTTTTAAAGTCCTTTCAGCACACACACACACACACACACACACACACACACACACACGCAAAGTTGAAATGCTCCCTCAGTGTTAGGAGTAAGTTCCTCTGTATCCTGAGATGAAAGATGGACGGTGACAGACTGAAGGAAGAGATAGACCAATGTATCGGGGCTTCATCTGCATTATTTATGACATTATCTGTTGTGGTGAAAAAATGAGCTGAGCCAAAATCCAAAGCTCTTGGTTTACTGGTCTGTTTTTGTTCCAACCTTCACCCATGGACATGAGACTTGGAATGTGACCAAGAGAAGTTGTGTTCCTGAGATGAGCGGTAAATGAGCTGCCTTTGTTGGGTGTCCAGGCTTGGTCTCAGAAATAGGATGAGGAGCTCTGACATCCTGGGCGAGGGGTTAGGGGTAGAGATGCTGCACCCCCAGACCCAAAAGAGTCAGTTGAGGTTGTTCAGGGATGGAATGCCTCCTGGTCATCTCCCTCAGGAGGTTTTTCAGGCATTTCCATCTTGGACAAGATCCGCTTGAGAAAAGAATGTCCGACGCATCCTGGATGTCCTTTGTGACCTGGCCTGGGATACTGTAGAGACAGTGTAGATGAAGATGGTTGAGATGCTAAAGCAAACAGAGAATGTGAGAAAAGTATTCATCACAACTGATGATGTCATCACAGTATTCAGTGATAATATCTCAGTTAATAGTTGTTTTTTTATTCCTCTTGTCATCTAAATTTTTATTTGTTTTTCTATACCACCAGATGTTTTTCCCTGTTCCCAGCTACAAGCTCGTTTCTCTTTCTTAATGTCTGGAGTGCTGCTGAATAAGTAGCCCGACCCTTTGACCTGACCTACACACACTTAGTACGACATAATTCAACTTATCTGTTTTGAATTATTCATGAGAAATCATCTCCATCCGTCTCAGGTGTTGATAGTGAGAGATCGAGTTTTCTTGGACCTGCTTGGACTTTATTTGTGTTTATGTGATAGTCTGTCTTTGCATGTTAATCGTTAACTTTGTTGATGTTGTTTTGGAACAGGAAATTTTATAACCTGTCTTATTCAAGTGTAAATCTTTGAGATTTCTTAAAGGAGTCATCACCTGAAATTTTCACTTTTCCACTTGAAAACATGTCTATAACGGCTTCCTAATGATTTTTCACAGGCTGAGAAGCCAATATTTAACATTGACGCGTTTGTTTATTCTTGCCTTCTTCAACCAGCTCACATGCACCCCACGAGCACGCGCACTCCAACACGAGATTAGCCTATATGCCGACACAAAGGCCGAATATAAACAAATATGAACCAGCAGCGAACAAACCAGCACAACAAAGCTCATTTCATAACGTGAAACGCATAAATGATGTCTTACCGTTGACGACTCATGTTATAATCCGTGTTATAGGAAACAAAACTCCGATCGGTTTGTGTATTCCATCTTCACAACAGCATAAGAGCCGATGCCTGGCTGTTAGCTTGCTTTGTCCCAACTCAACAACAAGCGAGGGCTCGTACATACACGGTTGGATCCCGTAGGTCACTGCCAGGTTGGGTTCAGTTATAACTTTTGTTATTTTGGAGCAAGACGCTGAAGCTGGTCCTTCCACCAATCAACGCACCCCTCTGTCCTGCGCGCGTCCGAGAGAGCCGAAATATTGCGTGTGATCTCGCAAGAAAATATGCCCTTTACAAAAAGGATCAGAAAATCACATTTTTAATTTATTTTTCCAATTCAATTTATTTTAATGGTCTAAAAGACTATAATAGGACGCAGATATCCACGGTATTATAGGTGATGACTCCTTTAAGCTATTATCGGTTTGTGAGTTTGCTGGAATTCATAGAAAGTTTCCAGAATTACTATTTATTCATCAGCTTTCATGATATGTGGGCATAATGACCTTAACAGGGCATGACACCTAGATAAAGGTATTCCAAACAAAAATATTCAAGTGACTGAGCTAAAAAATAAAAACAAAACCAACCTGTAGACAGGTGGCTGACTTTAAGTAAGCATCGTAGCAGCAGATGTCGAATAGCTGGGCCCTGACCGGTGTGTCTCCTTTATGGAGATTGATAACAGACATTTTGCAGCAGCTGCAGAAAGCTCGACCTGTGTCGAATCTGCATAAGGCTTATTCGTGTCGAGTCACACGGGTCACTCTGACTAATGAAGCCATTGCCACAGAATTTCACAGCAGAACCCCAGAACCAAGTGGAGCAGCCATAGTAAGCATTTGTCCTTCAGGGTCCTCTGAAGCTTTTTTAATTATAAGAATAAAGGTAATGATCTGCGCTGCCAGTCTGTGGCATGCAAAAGTTTGGATATGTCTGTATGTGAATACTTGAGTTAGTAGTGCTCAGCTCTAAAAAATACCCCTCGCAGTTGAAACAGTTTCCTTTTATCAATCTTCTTTTCTCTTGGAGTATACTTATTGTTTGAAATGTTAATATTTCTGTTTTTCCGGTTTTCTTCAACTGTTTTTTTTTTTGCAAATTTAGTATCAAATAGTTCAGCGTATTCAGGACTTCCTGGTTATGATTTTGACATTGATGTGTTGAATATGTATATAGGGTTAGCCCTAATGCCAACCCTTCTGCAATTTGAAGCTAATTTGATTCTTCTTTAAGCCACTGGCTTACCAAGTACTTTTTCTGCAAAAGAATGCATTCTCATGAAATCAAATAGACAGTAGACATAAGCAAGTGGGCGGAACCCAAGGGGGAACCCGTCTGGGTCAGAAATGAGGCAAACACGGAAGTGGCAAAAATTGCAGTTCTCCCCTCATCCACTGGGGGTGGGTCCAGAAGTGAGCAAATCCTCAAAGACCCCCATGTTAAAAATGCCAACTTCACAGCTGAAAAAAAGATCTTTACAGCCTGGTTCAATTTTCCATTTTGTGTTTAATAGGTCTAGTTTATAGTCCTGACAACTCTGAGGGGGGTGGATTTTTTTGTAACTCTTTCATTTAGGTGTAATAAAATGCTTGAAATTATGAATAATTAGATTTGATTGACAGGAAGCATGAGCGTCAGAGCAAGCGTTAGAGCTAGCTTCAGAGCTAGCATAAGCAGCTAGCTCCAAGGAAGGCCTCAGCCTCACGTTAATAGATGTTCGCCATTTCGACTCTGAACTTTAGCTGTGTTTTCTGCGTGTTCGTGTTTGGATGTTAATCATGGAATTATTTGGACAAAGAGGGAAAGCCGTGGAATTGTTTGCACCAAGAGACCATCCAAGAAGTCTCTGCTTCATTTTTATCAGTAAGTAAAATTATATTTCTGTACTTTATTTCGCTGGTTGAATGGGGGAAGATGCTTTGTGTTTAACATAACACTGCGTGGTCAAAGATGGGTTGAAATATAACGTGTTCGTGGGGCTGACTGGGTACCGTAACTCGAGCTAGGTAAGCTAACCGAGGCTAGCTGAGGCTTCGGGACGAAGATCCACGAGGTCATCGCTGCAGAATGGAGGTTTGCCGAGTTTGGGCAACGTGCCTCTCTTTTTACCAGCAGCGGCCTGCGATCAGAGATCCGCGAATGTGCCGCTTAATCCTTGCGGAGGCACGCAGTCCAGCGAGGCGGGCGCCCGACCTCTCTACACACAGGCAGCCGCACACTCCCTTCTCCCGAGGGAGCTGGGAGGCGCGGCTGCTTGACTACCGTCTGACGCTGTGGTTGTAGCCTGTGGAACTCTCTGACGGAGACTACAGAAACAATCCAGCTGTTTGAGCTGATCTCGTTACACTTTGGAGTCGCTCAACTGCGTTTCTCTTGCTAAAAGCGCCCGAAAAACTCCACTAGCTTCGAGTTAGCATGCCGCTAAGGTCCCGCTGATCTGCCCCGGAGTGGAGCGGAGCGGGACATCGTGTAAGCAGCCAGCGCGCACGGCTCCGATCGCAGCGGTCTGAGGCTCTGCTTGTATTTTTACAGTCCATATTACAGCTCCACAGACGACCAACGCTGCTGCCTCGCACGGAAGCCAGACAGCTGCGTGGTTCGCTGTCTCGGTTCTCCATCTTAGCTTCGTGTGTTAGCTCAGTTTAGCTTCCTACATTGGTTTTGTTATCTCCAACCCTCACTGCCCCACCCTCAGCTCCACCTCTTTTCCCATTTATGGATTGTCTGGACGTGAAGAAGCGTGTGTCACGGCCAAAATGGAGGCGGTGGGAACCTCCCATTTTGCATCATTCTGAATATGTATTTCCAAATGGGCGGGCTATGTCCATAGATTTATATGTCGATGGCGGAACCTACTTTCAAGGCAAAGCTTCATGGCGCCATGGCTTCACATTTATATTAAGCCTTTGACCAGATACTTCAGCTCAACTTGAGCTTCACTTCAGTCCTTAAGCAGCTTCAGCAATGATTTTCAGCAATTAGCATTGAAACAGGATGTCTGCAAGAAATGCATTTTATCTAGTAATGCGTTATCATCTGATAATAATGAGGTACACTGACGTCTGTCCAATCAGCAGGGCATCGAAGGGAGTCGAATCCCGTCTCATTACTGAGTGTCATTAATGCCTTTTGCTTTTGGTTGTGACATTCACATGTTCTTCCTTATCACTGATCACAGATCAGTGGACTTGTGAATTCCTTTTAATGCTCAAAATGTATCTTTTTACATTTGCTTGTGTTTTCTCTGTTTATGAAATACATTGGGATTTTTTGTTTTTTCTTGAAAGCTGATATAAAGTTTTACTAACTTACTTTCTGTGCTTTTATTGTTTGAATAGCCTTTGGCGTGACCTTCAGTTGATTCTTCATCACTACCTTCTCTTCATTCGTCTTTTTCTACCAATTTCTGCCATTTCTGGGATCCACTGATTACCCTTTACTTATTCATTTTCTTTTTCCCTTTCCTCACATTCTTTTTAATCACAATTTTTACTTTTCACATTTTTTATATTTTTTAATAATGTTTGTATTTTTTAATTTCTACAGAAGTACGTTAACTCCTTCACCACAACAAGGTGACAATTAATTAAAGGATATTTTTTGGTTTGTATTTTGTTTTCCTGAACTGAGGATGGCCTTTTTTCTCAGTGTTGCGTCCTTTCCTTCTTCTACGAGAAGTTTTTTTCATGCAAACATTTCTCTCTTCCAATCAAATGCCAAGTCTGTCATCAATACGTTGAACCAGTTTTCTGTTTCAAAACCACACAGCAGCTCAGAAAACGTGTTCGTGTTCTGTGGTAGTTTGAAAATCAGCCATGTTCTATTTGGTGCCACTTTTTCCCTCTGTCTTGGTTTGAAGACTCCTTAGAAGGAACATTGTCTTCCTCTGGTTCCTCCACTGTTTGACTTTCAGGCATTTTAGCAAGTTCCAAAATAAAAGCTGCTGATGCAAAGGCATCATTATCTGCATAATTGTTCACAATTTGCAGGATTGCGTGATCGGCTTGAGCCTCTGATCTATAAACATAATTTTCTGCTAAATTGTTGACAATTTGCAACATTTCAGACGTCGATTTAGATTGTGGTGTTGAATCTTCAATCTGATTTCTTTGCTCATCAAACTCTGCAGAAGCCTGTTAATCACTCATTGATTAAAATTGGGTGTGTTGATGCAAAAAACCTTTCAGAAATGCTGGATAAGGGCTCTAGAGGACCAGGGTTGGATACCACTGCCCCAGGGGACAAATTTTCACAAATAAAATTAAATATTTTGTTTGTTATATTCTCCCTGCAATGGAAAAAATTAAAAGTAAATACCAGTTAGTCATATTTTCCAGATATAAGAAACCACTTCAGTGAAATCCACCATTCTGAGTAAGCATGGTTTAAAGGGTTAAAATGACTTTTTGAATTGCATTTGATCATGGATGTAGCGACCAGCGTTATTCTATCATTTATAATATTCCTTCAATTTCCCATCATAATTAGTTGAAAAACTCAACCATCCCTAAGCCTATCCCTGACCTGATTAGGAATATACCTGCAGGTATGAACCAAACCTTTATCCTTCTATTTGTGCCTGAAAAGACAAAGTGCTTCCACCTTACACCAGTCGCTGTCTTCTATCTTTCATCCATGCCGCTGTGAGGATGCTGCATCACCCATGCTGCATCAGACACTCACCGATACACACTTGACCTTTGGAAAATACGTGTGCAAAAAAATAAAAAAACCGGTGTGCTTACACAGCAAATATGTCAATATGAATAAATGTCCTGAATCTGACGCAGAACCACAATAGCCACACCATAAATGCATGGTGCCTCTCAGTTTACATTTTTATTGTAAATCTACATCAAGAAGTTATTAATGTGAAACAGACTTTTTAATTATTTTAGGGCATGTTTGACATCGTTTGCAGTTAAAATACTAATTTCTCAAAGGCATTAAAGTTACTGAGCTATTTTAAAAAATTCAGTCATCCGGAGTTTGGTCATCCTATTTTCAAACAAACTTTTCACAACTTATAATGCAGCTTTGGATCTATTTCCTGACATCAAAAGCACCGCCCCTTTCAAATATACAGATGTGACATTTTTCTGATTCGAATCTCTGATCATTTTCCAGGTGATGTTGGTTTGAGTAGTAATGGATTGAGGATTAAAGTTCACCATGACTGGTGAGTAGGCCCCAGTAACATATTTAAAGGGGACATATTATCAAAATCTCACTTCTTTTCTTCCTTTTGTGCTGCCAAGTGGGTCTCTACTGCCTTTATAAACACTCCAAACATGAATAAAAACTGTCCATCCATTTTCTGTCAGGCTTTTGTTTCAGGATTCATATATTTCTAGTCATTTGAACAGTTCTCTTCCTGTACGATAAGGAAAATCAGTCTAGAACCAACTCTCGGATATCTATGGTTATACCCAATTTACACTGGGTGCATAGTCTTAGAAGGGAGCGTTATGGCAGCCACGCGTCTCTGCGGGTATTGGAAGCTGTGGTTTGGTTTACACCAAAAACACTACGTGTCAGATGCGTCCTGGATGCTTGTTGTCATGACGTTCCACTAAAAATACACTTGGAATCTACTTTTGACGTGCCACGCTTCCAGAACTTGTCAAGCTCTGCAGCTAACATAGGGCTAACCAAGAAATCACACAGTCTAAAGAATCTGGTACATTTTAAAATAAAACAAATGGAGAAAAGTAAATGGCCTGTATTTCATATAGCACCTTCTAGGGTTCTACAACCCCCCAAGGTGCTTTACAACACAGTCATTCACCCAAGCGCACACACATTCACACGCTGGTGGTGATGAGCTACGATGTAGCCACAGCTGCCCTGGGGCGCACTGACAGTGAGGCCACCGTACAATGGCGCCACTGGTCTCTCCGACCACCACCTACAGGCAAGGTAGGTTAGGTGTCTTGCCCAAGGACACAATGACTGCAACATATGGGGCTTGAACCTGCAACCCTCTGGTTACGGGGTGAGCACTTAGCTTCTCTGCCACTGTTAGTGTTGCTTTAAGTTTCTTACGTCTTTACTGGTGACCAAAAGGCTCATTTGCCCCCTGCATTTTTTGAGGAGTGTAACATGGTATTTTTAGCATAGCAGTATACAAAACACCACACATTCTTTTTACAAAGACAGCATCAGAAAGGAGAAGGCATGGGCTGAACTATCAACAAGTATCGGCGTGGATGGTGAGTTTAATAAACATCAAATGTTCAGTTATTCAATCTGTGACTATTTGAAAGATGTACCAATCAGTGCATCAAGTAAAATGAAGTAAAAAAAGAGAAGTAAAATTTGCAAAAGAAGCAGAATTCATCTGAAAAAAAGGGCACATGGCCGTGTCATGTGTGTCCTTTTGTTCACACATGACTCTTGGCTCTTTCTTAGGCAGCATATCTGTGCAACAAGCCAACATCCTGCTTCTCCTGTCAAAAATCCTCCAGACTACACAAATGAGACAGTATAGTGACGTCCAGAGGCCATGTTACTCAAAGAATAAAACAGACACTTGAGTCAGTCACAGTGAGTGTGTTGATGGTTCAGAATATACAGACATAAACCCTTAAGATGAACAGGCACAACATGATAAAGGCCGCACGCAAACCCTGAGAGACCAGTGAGTAGTACTGAGCATTGTGTGTCTTTTAGTGAACATTTATAGGATGAAAGCTAATCTGTGACAGACTGATTCTTGGATCCTGAAGCGCTGAGCTGAAATCTTCAGTTTAATATGTGGGGCTGATTGTTCTGCAAACCAGAAGTAAATATCACACCAGTGCAACTGAGGACACTTTATTTGTTTAAATTATTTTGCCATTTTTTTAATTCTCCAAGTCTTGACTCTAAGTTCTGCACAAAACAATTCCAGATCTTATCTTATCAAACCATAGCAATAGCAAAAGATTTTTCTCTGCAGGTCAGTCTAGCCACGCTCCATTGTAGTCATCTGGCAGGACTGAATAATTTTAGATCTGACCGATCACAGCGCTCCATGTTTGTAGAGAGACATCGGGCGGTCTAGCACCAGAGCTGCAACAGACAACATCTACAAAGATAACGACGGCTCAGGAATGACAATCATTTGAAATGGCTTTGGCGATTTAGACTTGGGCTTTTCTTTGAGTCTTATTTAACAGAAGATGAATTAGCTCCTTCGACGGTGTATGGTGGACTGCCCCGTTGACTGATTTCCATCCTTTGAATACAACATGTTGTTTGTTGCTCTTACAGTATAAAATGACAGCTGTGGCTGTGGCCAGACTATATATTTACATATATAAGACGTGTTATGTAAGAACAGATTTTTTTTGTTCTTTTTGAAACTGAAAGTTTTTGGTTAAAGACTTTTCTCTGAGAGATTTCTGTATGTGGATCTAAATTTTATCATTTTATTTCACTTTCTTGTCCTCTTCAAACTCTTTTCCATTTGATTCTGAAATGTTCTAGCTTTGTCCAATCAGTATAAGTCAGGAGTACAGACATGCTTTTCTTTCAGAGTTTCACTCTGTTCTTGTTTCTTTCATTCCCTTTAGGTCACTGTGTTTTAGTTTGAGACGTATTCTAGTATAACTCCATTTGGTGGATGAGTCAGTCGTTATTTAGACCAAAGAAAAGTTCTAATGCTAAATACATACGGTAAGTTTTTCTATGTTAGTGCAAAATCTAAAACAGAGAAAAGATTTAGGTCAGGCAGTGATTAAAACTCATGTCTGATGGATTATACAACAATTAAAATCTCCTACAGCCTGTTCAGCTGCTCTGCATTACCCACTCAGTGTTTTATTAGATTATTAGTCGTGTGAGTGTTCTTTGGCTGAGGAATCATTGCTAACTAATCACTTTTACCATCATGTTAAAGTAAGCTAACGTAACATTTTTGTGTCTTATTATAATGATTGTACCTGTACTTTCTCCCACTCACAAGCTAAATCATAAACAAATGAAGACATGATGCAGACACATTGTGACAAATTTAAAAGGAACAAAATTTGTAAAAATAAATAAATAAATAAAAATATATATATATTCCATTCATTTTATCATTTATTCGCATTGTTCACAAAGTGTCAAACCTAACATTTCAGTATAATTCCAATTTGAACTTTTATGTCTATCAGTTGCAGTCCAGTAAATTATTGGCTTTAGAGGCAAACATGCTGTTTGGTTAGATGCCTTTTTAACATATTCAAAAAGAAGCAGATTTTTTTTTAACAAAGACCTTGTGAACTTTAACAATATGTCTTTTGTTCCCGAGGACTAATTCCTCTCATATTCTGCACATATTTCAGTACAAAGTACAATGTGTGAGAGATCAATGCCCATCACCACAGGGCCATTGTCTTTAATTAAAGTGGTTATCTCCTTCAGTCTGCCCTTCATCATTAGCAGAGTTTTTTGCTCTTTGCAGACACGTTAGGTCATTTTTCAGTTCAGTTCACTCTAATAAAAATGAAGAATGGCTCTTTAGCTCACCTGCAGATTTGTTGGGGTGGAAAAACCACAGGTAGCTAATAAGGTGTGTTAGCAAACTGCAGCATTCCTGCAGTGGCTGACAACATCAGGTGCACTCATAAATGATAAATGTAGGTACATTTTTACCTTAAGCCAAAAAAAAGTAGCATGTTATGACAAAAAGTTCTTTTTGTCTATATTATTCCTCACTGACTTAACATTGATGGTTTCTGAAAATCAGAAGTAATTATACAGTATGACTGTTTCTAAAGGCATTTCCCTGGTCTGCGACCCTCAAAACCTCAAACTCTCTGGACTTCATTATTAGTCTGAATAAATAAAAACTTTCTCAGAGATAATTTTCTTTATTTCACTTTTATTCATACAGGTACTCTAAGACTTGAAGTCTTATTTTCTTGACAGGCCTGTTTCCTAGAGAACATACAGGGATAGTTACAAACAGTAAATACGGCATTCATCACTTCATTCAGTCATTTTCCTAACCATGTCATCTAGTAAGAGTAACAGGATACTGGTGTCTATATCCGACAGTCACTGGGCAGACAGTAGAGGTCACCTGACAGATGGCAACAAAAAAAACATTCACTCACAAATAATGACCAATTAGAATCACAGGTTAGTCAAAAATGGATTTTTTTTTTGTCTACAGGAGGAATCCGAGAGAGGAAGAGGAAACTCTGAAAAACCCCACATGCATAGGGAGTACATCATACACTCACCAGCCACTTTATTGGGTACACCTTGCTAGTACCGATTTGGACCCCCTTTTACCTTCAGAACTGCCTTAATCAGTCATTGCATAGATTCAACAAGGTACTGGAAACATTCCTCAGATATTTTAGTCCATATTGACATGATGGCATCACACAGATGTTGCAGATTTGTCGGCTGCACATCCATGATGAGAATCTCCCGTTCCACCACATCCCAAAGGTGCTCTATTGGATTGAGATCTGGTGACTGTGGAGGCCATTTGAGTCCAGTGAACTCATTGTCATGTTCAAGAATCCAGTCTGAGATGATTCCAGCTTTATGACATGGTGCTTTATCCTGCTGGAAGTAGCCATCAGAAGATTTGAGATTATTTCTTTATAGGATTTTTACATATTGTGCCTTTGAATTCATAAATTGTAAATGTTCAGGTCCTAGAGCTTTGAAACATCAGCTGTTGCACATTTTAGATGAGCCGTGTTCAGGTAAAGTAGGTTACCATTCAGCTACAATGAGCCATTTAAATTACAGTGGAAACCAGTTATTTCTCATGATACAATTTAATAACAAATAACATGCATGTAACACATGTGAGTGTTGGTCTCATGATATCCCATAATTCATGTGAGTGTGTGTATATGTATAAAATCTCCACATAGTTTACCTCTTTATTGATGGCCATGCGGGCTCTTTGGCTGAGTTTTAATAAAACATTAAAACAGAAATGAACAGTGGGAATCACCTGAGTGAAGACCAAAGACAACAATGCTGTAACAAAGGTGGTGTCTCCTATGGTAGGACCCCTGCTTTTGGGGGGATGGAGGGCAACCAGGTTATTCAGCCAATCAGTGCTCTTGGTTCAGCAGCATTCTGTGGGCTGTGATAAGGCCATTATAAATGCCTGGCTGAGGCCAGATGGTCTGTCATTGAGAAGAGAAAAGAGGGAAGGATGGTGGGAGCAAAAGAGGTAACGTCACCGGGGAGACAGAAAAATAAAGAAGGTCAAAGATAAAACTATAAAGAAGAAAAAGAAAAATATTTTCCCCCTTTTTATATATTTTAAGGAATTATTACAGAAATTTTAAAGAATTTATTTAAACACATTATGATTAATTTCATTCAAGCAAACAAACGAAGCAATTCTTGCAACAGCAACTTCTAGAGACAGCAACACAATGTCACAATGGATCCTTGAAATGTTTTATGAATAAATGACCTATTTGCCTTTAATGAAATAATCCGTTGTGGGGTTGGTGTCAGCTGGAGGTTCATGAAACTGGAAGCTGAGCAGAGATGACTGACTCCAGTATCAGTGAGGCCAGACGGTACTTTGTGGCGTGAGTTCTGTCTGTGGGGAAAGGTGATATAAAATCAGTGAATTTAACCTCTCGTTAACTTTTCACAACCTGCCTGTGTGCCGATGCAGGAGCCCAGGGCCTCATGTGCAGCCAGCCTGAGGCCTCTGCTGTTTCTGTTGGAGTGTGTCAGCACGTCGCTCTCTGTGTGATGTCCAGGATGTGACCTGGAAGCAAAAATAATCTGTCAGGAGCCTGGGACATTTGAGGACCTAAATGAAAAGGGACAGATAGGTTAAAATGAAAAAGGCTCATGTAAAAGTAGAAAAAACAAAAGAAGAACAAATAGCATCAAAATGATGTGTTAAATTACAAAAGTGAGCAAAGCAGTCGGATGCTCATTAAAAACGTATTATTTAACATTTTAATTATCTGTCAGGCTACAAACTGTTCCTCAAATCAAGCATCTAATCAGACCAGCAAGAGTTTAATGAACAAGATATCAGTTACTTAAAAGAATCTTTAAAATACTCATGTTCTGAATCTGTTTAGAGCAACTTTAAGTAAACATAAATAAACAAACACAGCACCTGATGTTCATGCATATCCAGACTTCACTCACTCTTCTAGCACAAGACCAGCATTAATGTCATTGAACATATTCAAAATTATGTGTGTGTGTGTTTAATAATTACAAGCTTTATTAATGCGTTTTCCAAGAAAAGTGTAGTTTTGTGTTGTGTAACAGTTTATGTTTGCCAAAATGAATCCTTACAGAGAAGAGACAGTAACATAGAGGAAGTTATGTTATGAATAACAATGAAAAACACAGAGGAAGTGTGATAATTAGCCAGCCTGAAGGGAAGATTTTAGAGGAAGCTGAATGAACTCAGCATCTATAAATGAGAGTAAGACTCAATGGGTGTTTATGTTCAGAAAAATAAATAAACAAATAGAAAAATGGGCGCTTGAATGATTAATGAAGTTCATTTTTGAGAAGGTGCAAATGTTGATATCCAATTTGTTGTTTCACATTTTGTATTTTGCCCAACAGCAGCTACAATTTTTAGCTGAAAACAGCAACAAAAACAATAGGAAAAACACCAAAGTATGCATATATGTAAACATCTCATCAAAGCCTGCAATAAAATTAACTGGAAAAAGCAACTAACTGCTGACTCACATGATCAACCCTTCAATTACTGCTGCCATTCCATAGTAAATAAATAAATTCATGACACAAACCTTTTCAAGGCTGCTGGCAACACATTTCCCAGAACATGAATGTTTTTTTCAGTCAAGGCAAAGCAAAGTCCAGTGCATGCCAACTCTCATCCAGCAGACATGAAGCAAAACGAGCTCTGATTTGTCAAAATGTGGCCTTTGGCCTTGCTTGTGTGTATAGGGAACTGTGTAACAGACTGTAAAACATCAAGGACACTTTATCATAGTGTCTGTTATAAATGAGGATGGTCAAGAGAAGTTGTGAAAACCCAAACCAAGTAAGTATTAATAATAGCAATTTTTTTTGCATTTTTAGTCTCATGGTGCAACAAGGGTTATGTCATAATAATAATAATAATAATAATAATAATAATAATAATAATAATAATAATAATAAAAGAAATGTACAATCAATCATTCAATCTTCATTTATAAAGCACTTTACACACACACACACACACACACACACAAAGTGATCATCTGTAAATTATTAAAGGGCCTGTATCATGCTATTTTACATCTTGCAGAGCAAAGATAGGCACACCATATTATGAAATATTACTATACCACTATATTATTTTCATGAGCCATTCCTTCAATCTGGAAATAGGACACTTGGATTAGATCAAACCCCACCACCACCCATGTGAATTCCACAATAGTACACAGCTGCAGACCTGGAGAAATGTGTTTGCACACACACACACGCACGCACGCACACACACACGCATGCACACGTACGCACGCACGCACGCACGCACGCACGCACGCACACACACACACACACACAATGTAAAAAAACAAGAATCAAATCTTACTAACAATAGTTATGGCCGCCGCCTGTGCGTCCCAGGGGCAGGAGTTCAGCACTGTGGACAGCTCCTGTTTTTGCTGCACTTCCCCCCTTTCTGTGCAGCACCACGGAGAGGGCCTGCGCCGGCGCCCACCTGATTCAAGACCAGAAAGCAGCACACCAAGGATGTGCTACCACCCTTCCTTCCTCCTGGATGTGACTGGTGCAGCTGTTACCAGTTTCCCTGATGATAGCTAGGGTGTGGTGCTCCTTTAAAAAGCCTGGGATGCCAGTTACTCAGAGGGTTCAGATCTGTGCTGATGTCCCCAGATCACCTCATGGCACAACAATACTGTGATCTTGATAGTAAGTAGAAACTCGATAGATAAGCTTCATGCTTGTGATACCCACTTGTTGGTTTGTTTTGTTTAATTAAATAACTTAAAGCTTAGTTTGTTTGATGAAATGCCTTGAGCTTAGTTTTGGTTTGAGTAAATAACTTAGTGCTTTGTTTGTTTGTTATTATAGCCTCAGATAGTTTAGTTTATTATATGCTAAAGACGAGTGTTGCTGTGTAGTATAGCCTCTTATTTTTAGTTAATTGCTTTTGGTGGAGCGTTGCTCCACTCTTTTAGTTTACTTTATTTAGATCTTGCATGTGTTTCCTCCTTTCAGGGTTATTTTTAGTTATAGTTATAGTCCAGTTAGCCTAGAGGCATTTTGAGTTAGAAAGTATTGTGTATATACTGTATTCATTTGTGTTTATTAATAGGGACACCTCTTCCCAGAAATATACCCCAGTTCAATAAATCCTTTGTTCTCCTTTTACATCCTCACAAGTCTCCTTTATGCTATGCCCTCCTTCACCCTTTAACATCTGGGTTGTAACATTAATCCTAAAGGATACAGGCAGTGCAGGAGGACAGGATAGGGGTTATCTGGTCTCATCACAGGAGCCATTTGAACGAGTCATAGGCAACGTAAAAGAGTTGTTCAGCCCAGCATAAAAAGAGTTACAGGAGTGCAGTCTAGAGGTAATAAAAGCATGCCTCACCTTTTCAAGGCCATCATACGGCAAATGTGGTTCAATTTTGATTATTAACCTCGAATGATAAAAACTGGATGACTGCACAAACCCGTTGGTCAAATTTAAAACCATTATCAAAGAGCACTTCCAGATTCTTGGCAACATACAGAGCTGCATTCTGAACAGCTGTACAGAGTTATTAACATTTAACTTTATATTCAAACAACACATCAAACTTACAAGAGTTTGAGGTGTTAAAGGTAGTTTTTTTTCTTTATGTAGAGTAAAACAGAAGGAGAAATGGAGAAAGATGAACCTAAAAATGAAGTTGGACATTTAGAGAGTTTTCACAGTTGGATGTGTAAACTATGTATTAGCATAAATAT
The DNA here is from genome assembly GCA_006937985.1 of Aphyosemion australe. Lineage (NCBI taxonomy): Eukaryota > Metazoa > Chordata > Actinopteri > Cyprinodontiformes > Nothobranchiidae > Aphyosemion > Aphyosemion australe. The sequence goes on from SSNS01000255.1 coordinate 673,377, forward strand.
ATTTTAGTAATAGAATTATAATAACATGTAAATACAACATAGATACTCTGGCCATGATGGACCCACGGAGACCAACAGAAAACAAATCTATACAACAGTGTTTAATCAAAACCAGATAGATAGATAGATAGATAGATAGATAGATAGATAGATAGATAGATAGATAGATAGATAGATGGTAAATGGTAAATGGTAAATGGCCTGTATTTGTATAGCGCCTTCTTAGGGTTCTACAACCCCCCAAGGCGCTTCACAACACAATCAGTCATCCACCCATTCACACACACATTCATACGCTGGTGGGGATGAGCTACGATGTAGCTACAGCTGCCCTGGGGCGCACTGACGGAGGCGAGGCTGCCGAGCACTGGCGCCACCAGTCCCTCCGACCACCACCAGCAGGCAAGGCGGGTTAAGTGTCTTGCCCAAGGACACACAGCAGCATTCTCTGGCCAGAGCCGGGATCGAACCTGCAACCTTCCGATTACTGGACAACCCGCTCTACCTCCTGAGCTACTGCTGCCCTAGATAGATAGATAGATAGATAGATAGATAGATAGATAGATAGATAGATAGATAGATAGATAGATAGATAGATAGATAGATAGATAGATAGATAGATAGATAGATAGATGGTAAATGGTAAATGGTAAATGGCCTGTATTTGTATAGCGCCTTCTTAGGGTTCTACAACCCCCCAAGGCGCTTCACAACACAATCAGTCATCCACCCATTCACACACACATTCATACGCTGGTGGGGATGAGCTACGATGTAGCTACAGCTGCCCTGGGGCGCACTGACGGAGGCGAGGCTGCCGAGCACTGGCGCCACCAGTCCCTCCGACCACCACCAGCAGGCAAGGCGGGTTAAGTGTCTTGCCCAAGGACACACAGCAGCATTCTCTGGCCAGAGCCGGGATCGAACCTGCAACCTTCCGATTACTGGACAACCCGCTCTACCTCCTGAGCTACTGCTGCCCTAGATAGATAGATAGATAGATAGATAGATAGATAGATAGATAGATAGATAGATAGATAGATAGATAGATAGATAGATAGATAGATAGATAGATAGATAGATAGATAGATAGATAGATAGATAGATAGATAGATAGATAGATAGATAAAAAGAAGCTGATTTACTTTTTAGGCACGGTTTATTCATTGTATTTTTATTATTGTGTGTGTGTGAAACATTTTGTTTCCATTCATACATTCATTTAATTTCATTAAAATCAGAACATATTCTTGCCATCATGTGCTCACCATGTGTATGTTTGTACTCTGTAGGTCCTCGTATTTATTTATTTAGTTTTTGTTGTCACTCTGTTTTTGTGTCTTGCTGATGTTCCTTCTGCTTTGCCCTCCAAAGACATTAATTTATGTCTACTCTGCAGTTTTTAACCTTCTGTTTTTCTTTCGATTCCCATCAAAGTAGAAAAGTTCAAGCTGCTCCTGCTGTATCTGTTGCCTGTTTTGACTTTTGTAACCTGAAACAGTTTTGAGAGGGATGCTTTCTTGCTAGTTTTTATTTTTATTTTTTTATAAATGTCCCAACGTGTCAGCTCCCTGTCTTTAAAATAATAATAATAAAAAAACGTGGAGTTTTTTTTCTTTCATACATTCTTTAATATTCATTTTTAATGTAAATCTTTAAGAGTTCAAATGAATTTGTAATTCCTTATAACATTTTAAACCATTTAATTTTCAAACCACAGAGTCCAGTTAATGGAGCATGCACATTTAATAATCAGGATGCTTTTTATGTCTGACTTGAAATATCCATAAATCATGGAGGCATGAACAGAAAAGCATCTTACTCCTTTTCATATGAATTTATTTAACAGTTAATGCTGAATATGAGTGAATGTGGGACGAATACGACTCCTCTTCCTCAGCATAAACATGAGTCAAATTTGAGTTTCCACCTGCTGGAGATTTCTTCCTGCTAACTTTCAGGGGAGAAATTACATGTCAGCCTCGGTGCCAGAATGATTAATAAGCCTCTGTATCATGGCATGGTAATCCTCTTCGCATTGCTGCGATCAATCACAGAACGCCCGGCGGGTCGCTGTGTTACAGCCCGAGTGAACGCAGAGGAGAGAAGGGTTCCTCCCATAATACAGTCACAACAAACAGCTTGATAGAGTCTGGCTGCCTGGCAGGAGCAACGGGGGAGCGCTGCAGAACCAAGCAGGCAGAGTTTATGGTGAGCTGTTTTCATGATGCAGGAAAAAGTTGCAGATGTGTGTCAGGAAGGAGGAAGAATAACTTGTGTGTAGAAGAAAATACAGAGGAGGAATGGAGAAAAGCAACATGAAATGAATGTTGCACTAGCCATCAGAGATCAGGGATGGAATTTCACATTTATTATGTAGAAAACAGAATTACTGTTTTCATCACAGTAATCTAAAACTGCTCAAAAACTGCAAAATTTCAAACTAAAGAACCCCTTGTGATTTTTTTCCATACATTATTTCTTCTTCACTTCTTTTTTACCTTCTTCACATATTCTACTCATTCACATTCTACTTCCTCTTTGCAATCAGCTTATTCTGCTTTGCATTCTTCAGCTTCTTCTCTGCATTCTTCCATTTTGCAGTCTTATGCTACTTTATATTCATAGCCATAGTTGTATTACTGTCACTTTACTCAATCAGACTCCCGCTCACACATCTCTTCTGCATAAGAAATGATAATTAAATTCTTGGTTTGCAAGTTTCATAAAAAGGCAAACTATTTGTTAAAAGATACTGACAGTTCCTGCAGTGAGACAAAGATCAAAGAGAAAGTTCACTGAGAAACCATTTTTTTGACTTGTTATTTTTGAAATACGATTGGTCACTCTGTGATTCACATGCATACTGAATGTGAAAATAGTCTTCTACACTTATCTCCTGCATTAGCCACTGAAAGAAAATAGTCAGGGAAAAGCTTGGGTCAGAAAAGCCAGTCAGATCTACCTCACACTGTAAATTTACATTCATGAACTCACCCATCTTGGCTCACGATGGGGAAGGCTGTGGTTGGTTTAGTGTCCAGGAGAGAGTAGAGAACACCTTGGCTAGTAGAAGCTAACCATTAGCATTAGCAACTCCACAACACAGTAGAACTCCTTCAGGCTTGTGTTATTTGTGGAGATAAAACATCAAAGTTGCAGAGAGAATGGAGACAGTGGCAGAGTCGTGTTGCTGTTATCCAATCTAAGGTGAGATGTCCAAATATTATGAATATTAATGAGTAAGACTCCAAATCCTCCCATTTTTGCCTCCCACTCCTCTGGCTGACTTCTACACTGCAAAAATGGATTTTCAAGAAAGTAAAAAAAGCCTTGTTTATAGACATTTTATCTTACTTTTAGTCTAAAAAGAAACAAATGTTCTTATCTGCAAAAACAGCGCTACTTGAAATAAATAAAGTAAATATTCTTAAATATGATCACATTTTCTTGTTTTGAGGAGTAGAATCTACTAAAAGTAGCTTAATAAGAATTCCTAAAACTAGCAAATAAATCAAACATTAGATTATTTCTTGAAAATCAGTTTTTACAGGAGCACCAGAGCTTTTTTTCCCCCCACATAGAACAACTTTCAATGCATTCACTAGACACCACAAAAGATATATTGAAAAAAATGAGTGAATTAAATTAAAGCTTGGTAGAATTAGTTTCAAGGTGACACTTTCAGTGTTACTGCCAGTTTTCAGGCCATCACTTTAATAATCTTATTATGTTCCTTAACTAAATTAAATGCTTAATCTTCTCACGACATTTTATGGAGAATTTCATTTGTAAATTTGGATTCAAACATGCAATGAGTTCTCCAACTTGATTTTACTTTAGGGACGTGACAATAGATGGGCCAAACTTTGGTGAGAGCAGAAATGTACCAGTAGAAGGAAAAAGAAAATTAGAAAACAACAACACCAAAGATCTTGGCCTAAATGCAGCACACAACAACTCAAAGCTCCCAGTAAATCTGACCTGAGTTCAGGTGTTTGAGGCTCAGCCGTCCTGCAGTCTAACAGCACACCTCAGTGACCAGGATGACAGGACATCACACTTCTAACCAGAGCACACTGTGCTGTGTCTACACTGATTCTCATGACACAAACATACACAGTAAAATACTACTTGCAGTAACTATCCTGAGGCAAAGCTCAGCTTTACTGCCGATAAATTACATATTGATCTCACAGCAGGGATGGGTGGATGGGGAAATAGACTGAGCTGCTGAACTGACTATTGAGTTTTCTCTCTCTGCAAAGAAATGATCGAATTCCTGCTGTTCCTCTCCACTTATGCAAGCTGCCTCTTGACATCCTTTCGGTTGCAGCAGCACAGATTTTTAACTCTCATATTCTCTTCATGCCTGATTTAATCTGTAGAGATTCAGGAAAAATCCTCAGAGCTACTGCATAAAATCCCTGTTTCTCTCTACTTGACTCAACAAGATGTTTTTATGGTCACTTTGTGTTTGTATGTGCTTTCTCTGCCGTCTCCTCTTCCTTCTAATATTCTCATTACACATAAAAGCAGAAGCACAATTTGTAGTTTTGGAATAAAAGCATAAAAACTGTTGCTTCAGTCTGTAAGTTAATATGCAAAGCATATGATGCATTATTTCACATAAATTCACAACTTTTAAGGAATATTTGTTTGGTTTCAAATAATATCAGTATCATAAAGATACATAAGATAAGCTTGCATCCTGAAATCTGGAGAACAGGACAACAGAACGCTGCTCTCATATATGCAGAGCAGCTTTAGTACAGAACTTTCAGGACCTGGAGGCTCAAACCAGCAGAATTTGCCAAGAAGGGTATATTTATGCTTTCTGCATCCTTATGTTGAAAAGCCTGAATGATCTAAATTAAGTCAAGTTCCAGTCTGTGATTGTCCTCCACTTCCCTCTGCAGGCAACTGCTTGCAGGCCAGAAATCTGTGACTGTTTGCATCAGCTGCTGTAACAAAACTCTAAAGCTGGTAGAAAAAAAGAAAACAAACAAGTACAAACAGAAAAAGGACCAGAGGAGTGAGAACAATATTACTGGCTGAATCTCCTCTTTTGAGGAATTTTCTGCACAAAGATATTTACTGGTATTTATATTTATGCTCAACAAAATCACAACGGTTTCCTTTTGAATAAATCGTTAATGAACCAACACATTATCACCACCATCAGCAACATAAACCCATAACCAGTCACTCCAGTGCCCTTCAGAGCTTAAGGGTAGGAATCGAAGATAAAAGCCTAATCTCCCTAGTCTGTTAAATATGTCTGTACATGTTACACTGGATGATCTCTAATTCCCTAAAACCCTGAATAATTACAAACAAAATGCTAAAAATCTTTGTAATGTCAGTTGATCGTTGAAAGCTGTACTGTTTTATGTTAACCATTACGATCTTCTCCAACAGTTTCCCTTTGTTTTACTCGTTCCTGCTTTCCCGGAACAATCCTCATGACTTACTCATCATGAGTGTTCGAATCTGCTCTGAACACGTCTGAAGCATTTAGCCATGTTGGAGTACTGATCATAACTGAGTTGTTTCTTGACTGAATCAGAAGACAGAGTTTGGTGCTTAAAGATAAGACATCATCATGAACAAACAGGGTGGATTTGAATGGAACACGCCAAAAGTAACGATCAGCTGTAGATCTACTGATTAACCTTTGGATTCAACCCAATTCAAGATGGCCGCCACAGCTAGATGACACAAAACTGGCTCTAACTCAGGTGGTTTTACAGATATTGACCATTGACCATTGTCGTCACGACGCTCATGGGACCGCCCCCTTTGCCATGATGGTTGGCAAACAGACCGTTTACACACGTTGAAACCGCAGTGAAGTTAGTCAAAACAAGCCAGTTTGTAGCCTTTTGTTGCTTTTATTTAGTTGATTTTACAGGTAAATGATAATAGTTGGCTGCGCGGTTGGCTGCACTAACAGACAAGGATGTAAACTCAACTCGTTTTTTTTTTTAAAACAACAAAGTATTTCTGGATTTGCAGCGAACATGTTTTACCGGGTAAGATTAGCGTTTATATATTTCTTGGGGAAGACAGGGACTGGGATAAATGTGATGTGTTTCTAATTATTGATCATCCTAATGGATGGATGGATATTTCACCATGTAGAACGTGCAGTACTAGTGTAGTGAAATGCGAGATAATTATTTGCAATAATATTGTTTCAATGTAGGATTACGTGTCAAAATTGCGGTATTTATTTAATATGATGAGCGTAATCGTTATGAGATATCTTGTCTCATCCCGTGTGAGAGTAGCATCTCCCACCAGCGACAAAACCTGGTACAGATCCGGACTTTTTTTTTTGTTTTTTTCTTAATCAGCTCGAGTGTAAAGTGAAACACTGTTTATCACATAATGTTATAAATCCAGCGGGGTCAATTCTGGCAAACTTGGCAACTTGTTTGCGTCAGTGAACAGCACGTAAGCTAGCGTTCATAAGCTAGCTAACAAGTAACTTTAGTAAATACTGCTCTCTATGAGCCCCAACTAGTTGCACTAAATCTTCCCACAAGTGGACTGGGCTTGAACTAGTTGAAGCCAGGCTAAACATCACAAAAAACAACAACAAAAAACTATTACAGGCGCTACTTTCCCCTTTATTTAGTACTCGTGTCGCTGACTGTTTACATGCTTTTGCCCATAGATATCATATAATATCTATGCTTTTGCCAATCAGTGTGGCGGACCCACGTGATTAGGTGACGTAGGTGCAAATGGTTAATTGAGAAAAAGGTGCATTTGGTTGTAACTATTTCACAAGATCCTTCTAACGAATGATCGTACGTCAAAATTCAGATGAAGGTTGGTGGTGGTTTTTCCTCAAGCAATGTGAAGTCTTTACTTATTTATGAAAATGATGCATATTAAGTTTAGTGATGAAGTGGCAAAAACATTTTTTGTCTTGGAAAAATTAGTTTCTGATGTTTTTTTCTAACGGTCTCTTACTTAAAAAGATTGTTGATGATAAATTAGGGCAGTAAATAAGCAGCTCTCATACTTGGATAAACACACTAAGAAAAGATCTTTTTTCTTCACTTTCTCATTTTTGGATTTTTTGTACATTTGGAGCAGTAATGGTTATAATATGATGTGAAGTTATAATTATGTAAAAAGGATAATGTTAATTATAATGATAACGTGTGCCAAAACTGTTTCACTTTGTATCAAAAATCTCTGTTTTTTGATTTTTATAGTAATTATTTTATTATAAAAACATTTTTTTGTATTTTATTTTTTGTTAGGTTGCTGTAAGGCAAGCCATTCTATATATGAATATATATTCTGGCCATGGCACATTGACGGCTCTCAGTCGTGGGGCAGGATCTACGGTTGTCTTTCAATCTGACTCTGGACAACAAACAATGTGACGTACTCACCACTACGGATGTCAGTCAACAAGGCAGTCCGCCATAGTCTGTCAAAGAAGACACAAATACATCCTTTTTTTAAATAAAGGACTTAAGTACCTCTATCTGCGCTTGACTCAAAGAAAAGCCCAAGTCTTAATAGTCCAAAGTTGATGCCAAAGCAATTTCAAACGAGTCATCGCCATCTTTGTTTTTCAGGAACATCCCGCCCACCAACAGAGTGCTGTCATGGGCCCACCAAACCAATAAGACACTGTGATTGGATCGCTACGAAGTCGTCGCCATCTTAGTTTTGCTCAGTCGTAGTAACCATAGATATCATATACATCACTAGATGCCTTACCCGCGCTCTTCGTCGATTGGACGAACGTCCCTACGCGGCGGCCATCTTACATCGGACAGCTGCCCCCTTTCGTAACATTGGTGTCAATGGTGCATGTACTATTTAAATAACTCTAACTTGCTCAATTTTCAACCAAATTTCAAATGGTTTGATTTGTTATAAACGCCAGAGATGTGGCTGTAAAATATGATGGATTTGGCCCAATAATTAAAAAATATTAAAGTATGTCCTATCAAGCCTATGTGCTATACGGTTTGTAATAATGCAACCCGCTTGTAAATCCGTTAATATTTAATCGAGTTAAGAGTGTTTTTGTTTAAGTTGTTCACTCACCTTCCATCTGCTACCATTGAGAACGGAACGTAAGCTGTCCGAGGTAAGATGGCCGCCGTGTAGGGACGCTGTCGACTCCCAGTTAAGGCATCTAGTGATATATATATATATATATATATATATATCTATGGTAGTAACATCCAGCCCAAACAGATAGAGTGCTGTGATTGGTCCGCTAAGGATTGTCAATCACGGGGCAGTCTGCCATACACTGTTACCATACCATACCAGTTTATTCATAACAGCGCATTTCAACACAGCATGAGAGCTGACCAAAGCGCCTTACAAGAGATCACAATAAAAACAATAAAAATTCAAGTATGATAAAATCTTAATAGCAAGTAGTAAAAACAAGTAAATGACCAATAAAACAACATAAAACAATAAAACAAGCATAAAATGATCATACACTGATAGGTAGGAGGGTGCGAGGCCATTCAATGCCTTCAATACAAATAGTAGAATCTTGAATCGCACCCTAAAGGTCACAGGCAGCCAGTGTAGATGTGACAAAACCGGAGTGATGTGACTACATCTGTTTGTATTTGTTAGAAAGCTAGCAGTGGCATTTGGCACAATCTGCAGTCGGTTCAAAGCTGAAACAGCACAAAAGAACAGTTATTGTAGTCCAAACAAGAAGTAATAAAAGCATGTATCACGGACTCTAAGTGTGAACGTTTTAGTATTGGCTTAAGATGTGTCAAATGGCGCAGTTGAAAAAAAGCACGATTTAACAACTGTTGAAGAAGATGCAACATCCTGCCTACCAAACAGATAGAGCGCTGTGATTGGACCGGCACCAGACGCCAGGGCTGATACGGTTCCAATGGAGCATGGCTAGGCCAATCATTTTGCTTCAGCAAACTGACGGTCTAGATTCTAGGCTAGTAAGGTATGGCTGAAAGCACAAAATCTTGTTTGTTGTGTGTTGTGTGTGTGTGTGTGTGTGTGTGTGTGTGCGCGCGTGCACAAGCGTGCGTGTGTGTAAGTGTGCCCAAACATGCTGAGTGTATAATTAAAGCTCAACTTACTGAAGTGTACTTAAGACATCATACTTCTCACCCTATTCACAAGGATAATATTATTAGGAGCCACCCAGAGTGGCTTGTTCTCTCTCTTTCCTTGTGTGTGTGTGTTTGTGTGTGTGTGTGTGTGTGTGTGTGTGTGTGTGTGTGTGTGTGTGTGTGTGTGTGTGTGTGTGTGTGTGTGTGTGTGTGTGTGTGTGTGTGTGTGTGTGTGTAAAAACTGGTCAGCAGCCAAAAGTGCCATCTTAATATGTGCTTTCTTTTCGTTCCCCTGCAGGGCCGAAGCGGTGTGATGCCTGCGTCGTGCAGGGCCAAATCATCAGCCAACTATCACCCTGTACAAGGTTACATCAACACTCAGAGGCATCCAATCACATACTGGACTTCATACACTCTAAGGGCTACACTCTCAGAGGAGTGGTCACAAAGGGCCCCATGTATGCACGTATAATAGTTGATACATTTAAGCTTTTCTTTGCAACGCTGGTGAAGTGAAACGTCTTAAAAATCTTCCTTTTATTGAGTCATTTAATAAATGTCGAAAGATGTAAAACATGCAGTGTTTAATGTAAAATACTCTGAAGTTAAAAGATGATATACAGCCATATAAAACACTTCAGACACTTAGTTAATCAAGTAAATTAACGAGGAAGATCCAGGTTTGAGTCATTACTCTTAATAAATGTCCATCGTTAAATCTGAAATATTTAAAAGAGGAGACAGAGAAAAACATTTAAGCAATAGGCAAAGAAATAGTGAAGCAATACTTTAAAATGACTGTGTTTGTATTTTTAAAAGAACATTAACATCATTAATAAATAGCACCAAACATCAAAACCCAGCAGTCAGGAAAGCAGAGTAATGAATAACCTCAGTTTGAAGAAACAGAGATCAGTTCTGATTGATATATAAGCTAATCGTTAGTAGATGGGTGTCATATCACAGTGTTTCATTTTTCTTCTTGCCTTTTTAAGGCTTTTTTACTAAAATGCTTTATCATTTTAACTGGACCTTTTAAAGAGCAAGTAACCCCCAAATTAACTTCTTTTTTGCTGAAGACTTAGCAGCAGTGCAATGCCGCAACATAAAACAGTACCAGCGACATCACTGGGTACTGCTAACATTAGCAATGGCTGATTCAAATTCAATGTAGTACAGAGTTTTAGACAGAAGAGGGTGCAATACTGGCGGTTTTAGGTTGAATAAATGCAGTTTAAATAAGATGCACTAAAACGCTAAAATAATGACTTCATGCATCTTCTGCACTATTAGACATTCATTTATACAGTTTGTCAGCAAAAAAAGAGGCTGATTTGGGGGTGACTTGCTCTTTAACTGAACAGAATCCAGAACAACATTAAATTATGTCACAATTTTGAACATCAACCTCATTACCCATGAGGCATTGTGACACACCCACTTGGGACATTATAATATACAACATAACCTATGGGTGCATTTTAAATACGTATCCGTTCACTCACTACAATGGTTCATTATAAGACTACTTAAAGGGAAGAGGGAAGGGAAGAGGGAAGGGAACACCCCCATGTTTTGCATTTTGAATACCACTAAAACAATGTGATTCATAATTGTGAACCAATTTTTCTGTTCAGTGTCATATAAATAAACCCAGGCAAGATTCACCTGAATAAAACACACCTGAGTGTGAGATGAATGATGATGTTGTTTAGCTGGTTTTGACAAGGATTGTAATTACCATCATTAGTCTCCATAACAGTGACAAATACGTTTTTACTTTTTATTCGTTGTTTGTGTGGACTGGCCCCTGCAACACAACCTTCAATATTCAAAAATTATAAATCAATGAAATTCAAAAGAAGTTATTAAATATCTGGGTAAAGAGCTGCTTGTTATAGTTATTATGTGTGTAATTTATAGCAATTGAAATAAAACAAGATTTTTCTTTGGGAATTTTAAATGGGACATATTATGCATCTCTTTGTGCTGGCCTGTGGCTCTCTACTGCCTCTATAAACACTCCAAATGTAAAAAAAAAAAAAAAAAAAAAAACATTTTTCCATTTATTGATAGTGTCAAGAACTATGTGCCTAAAACAAGCAGTTTCAAAAAGTCCTCATTTGTGACATAAAAAAACAGGGAAATTAGAATAAAACCACCTCTCATGTGCAAGAGAGAGCTGCTGCTGGAGGAATGATGGTTCTACTCTGAACAACCCCCACCGTCCCTCCAAACATCAGAGCTTCTCAGCTTGGTCAGCTCTAGCTTGTATTCTTAAATTGAAAGAGTTTTTGTATAGATCATAAAATTATTATTACACCACTGCAGGATTTTAATCCATGATGGTGTGTTAATAACCTTTGTTACTCTTGTCTATGCTCTTTTCAGGTCATTGACCAGTTCCCCCAGTGTAGTTCTGGGCCGTTTCTTCACTACTCTCAAAATCATTTGTATTCCGCAAGGTGAGATCTTGCGTGTAGCCCCAGGTCGAGGGAGGGATTGTCAGTGATATTGTATTTATTCCATTTTCTAATAACTGTTGATCTCTTCTCACCAAGCTGCTTGTCTACTGTAGTCACGTGCAGGTGTACAGTCTTGTCCCTGGAGTGCTTAGACAGCTCTCTGGTCTTGGCCACGGTGGAGTCAAGTCAAGTCATGTCAACTTTATTTCTATAGTGCTTTACAACAGCATGAAAGCTGACCAAAGTGCTTAACAAGCCAAAATAAAAACAGTAAAAACAACAGCAATTTGCTAAAATGCTGAAAATAAGTTATGATAAAAGACTATAAAAGATAATAAAATAAATAAAAACATGACATAAAAACAAGGTGGAGGTGGGAGTCTGACTGTCTGAAGGTGTGGACAGGTGTCTTTAATACAGATAACAAGTTCAAACAGTTGCCATTAATACAGGTAAAGAAGGTAGAAAAGCTACAGGTCTGTGAGGGCCAGAATTCTGGCTTGTTTGCAGGCGCTAAATACTACTTAGGGCGATGATGGCAGAGGAGTTAAGTTGCCGCCTTGCAATCGGAAGGTCGCAGGTTCACAACCCGCTCAGTCTGTCGCTGTCATTGTGTCCTTGGGCAAGACATTTAACCCGCCTTGCCTGCTGGTGGTGGTCAGAGGGACCGGTGGCGCCAGTGTACGGCAGGCCTCACCTCTGTCAGTGCGCCCCAGGGCAACTGTAGCTACAATGTAGCTCATCCCCACCAGCGTGTGCATGTGTGTGTGAATGGGTGGATGACTGATTGTGTTGTGAAGCACCTTGGGCGGTTGTAGAACCCTAAGAAGGTGCTATACAGGCCATTTAATTTTCTGCATCATTATACAAATAAAATATTTAAAAATCATACAATGTGGTTTCCTAGTTTTTTTTTGTCATTCTGTCTGTCACAGTTGAAGTGTACCTCTGATGAACATTACAGACTGCTCTCATCTTTTTAAGTAGGACTACTTGCACAATCAATGGCTGCCAAATACTTTTTGCTCCACTGCATGGCTGTTCAAGGGTGCACCTAAAGCTGGTTAGATATTAATTCTTCAACCTTTTCACCAAACCCTCTTCAGATGATTTGAACTTTCAGTTTGAAGCTATATTCACATTACACATTTTAAAACTTGATTTTACTTTAGAAATTGAAAAAAAATAGTTTAAACTTTTACCCATCAGCATTTTAACAAAATAAAAGCCAAAATCAAACTGCCTAAACTTGGACTACACAAAGACCAGACATGTAGATGACAGTCAGTAGACACTGATTCCATGCATTTATTTAAATTACTAATAAATCTTCAATTTGCAATAGCTGCTTCTGAAAGGTTGAGCTACTGTATCTGTCTCCTCTACATTAAATTCAATAATGTGTAAAAGAAAAAAAAAGTGTCCATTAAAGACTCATTTTAGCACGTTTTATTTTCAGAGAAGTGATGCTCATTAATCACAGAGAGGACGACCTAAAAATGTCAGCCAGACATTGCTTGAAAAACAACTCTATGGAGAAAAGGCAAAACAAACCAACACAATACATCTAAAACAAAAACAACAGTCTCAAGTTTTTAGAAGACACATTTAGGATCAAGGTTAAAGGAAAGTCTGTCAGTTACAGGAAATCAGAGTCAGAGATAGAAAACAGCAAAGGAGAAAAGTCCTTGTCCTTAACTGTCTGAATGAATTTTAGTAAAAGCAAATTCATGTTTGACCCTCAGAATACAGACAGCATCCGTCCTACTGATGTTATACAAAAGGATTATTTACCCATCGGATAAACACAAAAAGAGATGTATTGTAATTTCTATTATGTCTGTTTTTAGCAGTTTTATCTTTTAACTAACAGAAATGTATTTTTGTTACAATATTTAGTAAAACAAACATGTTACAAAAATTCTTTTTGAGCTAAACAATGGCATTTTAAAATGAACAGACTCCTGGAGTTTGTATGGTTTTGGCTGTTTATAGATCTCGTTTGAATGGTTATTCTCGTTTTTTGACTCAACTGAACAACGAAAATCAATAACTTGGATTTTTAAACAAGACAACTTTTTCATTTGGTCAGTCAGAAAGAGATTTTCAGAATACGGAGCTGAATCAGCATCAAGTCTTAATAACCAACCTTAGTTTTAAAAGTAAACCAAACCCTCTTAGTCTTTTTTAAAATGCATTAATATTAATATTCTTATTTCTCATGTAACCCATGCAGTGCTGTCTGACATAATACATGTTTCTGGCTCTGTCATGGTTTATGACGCTCATATTGCCTTCTGCATGCAACACGAAAACACAGGCTTCTGTTTGTCAGGTTTATGTGTTTTCTTTGTTTGCAGCAGATGGATGTAAAATGAGACCGGATAATAAAACCGCTGATAGTTTTAACACCCAACTGCTGCAGCAGTTGGAAGCCAAATGATCATGATGTCATGTAAAAAAAGAAGATGCATTTTTTAAATACCACAACTTCACAACTTTTTTATAAAGACATTGCTAACTGTGTGGCTGTTGAAGAAACAGATGACCTTTAGATAGTGCACAAACACATGCACACACACAATCAAAAATTATTTCTTTTGGACTTTTACCATTATTTCCAGCATTTCAGCAGAAACGGTTTTGTTTTTTCTGATAAAAGTTGTGTGTTTTTATAGAATTTGTTGTCAGACAGACCAGCAGCAGTAATGAAAGACAAACTAAAGAAAATGTGTCCATAAAAGACCATTACCACTAACTGTTGAGTCCTCTCCTAGCTAATATAAACTAAATATTCCTTTGAGGTGTGTGTGGTGCTGTCTAATTCCTGAAGGTTTTAAAGACCACCACTACGTGAAATCCTTGTAGTCCTTCTCTGCATTCCCCCACCTGATGTTGTCAGCTTTTTACTCCCCACTTTATGTCCTCTGAAAGGCAAATCTGGAGCCATAAAATGAGAGCAATAATGACATTTTACAGCACAGCAGCTGTCTCTGTTTCTGAGATGCCTCCTCATTTGGCTTCTCAGAATCTCTGTAATGTCATTCTGTCCATCGGCTTTCTGGGAAACAAATGAGCAGACACATTTCACAGACTTGATTCTTAAGAATCTGATGGCTCCATTTGCAAAGATCCTGCTGACTGCTGCAGTTGGCCATCAAAGTTTTTATTTCCTTCCCTTTACTGCTCAGTCTAAGTTGGATGGTATAAAATGTTCTAGTGTGCCTGTTACAGGTAGAGATGAGTGAGCTTTAGGTGACAGTTTAGCAAAAGTTTTTTACAATGTAACTGACAGCATTCAGAGTCAAAGAATTATGTTACCCAACAATACCCTCAAACAGAGGCTGGTCCATCCTAAAGACAAGACACCCAAACAGAAGCAGAGCGGCGTTGTTTATGCAGTCCAATGCAGTGAGGACTGTCCAGAGCTTTACATAGGGGAAACTAAACAACAACTACACAAGCGCATGGCACAGCACAGGAGAGCCACCTCTTCAGGCCAACACTCTGCAGTCCACCTACACCTGAAGGACAAGGGCCACACCTTTGAAGATGACAAAGTCCACATTCTGGACAGAGAAGATAGATGGTTTGAGAGAGGAGTGAAGGAAGCCATCTATGTCAAAATGGAGAAACCATCATTAAATAGAGGAGGAGGACTCAGGTTTCACCTTTCCAGCACCTACAATGCAGCTTTGAACCAAGTTCCAAAACAGTTTCAGTCCAGTTCACACCCTCCTGCATCTAATCAAAACAACGACTCACAAACAATAGAGGCTAACGATGGTAACGACTCATCAAGAGGTAGGGAGGAGGGGCATTCACAGGCAGATGCTGCTCGTTGAGCAACAATAGACAGCTACAGTTTATAAGATCGACCCTCCCATATTCCAGTCAGAATTGACAAAGCTCCTCGGATGAGAAGCGAAACGTCTTCAAGAAACCAAAGAAGTCCAGTTGCCTTCATTTGAACCCCTTGGGCAACCTCATAAACGTACTGATTGTAAACAGTAACTACATCCCTTTTTCATTTTTTGAAAGGAGAAAACAAACAAACCTCCAGCCAGGGGAAGTAAATCTGTTTCAATGTAACCTTCCTTTCAACATGACTGAGACATTAGACTGTTTTGTGATTTTTTTTTACTGTAGAATTCTTATGTACTGCTCCTTTAAGGTATAGTGACATATTAGTAAACAGGTCAGGCATAAATAAAATCATGTGCTGAACACTTGTGACAAATGGAAATTTACAATGTGCTTTTTTGACCTGCAGACATGAACACTTATCTGTTCAGGGCAGAGCTCTTCTGTCTGATCAGAACAGGTTTGCATGAATTGTTGTGTCATTTAGTAGCTTTAACTTTTGACACATTCATCTAACCTAAATATCTTAATCAAGTTGCTAAAAGCTGAATATTACAGCCTCAGAATTTCAAACGAGCTGTTTAGTTTGTTTGTTTGTTTGTTTGGGTGACAGTTCAAGTAGAAATTTATTGTGTTGATGTTTCAAATGCTTTATCAACTGTGTTTTTATTACATTTCTATTTATTTTTTAATATATGAAAGTTTTCAGTTTTTCATCCCCACTACAATTTCTTCTCCTCTATTAAGGCTTTTATGTCTCAAAAACAAGTGCCCACTCATTCACGTCTCTCCAGCTTTTAGAGGGTAACTTTCTGTCATGCTGTGTGGACACAGGAAGCTGTTTCTGTGGTGTAAAATTTCCATCACAGCCAGAAAGGGGGCTAATGGCGTACACACTAGCAGGGGCTGATTTAGAATAATTTACTGTAAAAGCATTTTCATAAGGAGATAGAACCGGTCATGTTTTTTTTTTCTCATCTAACTCTCTCCCCCATGTTCTGTTTGCCTTTTATTTATTTCAAAACAGTAGTTATTCCTAAAGCTACTGCTTTTAAAACATCTAAAAGCTAAACCAAATATGTTTAGTTTGAGCCACAAAAATAAAAACATAGCTACAAGACAAATCAACATTTATGGCATCCACATCATCTGCCAACTCTTCTAAGCCTTACATTATGAGCTGAATGTCATGAAATGTAATGTTAAAGGTGTCATCACCTATAATACCGTGGATATCTACATCCTATTATAGTCTTTTAGGCCATTAAAATAAATTGTGTTGGAAAAATAAATTAAAAATGTGCTTTTCTGATCCTATTTTGTAAAGGGCATATTTTCTTGCGAGATCACACGCGATATTTCGGCTGTGGCGGACGCGCGCCGGACTGAGGGGCGCGTTGATTGGTGGAAGGAAGCAGGCGCATTGACACCATAGGCTTCGCTTCAGTATCTCGCTCCAAAATAACAAGTTATGACTGAACCCGACCTGGCCGTGACCTACGGGATCCAACCATATATGTACGAGCCCGGGCCTCGCCTTGTGCGTAATGGCTTCCTCGCTTGTTGAGTTATTTTTCAGCGAAGCACTGTAAACCGGTAAAATTATGGGACGCGGCATTGGAGATCTGTAAACAGTCTGGATGGGACAAAACAAGCTAAAACAGCCTGGCATCGGCTCATCATGCTGTTGTAAAGATCGAATACACAAACTGAGTGGACTTTTTTTTCCCCCATAACACGGATCAGCAACGGTGGCATAATTGATGCGTTTCACGTTATGAAATGAGTTTTGTTGTGCTGGTTTGTTCGCTGCTGGCCTCATATTTGGTTATATTTGGCCTTTGTGAGGACATATAGGCGAATCTCGTTTTGGAATGCGCGTGCTCGTGGGGTGCATGTGAGCTGGTTGAAGAAGGCAAGATTAAACAAAGGCGTCAATGTAAAATATCGGCTTCTCAGCCAGTGAAAAATCATTAGGAAGCCATTATAGACATTTTTTCAAGTGGAAAAGTGAAAATTTCAGGTGATGATTCGAAAACTACAAAATGTTTGTCTCATCCAGTGAAAAAACTTAAGCACAAGGTAATTTTTGCAACAGGTACAACGGAATTATTGGCTCTCCTGTCTGGGGCTTGGTGTTGTGGCATCTGCCAGCTCGCTCCCTGGTGGCTGCGTGGTGGGGCCTGGGCTCTTGGGCTCTGTTTGGCCTCCGCAGGGGTCTGGGCGCCCTTAGGTCTCTGGCCACTGAGGTCTGGGATGGATCTGCCCTGGTCCTCTGCTCCTCTCAGGGTGGGGGGCCTTCCAGGAGTTCCAGTTCTCCGGGGGTGCATCTGGATGTTTGGGGCTTGGATCTCCTCCATGGGTCTTGTGGGGCAGGTCTGTGGCCCCTCACACTCACTATTGGACACTTCTATAGAGAAACCTCACATACACAAGTGCGTGTATGCACACAGGTGCTCACATGGTGCTCTCACAAGTATGGACTCGGGTGTTTTTGACACATTACCTAGGGCTGTGGGTTGGCACTAAATGCACCATAAATTAATTATTACCGTGTGCTTTTCAGTAAACAATGTTACTGTTATATATCTTTATGCTGTTTGGCGCTGTGATATCTTAATTTTATTGTATTTTTGTGTTTTTCTCTCTTTCTGCAGGTCTAGAAGCATATACTTGTGCCTCTTGTGGGATTTATTTTTGTGAACCCCCACCACCTCTCTTCCTTCCTTTCTTCTCCCTGCTTTTTCTTTCATTTCCGTCTCCATGTCTGTTGGGATTAAATATAACCAAAAGCAATCCTAATAAAGTTTTTATATCAGGTGGGGCATTATAGCTGAAGCTGTGATGCTCTGCTTGTGAGGGGAAAACTGTAAGCTTTGTTTTTGGCTCTCGGACATCAGAAAAAAAAAAAAACACTAGAAAGGCAAAGGCACACAGTCACTTGCCACACAAGTCCAAAACTCACTCAGATTTGCAGACTTTCAGCTGAAATGTGCCACCATTATATCTATGAGTCATTTCAAACAATGAGAGCTAACTTGTTACGTAAGGTCTTTGTTTATAACCCTGATATTATGTGTTGATGTCAACATCATTTGTCTGATGAACCACTGGATGCACAATAATAAAATTTTACCAAATTATTTACTTAGAAGTTTATTACATTCACGTTTCCACTGCAGCCAGATGACCTAATCGATGTATTAATAACTGAGTCATCCACAACACAGACTGTGAGGGCCAACTAATCATGAAAGATTTGACCACATCATGTTGTTTTGAAGTTTTGATCAGCTACTCCATCATGGGTTCACACAAGTAAATCCTAGTTTAAAACTCAGACATGAAAGGTGACATGAAGAAACTCCCAGCCTGTCATTTATCTAAGCATTACCGTAAATCCTCTAATATTGGCCTGTATTCCATTACCGGCCGGGTCTCCTATATTACTATTAGAAACAGCGTGTGTGTGTGTGTGTGTGTGTGTGTGTGTGTGTGTTTTTTTCCCCGGATATCGACGGTAAAGTAAGCCCTCACTCGATTTTTCGAGGCGCACGTATACCACGTTTTACGGTAACAGCGGACTAGTGGATCATAATCTCCGGCTGCAAGAGGAGCAGAAACAGAACGGAAAATGCTAGTTAGCAGTGATCACTTCATCACAGGTAAGGGCTTACTAAAGGTTTTTATGGCGTTTTATTGAACAGTTATTTAGAAACGCAGCTACAAAAACAGCAGGTAAACAATTTGATACTGTTTTCACATGTCCTCACCTCAAATAGCTTTAAGAATGCTCATTTTTTTACCAATTAGCTCAGCGTTGTAACGTGGCAGGTAAATAGTTTGATACTGTTTTTACGTGTCCTCACTGCAAATTGCAAACTGTTTACCTGCCACATTACAACACTGAGCTAACTGCTAAAAACATTAGCACTCTAAAAGCTATTTGCGGTCCGCAAATAGCTTTTAGAGTGCTAATGTTTTTAGCAGTTAACTCAGTGTTGTATCGTGGCATTAATACCTTAATAAAATCAAACTAATGTACCAGAAATGTGGATTTAAAAAGGCATAAAACGTTAGTTATAAGTAGATCCTAGCACATTCTCACTGTTAGCATTAGCTATCATTACGAGTTAATTACGTAACTAAAATAAACATCTCACGAGCATAAACAAGACAATGGTCATTTAAAGCTTCTCCGGATCTCTAAACTGTTAACCAACCTGAAATAAAATAGGCTTTCAGACTCATAAAAGGCTTTTGGTTTGCAGTGTAATATGAGATTTGCCACACGAGATAGTTTGTTGTGTCGAAAATGAGTCATAACCTAAAGGAAGATATCGTGTCTTTGCCAGCTCGTTTAGAACACTCACTTTCATCCGTCACGCTGTGTTTTATAGTAGAGCAAAACACTTCCTGTCCACTGTTTGAGTTCAGCGCCAGGGCAGGGTCACGTGAGTGAAACTCACCAATCATCACTTTTGATTTGCACGCGAGACTTCAGTCACCGCTCAAATAGACACAAAATCTTGTTTTTATTCATTCTACTGGTAGTTCATTTTGCTCAAATTGAAATATAGGCCTGCCTCTAATTCTGGCCTCTTTCCAATAAAGGCCTGAACCAGGATGCGCTTGAGTAAATAAAGGCCCGGGCCTGTATTAGAGGATTTACGGTATTTGCAGCAATAAAACAAACTGAACAATAAAAAAGAAATTTCCCAAACAGCAATAAGGGCAAGCTATATATATATAGCAAGCATGACCAGTCAACACTGCACTTAATACTCTATCTGCACTAAATATAAAAACTTGTGCGTTTGATTACCAATCACAGCAGTGTGTCCATCCAAAATGTTTTCTTGTAGCTGAAGTTTCCAGTTTCAGAGACTAAAATCATCTTTTTATTCATAAAATCTCCATTAAAAACTTTTTGACAAAGTTAAACGTCAGGTTTCGCTCAGGTCACCCCGAACCATCACTTAACGATGTTGATTCAGGCCGAGGCTGCTGGCAAAGTTCCCATGATGCACTGGGCACTTTAATCTGTTCTCCTTTTACTCACTGTCCATGCAAATAAATAAGATTTTTTTTCCTCATAACTGTCTGTATGCGTGCCTTCTGAAGCGGTATGTTTCTGATCTGTGGTTACTGATCTGATTTTTATTGGCAATTGGCAAAATATTAAACACACTAACCTGCAACCTTCCTCGTATTCCAGACAGAAAATATTTTTAAAAAGTGTTTGGTGTGCCAATTTTACTCATACAGTGTTTGAACTGCTGAGGAATTTAAATAATGAGGATAATTTAGGAAAAGAAAAATGATTTTGAAGCTGTGCTCTGAAAGCAAAGGTACAGTCTTGATGTAAAATGTTGGAACAAACCAAAACTTCAGCTGAGCAGGGGTGAATAGTGCTGAGCAGGAGCAGAAACACACTAAAAGCACCTGAAAACAAAATATTCTCCCTGGTAACACAGAAAAGGCAAATCAGCAGAGCTATGTTTAGCCTGTGGGAGCCTTACAGCACAGTTTTTCAACAGTGTGTCTTTGAATGACTGTCCTGTTTGTCTCCGTCCCCAGTTGTTCTGCTGTCACCTGGTGTCCTCTGAGCAGTAGCAGCTAAAGGTGTGTGGGAATGAAAATAAAATAACATTTCTACATGTTTCTTGAGTGTGGGCCAGGTTTGTTTTCTCTGAGCTTGAAGCTACAGGATGAGGGCTGGTGGACGAATGTGGACAGGGGGCGTTTGCAAAAGTGTCCGTTTGGGCCATTTTGCTGTGGAGAGGAATCCATCATCGTCAGACTTCTATTGATGTGAATGTCAGACTCAGAGAGGACCAATCACACTGACATGCACCACAAAAGCACTCACTGTAATTAGACACACACACACGCACACACACACACACACACACACACACACACACACACACACACACACACACACACACACACACACACACACACACACACACACACACGCCAGAATCTTTTAAAGAAAACATACAGTACATGAATACAAATGCACCCTCACACACTCGGAGAGGAACACACAGAGGTTTTGTGTACAGCAGTGACATCATTCTACACGTCAGTGTGACTCAGAGCAGTTTTCCATTATAAACAATATATACCAAAGTAAATTTCTGGGTCGGTTTATTGCTGTTTGTTGTCTACAGCTTCATATTTTCTCTCATAGCTTTAAATTAGTCAGAGTTTGAACCCTAAATATGATGCAATGGTGTCAGTAATCTAGCAAATTCTTGAAAAAAATTTGAAAGTTGCCAATTGAATTAAACTGAACTGAATCGAATGAGAATGACAAGAAGATAATGAAGCCTGCAAATCCACCAATAACTGGGGTAATCTAAGCTGAGACTAAATGTTGCAGTAAGTGGCCTGTATTTATATAATGCCTTTAGGGGTTCTAGAACCCCCCAAGGTGCTTTACAACACAACCAGTCATTCACCCATGCACACACACATTCACACACTGGTGATGATGAGCTACATTGTAGCCACAGCTGCCCTGGGGCGCACTGACAGAAGCAAGGCTTTCAAACACTGGAGACACTGGTCCCTCCACCAGCAGGCAAGGGTGGTGAAGTGTCTTGCCTAAGGACACAACAACTGTGACAGACTGAGCGGGGCTCAAACCTGCAAACGTCTGAGCACTTAACCCCTCTGCCACCACAAAGAGATCCAAGATCATGAAAAGTGTTAAAGCTAATACCAGTGGCTCATTAGGGTCACCATAGCAACCACACACCTGGATCCTACATTCCCTCATAATAAACTTAATGAGAGTCGAACAGGAACTCCAACTAAAGGTAAGCCTCAGACAAACAGCTGCTGGGTGAAAACTATGGTCAGTGGTAAATGGTTTGTATTTACATAGCACCTTTCAGAGTCCTAGAACCCCCCAAGGTGCTTTACAACACATTTATGGTGGTGGTGATGAACTACATTGTAGCCACAGCTACCCTGGGGCTAACTGTTGCAAGCAAGGCTGCCGTACACAGACACCACCACCAAGAACACAGGTCTGTACCTGCAGCCCCTAGTTATGGAGCGGGCACTAAACTCCTCAGCCACAGTCACCCCTGACAAAAAGCTAGAAGTCATTCAGAAGAACTTGTCAAACTGTGAGCAGCAAAAGGTAGACATCAACATTCTCCTGTGTGACCTCTGATGGTCTGCTGGGGTTAAGCCTCTTCAATTCTCTTTTTGAAGAGAATACTTAGTTTTTTATGACTGAACCTATAAATAGCAACACTTCACACCAAGGAGCAAACCACCCAGCCAGCATGCATAGGATGGCCCCATATGGATATGTGTGGGCAAACCATATGGGTGCCAACAGGGTTTGTTCGTGGCTTCCATGGTGGCCCCACAGGGATTTACCTACATAGATTTTAACAAGCCCATATATGAGTTAAACCATCTGGTCCTTCTGAAAACCCACGTAGGAGCCGTTAAAATCTATGTGGGAAAACCCCTGTGGGGCCACCATGGAAACAGTGGATGAACCCTGTTGGCACCCATATGGTTTGCCCATATATATCCATATGGGGCCCACCTACGCATGTTGGCTCGGCACCTCTTTACATTTTCTCATAACCCAGAATGTCTGCTTCACACGTTGTGCAAAGCATTACACACAGTGTTGTACAGAACTTTACACAATTAGTCACACCTTAGTCGCAGATCAGGATTGAGATGTTACTCCTATGTCAATAAAAAACCCTGGCTTGCCCATGATGACACTCATGAACAAACTGGATAATCACAACGACGAGGTGTGAAAACACACATGCGCAGCTGGAAACACAGCACTCAGGGGTCCTATGACCGTATGCCCCTCATTCAGGCCAAGGAGCAGGCCTGTGATATTATGGAAGCAGCTTCTGTGCAAGGGTGGATTCATCACACAAAACGTTTCTTCCAACGGTGCCTTGCAAATGAAGACATAGCCTGTGAGGCAGGTGAAATCTTACTTTATTTTCCGGCCTGATAACTATTAGACTTACAGTATTGTTGCAGTTACTGTTATGTTGCTTTAGTTTTTCTTCAAATTTACTATAAGTGTATTTCATACAGCTATTTTATTCTGATTTCCATGCTGATTGGCATGTTACTGTAAAGTTGGGAGTACGCTGTGAGTTTTTTGGCTAATTTTGAGCTGAATTTTTACTCGTGCGACAATCTTTGAGGTCGGCCCAAGTTTGTGCATCATGTTGTATACAGGGGGTTACTAGAAGCAATTAATGACTAGCTACTGATCTGCAATGGTTCAATTGCAGGAAAATCAAATGTTTGAATGTTTGAAAATCCGCTCGTCCCACTGTTGAAGCAACGCCACGACCCAAATCTACCAGAAACGCTCACATACATGTCTCTTTGTATTTTGACACTTTTTCGCCACGCACAATGGCACAAAAAGCAAAGAGGTGAGTTTGCACTTGAACAAGGAAGGTTTACAAAAAATCTGTGACATCATCAGTGATCTGATCCTAGGGCTGGGTGATATGGCCTAAAATCAATATCACGGTATATTGAGGAGTTCACCTCGATAACGATAAATGGACAATAACTACATGTATGCGCACAAACAAAAGCTGTCCACTAGATGGAGCTGTCACAGGTATTAAAGGGAACCTAGAATGTAAACCAACATTTTCCTTGTTGTTGTTGAATAAGACAGCTTGGGTGGTCAACAGCAGCATGCCAAAAAGTCAAAGCCGTGTTTGACCTACTTTTTATGTAAATTAGAAAGTTGAAAATGGCGAGAGAAAACCTCCTGTTCTGAGAAAGCCTTCCTTAACACGTCATAAGGGGGAGCCACGTCTCCTCTAACCTGCATGTGTCTGAGGCCTTCTGGGGAAACCAACCAATCAGCATGTCCTGGCCGAGTGGGAGGGGTAAACAGCTCATTTCACTGAAGGCCTGAGTAAGGGGGTTTAGAATGGCCTGTATCAGGGCTCCTGGGACAGATGAAAGCAAAAAAAATTTTCTTATGCTTTTTGGAGGCTCAAAGCTCTGTTTTAGATTGTTGATTAATTGCATTCTAGGACACCTTTAAGGTGAGTCACGTTGTCATGTGACTCGAGGTGGTACAGCTTCTTAAAGTGACATGAACGTCGCCAACCTACACACATCTTTATATTTTTTTATTACCAAATTTGTTGATACGGGAAAAATTAGATCGGTTAGAGTCAGAAATTTCGATAACGATACATTTCCGATTCATTGCCCAGGCCTATCTGATCCATCCATATGCTTTGTAATTTTATGTAAAGAAGATAAACATCTTTTTGCCCACATGTAGGATTAGAGAAACTTTCCAGGAAATACTGCAATTTCTGGGAAGTGATAAGAAACACAGTGTGTGTGTCTTAGTGTGTTCTGGAGAGTTGTGTAATATTTATCAGATCTAGTTCTACACAAACTGCTAAGGAGAGTCTCCTTTAAAATGCCTGTAGTCAAATTAATATTAATAATCTTACATTAGACTAAATGAAACACGGTTAAACTAATGAGAGACTATGCTTCGTTTCTCTGGGGAAAATGTGAATGAACACATTTACTTATGAAAGCAAATTCTGAACGATACAAACAGAAATTTAAAGCAATAAAAAAGAGGAAAAGCTCAGTGATGAGTCATAACATTCAGGATGGGCTTAGTTTGTGTGTGTGTGTGTGTGTTCAGGAGAGTGTCTCCTTCCCCGATTTTGTAATTTGAGAGTCAGATTTGCAGAAGGCAGGAAGGTCTTGGTTGCTCATCTCAGCCTCTTCCTCTTCATGCCAGATACATCTGCTTGCTTTGCCCCACGGGAATACATCTGGGCTTCGGCCTTCATAGAACAATATAGAGAACACAGCCAAGCGAGGCAGGGAATTAGCAACGAAGGACAAAGAGCTGAGGAGGACAATGAGGAAGGAAAATCATTTCTGCTTTGCTAGGCCACACATGTTTTGGACACACAGTCCCAGAAGTCAGAAGCCTAACGTTTCTGTAATTTAGATGGATTCACCACAAACTCCGACCGATACACTCTGCAGATGCTAGCTCAAACAAGCCAAGGTGGGTTTTAACAAAGAAGAAATTAAGCTTGTAAAATAGTTTGTAAAATGTTTTAGAAGTAAAGGCTAGTTCCCCAGCTAACAATGTTTCTGGCATTTATCAAGTTAAATTTTTACCTAATTTAGTTGAGAAATGTGTCTGTGTCATTTAATGAGCGCTGCAGAATTTACCTTGTTAAATGAAATATGATTGTTTTTCATGTCCGGATAACAGAAGATTTTCAAAACTCACTAGACTTCACTGGAATGTTTGATGGACTAAAAAAATAAAATATATTTTTCATCAAAAATCCACTTTTCCTACTTATGAATGCCAATCTGTTAATCACCATCCAGATCTAAAACATGCAGAACAGTATGCTCTGCAGGGCCGTAGAGCTAGAAGATACTAGATCAGAATGCATCCATAAAGCAAACTTTGTACTCGGTGCTACCTGATTCTGTTCGTACTCTTTGAAACTACAACATCAAGTGCTGGAGATACAAAAGGATGCACTTCAAACAGGCAAAATGGAGCTTAAAGCTCTCACGCTTTTAAAAGCTTCAATCCAACTCCTGAGTTTTCAAAAAATAAACATTTTCTGTCAGTGTCAGTAAAGGTTCCCAGGCTAGATTCAATACTTCTATAACTCAAACGCACTAAACAGAGATAGGTTTAAGGTCTCTGTAAAGTCTGCATTAGTTGGACAATCACCAGCTTGTTTGTGTAGGGCATGGGTAGGGAACCCTGGTCCTGGAGAGCCACCTACCAGCATGTTTTAGAGGTTTCCCTGCTTCAACACAGTTGATTCACCTGTTCAGCAGCTCATCAGGCTCTGCAGAAGCCTGTTAATCACCTGCTGATTAAAATCAGGTGTGTTGAAGCAGGGAAACCTCTAAAACGTGTTGGATAGCGTCTCTCTAGGACTGGAGTTCCCTACCCCTGGTGTAGGGTGTCATTCATCTAGAGGGGTGGGGAGCCCTGGTCCTCCAGGGATGGTATCCAGCATGTTTTAGTTGTTTCTCTGCTTCAACGCTCCTGATTCAGTGATTGAATCACACGTTCAGCAGCTCATCAAGCTCTCCAGGAGCCTGTTAATCACCTGTTGATGAAAATCAGGTGAGTGGAAGCAGGGAAAAAAACTAAAACATGCAGAACTGCAACCCTCGAGGGAGCAGGATTCCACACCTCTGATCTAGGACAAGGTAAAAAATAAATAAATAAATAAAAAAGGGAGCTGGACTTAAAGACAACAACAAAAAACAGCTTTCACCTAAAAGGCATCTTAAATTAAACAGCTTATTTTGCCTTTTTGAAGTTTAACTTTTAAGAAAATCAGATAGAAAGTATGGTACTATAGTAGCAGTTATCACTTCTACTGGTACAGCATGTTTTAAAGTGTCATACAGATGTTCTAAATAAATGTACAAATATTATAAAATATCTATTATTTTGTTACTTAAAACACTTTAATAGAAAGAGGACCTCGGTCATGTGGAGGAGCTCAAATTAGAACCACGACTGAATCAATCACATTGTGTTTCATGTTACATTGTAGCCTGCCTGTAAAATAGTGGTGAAAATAAAGTGAAACACAAAGTGGCTTATAGTTATTTCACATTATATTGTGTTTGCATTCATTCAATTAATTCAAAAGGAAAAAGGAAAAACAACTGAATACACATTAGCACAAAACTGTTTCAATGAAAAGGAGCAGAGGGAAGAAATATTGTTAAATAGCATACCTGTTATCTCCTAACTTAGTATGGATGGAGATTATTTACAGCATAAAATAATAATAAAAACATCCACCTAATATTGCATCATCTTCTTTATGAAAACTACAGAGAAGAGGATGATTTCTACATCAGAGCAGCACTTTAAACTCCACATAGAATCTGTGGATGAAAAAATCAGACATCAACACAGGAAAAAAAAGACAAAAATAATCTTTGCAAGCAGAACAAGTGCACAAAACTCGTAGGACACAATTTTTAGGTTAAATCAAATCTAGTTAATATCAAATGTTTTTTTAGAATTGTGTTTACTCATATTAAAGTTAGGAGATAACATGTATTCATGATGGTACTTTTGGGTCATGTTTTCATCAAGCATCAGACTGGATTTAAATCAAAGAAGATGGGATTTATTTGACCTCAATTAAATTATGTATTCTGCTTAAAGTTTCAGTAACTCCATTAAAGTTGTCAGCATCTGCAGCGACAAATAGTTTTCTATCAGGATGAAAGAGTCAGATAGTTGCAGAGATGACTGAGCTGACATCTTTTATCAAATATCTTTCAAAGATTTTCACTAATGGAGAGAACGTCAGCAACGAAATGTAGACTGGCTTAGTTTCACTCCAGTATTTTCAAACTGAACTTTTATATTTTATTTAATGAGTCACAAGGAAACATATGAAGGGAAGGTTTACTATTTTATTCAAACTGGAAAACTGAAATACATGTTATTTTATAGCCTATCCACTTCAGAAAATAAACCGTTTAATCAAAAAGCTGAACAAAAACATTTCATCTTCAAATAATCAGAACTAATGAAATTTCATAATAAAAATCTATCTATTCTGATTAAATTCTCATTGGATTGTGTGATAGTTTTGCTTCACAACAACGGTTAGAGAACAATGATGGGATTGGTTCCCCAGACAGACAGCAAATCTCTGGTTCATATATTTTTTAGCACCTGTGTTTTTCTGTCTGTTTCTCTGCTTTTATTCCACTCAAGCACATGAGGGAAATGTAATTGCACCTTCCTCCTGGCAATAATACAAGCAGACTGGCTTCATGCATTATTTATGCTGTCTGACATGATGCGTCTGATTTTTAATTTAGAGGTCAGCCAGGATGACGACTTTGGAAGCTGTTGGTATTACCTTCTACAAAAGATCTGTGTGTGTGTGTGTGTGTGTGTGTGTGTGTGTGTGTGTGTGTGTGTGTGTGTGTGTGTGTGTGTGTGTGTGTGTGTGTGTGCGTGTGTGTGTGTGTGTGTGTGTGGCTATATGTGCGTTTACACCATTGCAGAAAGAACTAAATAATCCTTTTTTATATATGGCTTTGTGTGTTTCAGAGTTTCGGTGGAGTGTGATTTGTTTTCTCCTTAGGTGGATTACAGCTCACCTTCAGGTTCGCAGCATGAAACATTCATGAAGTTTTCACCTGGAAGCAGATGGTTCAGTGATCTGATTCCTGTTGGAAGGTGATTGGGTCGGTGTTCTGCTCATTTGTTCAGTCTGGTTCCATCAAAAATACAAGGTGCACATATTTAAAAGGCCTTGTTGAGCATAGCCTGAAAGTTAAATTTAGTCATGAAAGAAAAACGCTGCAAAACTGTAAGAAAGTATTTATAATAAAATAAAGAAAAATCCAATAAACCATTTTCACTGATTTCATCTGCATTTTTTCACTGACACTTTATAAGTCATTTTATCTGACAGTTCAAACAATAAATAGGTCAAATTAAATATTCTGTGGTAACAAAAAATGCTGCACAACTGGAATGTGTGACAGAAATTTACTGTCATGCAAACTTCACTGTGCTGCACAGCCTGGTGGTCTACATCTACATCCTTGTTTATTATTTAATTTTCTTTGACATGGCATGGATGCGCTTTTGTAAGAGTCAGCGTGTGATGCACTGAAAAGCTAAACATTTTGCTGTGCTACGGCATGGATCAAATTGAATATTGGTTAGTTGGTTAGTTTTCGCGCACACACACACACACACGCACGCACAAACACACACACACACAGTTTAGCTTTAAATCTGTCAGCAATGACAGGTGAAACCAAAACAACAAACCTGCAGGACACGGAGAGGAAACACCAGTACATCCATCCAACGACCACTCTGGTGATTCGGATCAGTTGGCAGAGCTGCAGGTGTTCACGCTAGAGTTTACATCTAAGTCCTGCTTCTGTAAATAATTCAGATGGTTCAAGTCTGACTCTTGAACCCTAAAAAAATAGAAACAATACAGAGAATAAAATATGGCAGGATATTTTCTAAATGGTCAAAGTCCCAACAGGGTTAAGTTTGACTTGCATCAGCATGAAACTCACTCATTTTACTCAGTTTAATTTGATCTTATTACCATTTTTAACTAAACGTAAAAAATTGCAAAGTTTTACTGTTAATGTTTATCTGAATACTCTTAAATGCACAAAGTATCAACGTTTGCATTTCTCAGAATAAAAACAAACAAATTGAATAATTATTGGCTGGTCTTTCCCAAAAAAAGCTGTGAAGCAACTGCAGCTTATTCAGAATGCTGCTGCTAGAGTCTTAACAAGAACCAAAAGAACTGAGCACATCACTCCTGTTCTTAAATCTCTACACTGGTTACCAGTAAACTACTGAATCCATTTCAAAGTTCTTCTACTAGTTTATAAATCACTTAACGGCATGGGGCCTGTCTATACACCCAGCAGGGCTCTGATATCCTTAGGAAGCAGTCAGCTGGTAGAACCCCGGGTCAGAACCAAACAGGGTGGAGCTGATTTTAGCTCCCATTCTGCACACAGATGGAATCAGCTTCGTAATGACCTCAAATGTGCCCCAACTCTAGTAACTTTTAAATCAAAATTGAAAACTGCATTCATCAGCCTACAAATGACTGTTTCTTCTGCTGCACCTTCTGCACTGTAACTGCTCACCCTTTAACTTTGCAAGGCAAGGCAGTTTTATTTATATAGCGCATTTCCTACCCAAAGGCAACTCAAAGCGCTTTACAAACCTTTGCCTTTTATCTGATTCTTAAATCTAATTTAATTTGTGTATTTACTTTGATCTAAGTTTATTTGTGTATTTTAATTATGCTGTCACACTGATTTTGCTGTTCTTGCTCCTGGAAAGCACATCTGCATGCCATGTGCTTTACAAATAAAGCTGCCTTGCCTTGCCTAATCTTTGCTCCCATCTAAGCACATAGTTTCTGTCTTCATGGTGTCATATTCTTGTTTTATGTTCTTCCCTCTCCTCTCTTTCTGCCATGACAGAAAAACAAGAGCATGAAGTGCGATGTCAGGCCCTCCTGCTGCTCGTCGATCATGATTTTTCTGGTAGTGCTCTCAATAACTCAGCAGGCCCTCATGCACCATGAGAGTGCAATTAGGTCGACTGACAACTGCATTTTTCTCCTCTGGAATAAAGTGGCGCGACCCATTGGTATTAATCTCAATGGAGATTTTGACTGATGTAATGAAAAGATGGCTTCCTGCCGAGCTCGGCGCTGCTGTACCGTCACCCGCTTTCATGTCAGTGAAAGTGAGGAAGAAGATTAGAAGAGGTTACTTTATTAATTTTTTTCATCAAAGTAAAATCTTGAAATGGGGCCAGCTGCACTTAAAGACTGGCACAAACTGAAGTCTAAAGGTCACACGAGCTTTTTAAAAATGTCTCAGACATCAGATGATGAACTGGAGATCAAAGTCTCTGACCATCTTGCAATTTTAGGCAAAATTATTGAAGTTGAGTTTTTTTTAAAAAGGGACAATGCATTTTAATGAACATATATCTTTTTGTACATATATGTAAATATGCAAGATTATAGCCAGCGCTAATTTCCGTCTCCAGTCCCTTGGCTGGTGGGTGGCATCAACACATGAGCTAAAAAAAAAACATTATAAAGATATAAAAGCAGGAATTTATAGTATCAAATTAAGATGGAGTTAGAAAATAAATAAAAATAAACTCAATTTATACTAAAAAAGGACAAAAATATAATAATAAATAAATAAAATAATTGGCAAAAATGGTATGTTTTTGTGACATTTTGCCAAACTTTTAAAATGATTTTCATTTGTAGAGTTCTTTAATACCTACTCAATGTCTTTGCTGTTGTCATGATTAGCCAAATGTTTTGTTGACACAACCAATAAATAATTGTGTATTTGTCTGCCTAAATGAATGCACTTGTAAGACGTGTTTCATCTTTTTCTGTACTCCTTAGCAGGGGAGCTGGTTTCCTCAGGAGTCACCGTACAAGAGAAGAGGGACACTCAGGAAAGGGTGCCAATCCTTAACAGATATTTAGAGACAAACAAGGCAGACAACCAGTCACACACTCACTCACAACCAGGAAAAATTTGGGTTACCATGTAATCAAACATGCATTTTTTGTTTGTGGAAGAAAACCCCAAGAAAAGCCATGCATTCATGAGGAGAACATGCTGATTCTGTGCAGAAAAACTGCAGCTAGCATTTGAACCTGCAACCCTCTTGCTGTGAGGCAGCAGTCTTATTAACAACACTAACTGTAATGTGTTTCCATAAAAAAATTTCAGATAAAATTAGAAAGATTGCAAAAAGGTTTGGCTATTTTAACGAGGAACTCATCCAGACCCTCAGAACCAGAACTGTCACAGAAACATGACAACAGTAATCTGACTGACGATGAAAATCTTCTTTTAGACAGAAAGCACAGAGTAACTGGTGACTGGTCCCATTTGGAAGATGTTGAAAGAATGTTCCTGTGTTTTTTTATTCAGCGACACAAGTTTGGTGAATCTGTTACAGAAATGAATTTCTCCTCTCTCATCAAACAGCGGTACATATCCAGCATACTGTAATTAAAAGTGGTCTTTAAAAGTGTTAATCTCTGGTGAGTCCTTGAAGATCTAATCTGTTACAGCAGAGTTCACACTTTAAACTCACATAGGATGTTATTTAGGGTCAGTATTTCTAGCAGCCTCTGAGGTTATGTTTGTTATATCTGCTGTGTGTTAAACTGAACCACAATGGTCTGTCGTTCATGGAGCCTGCTATTGTTTCCCACCCTTTAGTGGACATGTTTTGCTCAACGCCAGCCTCCTGATCTAGTAGCAGGTGGAGTTGTTGTACTTTAAGTAACTTATTTTTTCAAATATAATCATTTTATCGTAGAAGAGGAAGGATACATACATTAGGTACTGATAATTGTAGCTTGTCTTTACGACATATATAGCTGTGTTAGTTTATTATGCTATTATATTGGTTTTTGTATTGACTTAGGCCACATTTCGTATGCCATTATATTTTTATTGACACTTTTTTTCTGTATTATACACCATTCAGTGGCTCAAATGAGCTTTATGAACCTGATCAAATAGTTGGGTATGAACCATAAATCATTCTTAGTAGATCTATTTGACATTCACAGGTTGGGATGATACTCCTGATTTGTAAGCCAATGACAAAATTCTAATTTGCTTCCAGCCTCAATGCATGGAAAAGACAAAAACAAGCAGGTCAAAAATAACAAAAAGGGCAAAATCTGGAGATCATGAAGATAATTTCAGAAAAAAACAAGAACAAAACAGAACAACGCAGAGCAGAACAAGTCATCGTAGCTAAATTAGGAATATTACTAAATATGGCAAGAATGTAAAGAGCTGTATGTTTTAAACTGATTGCCTGTAGCAGACGAGCCAAGGTTGAGGTTGGGTGATGCAAACGGGTGAAGGAGAGTTGAGAAGAATAAATGAGGACATTTGCAATGTGATGATGCCTGACACACTGGAGGAGAGCATAGGTTCAGGTCTGAATCACCTTGTTGGAGACAGAGAACAACAGAGAGCTATGCTTCCCATTAAAATAAGTTTAGTTTGCTCATCGTAACTGATTTGGTGTTGGGTCTGAGTGTGTGTAGGAGCTCTGAGGGACCACATTTGATCTAAACTGTAACCTACAGCTTGTATCTCACTGACCTGCAACTGTTGGTGACTGGTTGGAGACATAGAATGGAAAGAAAAAATGTCTATTATTAGTCTGAATCACAGCAAATTGGTGTGAAAAATGCTTTTGCAAAAAGTTTTATATAATTCCAATGCAGGAATAAAGCTACACAGGCTATCAGAAATGCCAAAGTCTCTAATTTTAAAGAAAAACTCATTGCAAGTGGCACTGATGCTAAGGCTTTCTGGAAAACGGTCAAGGCAATAGAAAATAAAATTTCTTCCCCTAATTTACCAGCTTCCATGATATTTGATGGCATTGTTATTACTGAAAAGCACAGAATGACCTCACTTCTAAACCATCACTTTGTTAATGTAACTCAAAAACTGTCAACATCAAAACAAGATCAAGTCCCCATAGACACCAGCACAGCAGAGCCTTCTCCATCAAGCCACAGTGGTTTTTCTTTCACACCCCTGTCCATTTCTGAAGTCCAGGATGAACTCATTAGGCTGGACACAAATAAATCTGCCGGCCTTGATGGTCTTGATCCCATTTTCTTAAAGGCTGCTGCCCACATTATTGCCCCTCCTGTCACAAGACTCTTTAACATGTCCCTACAACTGTGTGAGTTGCCCTCTGACTGGAAATTAGCCAGAATTATTCCCCTTTTTAAAGGTGGTTCTGCATCTGACCCAAACTGCTATCGCCCAATTTCCATCCTACCATGTCTTGCTAAGGTTCTTGAGAAGCTTGTTCAGCTACAGTTAAATGAGTTTCTGGATAAAAATCATAAACTGTCTGACGTTCAATCTGGTTTTCGGACAGGACATGGGTGTATAACAGCCACCACAAAGGTACTAGATGACGTAATTACAGCATTAGATAGTAAGCAGGTCTGTATCGCTACCTTTATAGACCTTTCCAAGGCCTTTGACTCTGTTGATCACAGCATCCTTTTACAAAGGCTGTCCAATATCGGTCTGTCCACCTCCAGCTGTAAATGGTTTGCTAGTTATCTCACTAACCGTGTCCAGCAATTAAAGGCGGAGGACATTATGTCAGATCCACTGATTGTCTCTAAAGGTGTGCCTCAAGGCTCCATTCTGGGCCCAACGCTTTTTTCTATCTATATCAATAATATAGCCGAGGCTGCTGGCACCTCCCGGATTCACGTCTATGCAGATGACACCATTCTGTACACAAGTGGTCCCTCTCCCCAATCTGTGGCTTCCAGTCTTCAACTCAGCTTAGCCTCTATAGAGCAGTTTTTTTATAATCTCCACCTCTGTTTGAACACCACTAAGACCAAGTGCATGCTATTCAGCCGAAAACCCGTTGCCTCAATTCCCCCCACAATCACTTGTATGAACGGTGTGGTTCTGGAATATGTCAAAACTTATAAATACCTAGGCATTTGGTTGGATTCCTCTCTTTCATTCACCACACACATCAATAACCTTCGGACAAAAGTCAAAGCCAGACTGGCCGTTCTATTCCGCAATAAAGCTTCTTTTACTCATGCCTCCAAACGCACCCTTGTTAAGACTACTGTATTGCCAATTTTGGATTATGGCGACATTATATATAGAATAGCACCAAATACGACCCTAAAAAAACTTGACACACTTTATCATTCAGCCATCCGTTTTGCCACTAATGCACCCTTTCATACCCATCATTGTGATCTGTATAAACTGGTGGGCTGGCCCTCGCTTCACACCCGGCGCCTCCATCATTGGGTTCTCTTCATATACAAGACAATCCTGGGAAAGACACCTCTCTACCTTTCATCTCTTCTTCATGCCACTCATAACACTTACCAAACTAGATCAAGTAACATTATAAAGTTTAACACCCCCCCAACATCTACCNAAAAAAGGCTGGGTCATGTGGTGATGTTAAACTTAATAACTGCTACTGTCCTGCTAATTTCTGTTGTGTGGTTAACACGGCAGGATATTTGTTCTGATTGATGACCCAATTATCTTCTTAAGAACATATTGGCTATAAAGATAATCTTATCAGATATTCCTATCGTGTGTGGTGTATTAAGAGGGCTCTGGCCAGCTCAGAAAGACATTGAGACTACTCTAATCATAAATCAGGGAAATCAAACGTGCTTGAAGAAGAAGAAACAATTTTTATATAGCATCTCTCAAGATAAAAAGCACAAGAACAAAAATAAAAAATAAAACTGATAAAAAAAAAAGAAAATGGGGAAAAGGGAAAAAATTAAGATAAAAAATGTGAAGAAAGACAAAAATGAATAAGAAAAGGTAATCATCGGATCCTGAGAAAGGCAGAATTGGTAGAATCTTCGAGGACAAACGAGCATGCTACCTGTTGAATGTGGTGTGTAGCCAATCCATGGGTGAGGTGACAGAAGCATGCTCCTCCTCCACCATGTTTGTTTCCTCCAAAAGTATTCCCATTTGATGTCCTGAGATCTCAATCAAATAATGTCCGTGAATGAAGTCGGTTCATGTGCAGTATGTAGTTTTTGCCATGTTGATGCACACACTGTGGGATTCCTTATCACCACATGTGCTCTGTCATGTTCAGAAAATTGGCTCATAATTTAAAAATCCTGAAATGTGAACCAGACTTTAGACACAATTGTTTATCCCTCTTTTTGACTTTTTGTAAGAAAGTAAATGGAACTGGTCTCCAGATACTCATCAATCAATCAATCCTTTATTGTCATTGCAACAAGTACAATGAAATTAAGTGCAGTCCCCCTATCAGGTTAAATACAAGACAATATTAAGAAAATATTTAGGAAACCATAATGACTATTTAGATAGAAAAAAATTTTAAGCAAATAAAATAATTTTTTTCACAACTTCAATGAAACCAGAGAGAGCTCCTGTGAGTCTTAGAGGGAGATTGGAAAACCATTGGAAATATTTCTAGACATTTCATAAACTCCCTTTGCAACATCCATCTGATGGATAGATGACGGATGCACCTCAGCTTGTTTCTAAGACTGAACCCTACAGAGAAACATCCTTCAGCTACTTGTGTCCACGATCTCAAACTTTAATTTGGGCTCTCTTTCCAGCAGCTCCCCATTCAGTGTTTGGTATTAGTTTCTGTAAAGTCACGTTTGAACCATGAGCTGCCATTAGTCATTTGGCTGAGTCACATCGATGCTTATCCTGTACTGAATGGAAGAATTTGTTCCAATGTTCCTAAAACAAGCTGTGCTCCAAGTGGATGTATAAACTGGCTAAACTTAGTATCCTCTAATGACCTCTAATAACCCCTGATGCTTCTGCTCATGAATTAAAGCGGTGATGTTTACATTATTTACAGTAAATGCAGACAGCAGATATGATTTCTCACTGTGCCACTTCCATTTCAGACTTGTCCCACTCTCCTGTGACAGGGAGTGCTACACGATTGCTTCCTACTGCAGGCATTGATTATCTGCTCTGATATGAAAAATGCTTACGTCTCTTTCAGGTCATTCTTCAAGCATCTCACTGAAGATTGGACGAGTAGATCTGATGACTCTTAGAAACAGATAAATGTTACTGAGACAATACTTTCATTATACAACTGGAGCTATTGATCTATCCTGCAGGCTTGTTGCTGCCAGTTGTGATTCATCTGCTCCCCTCCCAGCAGAAAACCAAGCAGGTAATCTGCTAAACAAAAGCCAACAAATAGATTATTCCAAGGACCCATAGAGTGCTGCTGATTTCTACTGTTGCCGTCAGACTCCTAAAGTCCGTTCTCAGTCAGCGCGAGATCTGTAAATAATTGAGCTAATACCTTAACCAGGGTGGGAGCCTTTATCCTAGTTTACATGTCCGTTAGAGAATTAAATTATTCACTGTAGTGAGTTTGGCTCCTCGATGGTAGGTGACTGCATGCACTCTTTCATGTCGGCATTCTTCTGGTTTGCCTATAATGTCACAAAAGTAGTAAACAAATGATGGTGGGAGTGAAGCAGATGGAGAAAAAGCAGAAGAATTGGACGACAACAACCCTGCAGCGCAGCACATTTGGTACGTACTGTTTGATGGTGTTACACCTCAGACTCATGCAGAGTTTTGTGGTGATGATATTATCAGACCACTTCCTCAGCTTTGCCACTTCCAGAAGGGGAAGTGCCTAAGTCAGTTATAGCTCACCTAAGCTGGGATGTTGTTTACATACAGAGAAATTCAGATTTCTGATTGCATTATCTGGGTACCTTAGCTCAATTAGTCCAGTTTGGTTCGACTTCAGCCATAAGGTGTATACATGCATTTAAAAAGGCATTTATTTGGTTTTCTCTTACTGCATGTAAACCCACTGAGTGAACCACTACAGCTTAGACATGGAACACTTGACTGTAAACCATCTCATAGATCAAACAGGTTTGGAGTTCTTTTCACTTCACTAAAGGTAGAGCTGGTTCTTTCTAACTAAAACTGTGTAGCTTCTCTAAAGTGGGATTTTATGTTAAGTTATCATGAACCACTTCTATTTTCTTCTGCTTATCCAAGCTGAGGTTACAGGCCCAACAGACCCAGGAGAGAAGCTCATACATCCCTCTGCCTTATGACACTTCCTCATAAAGAATCCTAAGGTTTTCCCAGACCAGAGAGGGTATACATTATAGTCCCTTTCAGAGAGTAAAACTCTGAGTACCCTAAAAACCTCAACTCAATCGTTTTGATGAAGAGGAGCAGATCTCCCTAGATGACAGAGCTCTTCAACTTATATCTAATGCTGGGCCATGCCATCCTATGGAGATCTTGTTTTGTCAGTCATAACGTTTTGGGACCATGAAGGTTGAAATGAGGACAAACTGAACGCCTACCCTATTGGATGAGCTCATTTCAGCACATGACACTGATCTGTCAGTTCACCTCCTGTCCCATCACTAGTAAATAAACATTTAAACTCCTCCACACAAGGTTAGATTTCCAATCCAGAGGTAGCATTTGTTTTCATGTGGAGCATCTCAGTCTTGGAGGAGCTGACTCTCACTGCGGCCTTGACTGCATGCTGAAAGTCATGTTTTTTAGATGCCAAACATTTCCTCTGCAAAATATTAAAGTTCTGGTAATCTAACATTTTTTAAACAAATTAGGATTTTCCACAAAAATGTGATGATTTTTTTTCTAATGAATGAAATGTTTCCATTTTTCTTACATGATATGACATTCAGAGGCAGACAAGCATTACTTTGCTTTTTGTGATGCTTTTGTAATTCTTGTTCTGCCTAACTTAATGCAGTTTGAAACTGTCTGACATTCAGTTTTTTTACATGTTCAATTCAATTTATTTTTTTAGTTTTACTTGATATTTAGTTTTCTAGTTTTCTTCCATCAGCTGTTTGGACACAGCCTAGAGTAAGGTCTGTCTTTCTCCATCTTTCAGACTTTATTAACAAAACATTTGGATGGATGGATGGATGGATGGATGGATGGATGGATGGATGGATGGATGGATGGATGGATGGATGGATGGATGGATGGATGGATGGATGGATGGATATTTTTCCACACATCTGCCAAGTTGCTCCAAGTTTTTGCAAAATTATGTAGTTTAATATCAGAAAAATCACATGTGTGTCTGCATGCGCGCATGTGTGTGTGCACGCATGTGTGTGTATGTGTGGGTGCGTGCGTGCTTGCATGTGTGTGCGCGCGTGTGTGTGTGTGCGTGCATGTGTGTGCATGTGCATCAGTACCAGTGTCAGTCAGTGTTATGATTCCTTCAGTGCCTGAAAGCATTAGAATCAGAATCACATTTAACAGATATTTTGGACATAAACAATTCTAAAAAAAGATGGCGGTAAAACACTGACATGGAAGACATCATTAAGCAGAATTTGTTTAATCATGTTAAACATTATCAAAAATAACTTGGAGCATCACCCAAAGAGCTACAACTCATTTTGTTATGGGGCAGTATAGCATCCAGTCCTGGTCCTCGAGGGCCACCATCCTGCATATCAGAGGTTTCTCTGTTTCAATACGCCTGATTTTGATCTGTGGTTGATCAACAGGCTTCTGCAGAACTTGATGGCATGCTGAACATGAACTATCAACCAACTTATGTGTT
Organism: Aphyosemion australe; assembly: GCA_006937985.1. Taxonomy (NCBI): domain Eukaryota; kingdom Metazoa; phylum Chordata; class Actinopteri; order Cyprinodontiformes; family Nothobranchiidae; genus Aphyosemion; species Aphyosemion australe. The sequence continues at coordinate 712,592 of SSNS01000255.1, forward strand.
GAACAGGAACCACCACTGTTTTTGGATAAAGCTGTCTGTTGGCTCATCCCTTTGGTTATGTTGCTAAACTGCTGAGGAAAGTTACACCATGATACATTTTTTACACTCTGTTCAATTTAATATCTTTACTATTAATGTGTGCAATCATTTATGTTATCAACTGATATTTTCCACAGCAGGATCCTGATCCAATACATTCATGTTTTTGAGTTGTTGTTTTTTTTCATCTCCTCTAGCCTAGCTAGCTGAGACAAATGATCATTCATCCTGGTTCTGATTTTGATAAAGGTCTCTATCTTTTCTCATTTTTTTCACATATTTTGTCAGATGCTTTGGACACCTGAGTTTATCATGGCATTTGGTTAGTTTTAGTTCAATAAAGTTATTTTTCCCCCTGAACAATTCCCCACTAAACAGCATAGTATGGGTTTTCCTTTTAAACACAGATCCAAACTAAATCAAGAGTTCTTCATAGTATGAGTGGAAGTAGCTTTTAAGCAATGTTCAATGGACACTTTGAGGTTACAAATCTTAGTTAGTGTATCTCTGCAGGCTAGTTAAAACCACTGATCTAAACTATGACAGGAGCAACAAACAAACAAAGAGTCACTCAATTATTTGAGTATATGCCGTGGTAACAGCTTACAAAAATATCATATATATATATATATATATATATATATATATATATATATATATATATGTAACAATATCCAAATCTCACGATACAATATTTATTGCAATATTGTGGGGAGGCTCACGATAATAACACTCACAACCTAAAATACTTTGACTGGAATCCTCTGTGCTGCGTTCACCGCTGTAGCCTCCATACTTCATGTTTATCTTTGCTGTGTGGGCTGCACGCACTCCCACTGGTGAACTGGCCGATGACGTGGAAGCAAAGGATCATGGTCTATGTAGTTTACTTTGCTATGCTCCAGTGGAGCAGATTGAAAAGTGTTATTTTTACCTCAAGACGTACTGTACGAAATCGTGACAAGACCACGACGATATTGTGGTATAATTACTATGACGATATCGCGATATTGCCAATATTGTTACAGCCCTATATATTTATATATATATATATATATATATATATATATATATATATATATATATATATATATATATATATATATATATATATATATATATATATATATATATATATATACACACAATTTTTTAAGGGCAACTGGGGTTTAGCATCTTGCCCAAGGATGCTTCTGTCCCTACTAGAGCTGGATGTCGAACCACCGGACTATGGATCGGTGGACGAGTGATCTACCCTTTCGGCCATAAACTATACATGTAAGCAAACAGTGATAAGTTAGTGATAGCTAGCTAAGTATCTTATTTTATTGTGAATAAACTATAAATTTTAAGTGTAACAATCATTCACTGAATGTATTATTTTTTATTGGCATGTTTTCAAATTCTGCATAATAATGTTGTCAGTTCTGCAGAGCTGTCTGAGTGTGTGACAGTTGAACATAACAGCTTTTCCTCCTTTCCTGACAGAAGCATAAACTAACTCCTGAGTCTTAAATCTTGCCCTAAGGTCAATCTTAACTCTACTGTAAGTTCAGCCTTTTTTTTCCTCCCTGGGGGATTCTCTGAGGAGGCAGAGCTCACGTTCAGCTGCATTCGTGACACCTTCACCAACCAATCAGATGCAAGTTCCAGGCCCGCACAGCCCAATGACAGCAGCTTGTGGGCGGGTCTGCCCGCGGCGAGGTGCGTATTTTGGAGTTTGGTTAATGACTGCAGCAAGAAAACAGTGTCGGAGCGCACCGAACCGGCTCTGCTGTCTGTACTCCGTGTGCGCGCGCGCCTGGCAGCGGCCACTCTCCTGTCATGGAGGGTCCACGTCAGTCTGACATGCAGGGTGGCATGTTCCTGTAACCTTCTCAGATCTCCACAGGGACCTAACTCTTATTGATTTGTCTGCTGGTCTGTGGGAGCGGATGCGGAGCGCAGCAGCGGTCGCCGGTGCGTCTCCAACTTGACCACCACTAGACAATGGGAGCAGCTGAGCCGTGCTGCTGCAGCGCTAAGTATTACTACTACTACTACAGCTCGCCCCTGGGAGACAAGTACGAGACGAGGAGGGAGAATCAGCATCAAGGGGAGGAGGAGAAGAAGGCGAGGGAGAGGAAGAAGAGGAGGCACACTTGTTCTACCTGCAGACCTTCCTCTCTGAGCAGCAGCAGCAGCAGCGCCGGGACTCCCTCAGCAGCAGATACGCACGGATCCAGAGCCGCGCTCCGGATGCCCCTGGGACGCGTGTGAGACGGAGCCGCCAGATGTGAGAGGAAACACTCCTCTGTGTGCGGATTTGGGGATTATAACACATGCATAATTGTTTCAGCGCCCTGAAAACACCAGAACGCAGCTTTCCGCAGTCCAGCAGCTTCTGAAGGAATATGTCCCGTTTCGTTTTTACCTGCGGCGGAACGCACGGACCGGACTTAAGTCACTGGGTGTGTTTGCGTGTCCGTTAACAGCAGCCTGTGAGCGGCTGCTCTCCTTTGAGACCCGAGAATCCCCTCCCTCCCTCCTTTGTCCCCCCTTGTCCCCCCCTTCAAACCAAAACCTGGACGCGCCTGCCGCTGTCCGTGGTCCTGAACGCGTTTTCCGTGTGGATTTTATGGATTCTGTCCCTGCTCTATTGTGGACCTAGAAGTGGGACACGCGGACACAGGCATGATTTGACGGAGAGCGGAATTATGAGCATCCCGCGGCTCGGAACCGACGGACACGGGATCTGAACTTCCCATTTAAAAAAAAGCGGTCCATTTTCAGCTCACCTTGGAGGTCGTAAACCATAACCACAGCCCCCCTCCCCTCTCATTGTCCTCCTTCTTCACCTCTGAAGGATTGTCTTTTCTAAAGAGGGAATTCGTCCTCTGAAGAGTGTGACCCCCCCATTCCAGCAGCATCTCCACAAACCCCCCCTTCAAGGAAAATGAGACTGGGAAAAATGTGCCGACTAAACGCACTGGGGATATATTTGTGGGAAACTCTAGTATTTTTCAGGTAAGCAGAGGCATGAAATTGACTTCATGGGTGGAAAATAACGAAATGTGAGTAATTTGTTTGGGGATTTGATCAAAAAACACAAATGAAATTAGCATTTTTATTGCTTTGCTGCCGTTTGGGAACATGCATGGAAATTAGCGCTGCCCACAAAGGTCTTAAAGGGAAAGAAGCGAATTATGGAGAAAACTTGTCAAAGTTGCCTCGGGGTTGTGTGAGTTATGGCTCAGGAGTGTGCCAGTCTGCGTGTGAGGGTGAGAGGAATGAAGTCAGATTGAGTTTCATCGGGACTGTTTCAGGAAGAACTGCGACCACTAGCGGGTTAACAGGCTGTGGGCGGAACAGAAAACTCGAGAAAGAACGTGCCACCTGTTGAAAGTATTTTTATTCAAACATTTATATTTAATGTCAATCATTTAACCAGTCTTTCTGTCTTAAAACCTCATTAGTATCTACAAGATGCTCAATCTAACGTTTGTTTTAATTTCTTATCAGCTGCATCTGTCATTGAAATGAAGTGGAGAAAATTAAGTCATCATTTTTTTCTTAATTTTTGCTTTTAAGTAGTTAGTTGAAATGTTTTATTTGTGTTGAGCAACATTTTTTAAAGTTTTCTGAGTTTTTTTATTTGCCCACCAAATTCTGACCATTAAAACATTTGGATAAAGACATAACTCAAGGGATGATCCTTGCAGAGAAATTATTTTACTGGACATTTTGGTAAAAAAATAATAATAAAAACAACTCATAGAATCTGTCTGGTTTTTTATATTTAGTTTCAAAAACACTTTCACTTGTATTGATATAAAACGGTGTCTGAACACCAACAAGGTCATTGCTGAAGAGTGTTTATTTAAAAAGCTGCTGATCAGCTGACAGAAACAAAAACTACAGTTCAGTTTTTTAACAGATTTGGTCCTGTTTCTAAAAACATTCAGGATTGAAAATTAGATAAAAAATCAGCCAAAGTCCAAAGAAAATCTTTTAAAGAACTCCTGGAGAACTTTTGGTTAACACCACTTTGAAATATTACAAATGTGTTTGTTTGAAAGCAAAGTATGCATACTATATGTGGCATAGTTCTTGGTTTAACCCTTATATAACCATTTCATTTTCTAACATTTTTGTTCTTTGAGCACAAAAAATGCACTAAGGGGATATAAGGGTTAAATGTTGATGTTGACTTGCCCTCACTGATAGCTCCATCAACCCAAATTCAGTTTATTTATATAATTTTAGAAACCTACTTGATTGTGTTGCTAAAATCTGGAGTAGTGACTGACATTAAAGCTGCTGCTTTAACTCAGCTTCCTCTTACCTTCATCCTTCTCAGTGTTGAAACTGCAGTGTTGTTGGAAACAGACGAGGAACGTGTGAAAAACCATCAATTTGAGCCTTTGTTAAATTTTGCTCAGCAGAAACTTTGTGTTTAGAAATGAAACGTGGTGCGGTGGGGTTTCTATCATTTATGTGAAGCTGTGCTGGATTTTGATGTCCACATAGTTTAGATCAACTGGTTTCATGGCAAGGATCGTTCACACTATGCTGGACTATTCTTCATCTTCTCTTTGTGGAATCAAAGTAAACAACATTTCCATTTTTTTAAATATTTTCTTCTTGTTCAAGGAAAATTCTAAATTCAAATGACAAAATTAAAAAAAGCCCATTAGGATTATTGTTTTACTGAAAATTATAATTTGATGAATTTTTATTTTTCATTAAGCTTTTGGATCTGGATACAATTATTTAGTCTTGTATTGGGTTCTTTGTAGACAGATTCAATATTTTCTAACATGATAATTGCATCTTTTGAACAGCCCTATGAGTTCATGCTAGATATTAAAGCTAATCGTTGAGTTGAAAGTTTCTTTAGTTGAACTTTAGATGTTTATTTTGCAGTGTTCAACATCAAAAACTAAACTTCTAACTATGCAAATGCAAGTAAATTTGGTATCCTCTTTGTTTTTGCTTTTTTAATTGGAAGTTTTGAAATATTTGTGAACATAACAAGCATAGAAAACAATTTATGTTGTGAAACAAAACAGCTGAGCAGTTCGTCTCAGTGGAGCTCCGTCTCAGAGCCTGATTGTTGAAATATGTTAGAATATGGTGCAAAAGTTCATTTATGTCAGTAATTTAACTTAAAAGGTGAAACTAATCCATGAGATAGACTCATTCCATGCAAAGCCAGATATTTCAAGCCATTATTTGTTATAATTGTGATGATTATGGCTACAGCTGATGAAAACCCCACATTATAAATCCCAGACAATTACAATATTGTTAAAAGGTTCAATATTCTAGACTCACACTCTAATCAGTTGATGAATCCAGAACACCTGCGAATGTTCCTGAGCCTTTAGATGGTCTCTCAGTCTAAGCTGAATTACTGAAATAAATGGAGTTTTGCACCATATTCTCCTTTTTCCAGTTTCACCTGTATTATAAATAATGCATGAGTCAAAGAGAAAGTAATTTTACCTACTTTTAAAACTGCATTTCTTCTTCTTTAACCCATTTTGTTATTTAATATGTACAAGAACCAATGTGTTATCTTGGATTACTGTATTATTTTAAACATTTTAACAAATTTATTTGATCCAACTGGTGCTGATGAAACACAGGGAAGACTCAAACGTTCATGGTCAAGTGCAGTTGTGAAGCATTTGAAGGTTTTGAAATATTTAAAAAGTGAGCAAAAGCAAAATAAGAAATCTCAACCATGTTAGTTTTAGATTATTGTTTATTTATCGTGCAAGTTCCAGAAACCTGTAATTACAACAGAAGCAACACTAAGTAAAACAAATCCCTTAAAATAAGAATACCAAAACATGGACAACTTTAGAGAAGGGACTATCATTTTTTATTATTCATGTTATACCTGAAGGTGTGGAGGACTCCTCACAGCAAACCAAAACCTCCTAAACCCCTAAATCAATAAATAAAGATTCTTACATAAGATAAACATGATTTAAGAACTAAAGTGATACAAAACTTAGATGCCTAGAAAAAATGTTGTCAAGTCAGAAATAACCACCTTAAATAATAATGCTCACTGCAGGAAACATTAAATTGACTAATAAAGTTTGTCTTTAGCAATCAGAAAGGTCCAATTTGTAGCTAAATGCAAGCCCAGGATCATCCTGTTTACTTTGTTTTAATATAACTTGGTGATGTTTGGAAGCTGCTTTGCATTAAACCTGCAGGCATGTTTCGTTTCATTGCATCACGTGAGGATATGATTTCCCTGCTCAGATGTTTGTCATTATGCAAAAGTATTTTTCTACCTGCTATAGAATCTCTCCTTCCCTGTGAATACGGCTAGAGTCTGGTATTGTTGGAGGGAGAGAAGCTGCAGGAGTTTTGCATTCAGCGTTCTCTGATTAGTAATGAATCGACGTCGAGGATATTGCTGCCTCAGCTTCTCGGGTCTGGACTCTGCAGTTCTCTGCTTAATTGATATCTCTTTCCTCCTCCATGCAAACTCAGACCCCTTACACCTCATTCTCCATTCAGCCTTATTACTAAACATTGATTAGCCTGTCAATGGAGGGGGGCCGACCTGATGAAAACACATTTAATGCTTGCACATCTTTCCCTTCTTTTGTTTTCTCTCTACATGCAAATGTTGTTCGTTAAAAACAGACAACGTGGGCTTAGAATCCAGATAATTTGAAATAAATTCAAATGAAATGTTCATTTGGTAAAATAAGTTTATTTTAAGTTTTTTAAAAGTCTGAAATGTCGGACTACAAAACACCGAGTGGCTAGCAGTTTGTGAAATCTAAGAATCAGTTTTTTCACAACATGACCATTTTTTCATGTGAACAAAAAATGTGTTTTTTTTGTGTTGTTACTTTGGCACCTTTATCATTTTTGTCACATTTATTTGAAAATATCAGCATTTGCAGCTTTTTTTGATCACGCATCGAGCACCCTAACGTGATGAATGAGCTGGTAGTTTCTGTACAAGAGTTGACTTTTACTTCTTTCCTTTGATTATATTTCTAATGACCTTTGCATTGAGGTTGATGTTCTACAAAGCTGCAGCTTCATAAAACAGCAAATCAGAAAACATAAACTTTCTGCATTTGAGCCAGAATCTCAATAATAAAGGGAAGAAACAAACATTTCTTTGAGCCTGAGGTGCATCATCTGCTCCTATTGACTTGCTCAGTCAAGAGTGATGAATCAGTCGGGTCAATGCTGCAATTTACAGAATGCCAACGCACCACCCTTGACCTCTAGGGACGCCTATAAGTCTGTCAAAGTGATTGTCAGGCTTTTGACCAACCAATGGTATCCCTCCTCACCAGGGAGGAGATCGCTGCTGTTGATACAGCTGGTTTTAATTTCATGAGTGGGTTGAAGTAGAGGAAACAGAGTGACGATGTGTTCCCTAGAACTGGAGCACCTGTGTTGTTTTCCAGAAAGAAACTTGTATTTACAAACTCTAGGGACTGAATTTATTCAAGTTTGGCAACAGCTGACGCAAAGTGGATAGAAAATTTAATCTCACTGAATTATTCTTTTTGATGAGGTCATCTGGGGTGACGGATTAAATCAGAAAACCTGCAAATTTTCTGGTTGCAGTTTAGTCACAAACTGTTTTAAAGGGATAGTTGAAATGCTTTCTTGTAGGCTTTTGTTGAAAAGTTCATTTAGTAAAAAGCTCATTTGTAAGGCAGACTCTTGGATGAGAGAAACAAGAGACATCCTGTTGCTAATTTATAATTTCACTTAGGATTATGTTTTTTCATTTGGAGGAGTAAGGGTTAAATAGTAATGTAAGGTGACAATATTAATAATTTAATTAAATAATCTCCACATTTTAAAGGATTTTCTATGTAGTTTTAGGCTTTAGTGCTTAAATGTCATCTAGCAGCTGACTTGCCTGGACACGGGGTACATTTCATTTTTTTTTATTTTAATAAAACTCAACTCCTCAAGTATAACGGCACTAACACCAGGCATCATCAGGTTTAAAGAGCTCAGCTTCTCCTACAAATAAACAATCTTTTTTTTTTCTTTGATCCGACACTTTGCTCATTCTTCATCCTCCTCCGCTGTGATAACGTAGATTGATCACCTCTCGAGTTTCCGGCTGCTTGCACAGATCGTTACCTTACGCTCAAGCAGGCAACAACTCTCAGTATGCAAACTATTCATCTTCACCCTGAACAAAATGTGGAGAGTGACCTTTTCCTCTATGGATGTCTGTATTCAATAAAACCCTTTACTCTCTCACGTGGAGATGGAGTGGCCAGTAGAAGTCAAACCTCACAGACGAGCTCTGCCTTCACCCATCCAGTCGAGCAGGTTTCCATATGTAAAATATCTGAACACATGTAAACGGACAGTGAATATCTCTTGTCTTTATTTTCTTTCAGCAGGATAAATACTAACTTGTGCCTTTGGGCAAAATATAAATTAAATCCCGGCTCAAAAAGTTAGAAATAAATAATTTAAACCCCTTTTAGGTAATTTGACAGCTTTAGTCAATTATCTAAGCTTGAAAATATTAAACGCTGCTGAGACCTAATATGAAATGTCCTTATCTTTAACTGGCAAGGTGAAAATTGGGAAAGTGACGATTAAAAAAAGTCTTAAAATCGTGCTGCTTTGTTCATTAAATAAAAGGTTAAACTTCACACAGACAGTCAGGTGAAAATAGAGCCGTGACAGAATGAATTACTGAAATGTCGAGTTACCTGGAGTGATATTTCACTCTAGTGGAGCATTTCTGGTGGCCTTCATTAGCTGTATAAATGTTGTTGCTGTCATCTGTGTATGAAGTCAGACTCACCTTTTGTGTTTTCTGGAGTAGGACAGAAAATCAGAACCTGCTAAAGAACTGGATTATTTTGTTTAAAAGTGTGATTTTTCTGTGGTGACATTTTGCAATTAGTCAAACAGACACTAACTTTGTGTCATGTAATAAAATAAACTAGAGCTGTGCATGTCAGATGCTTGAAACTGACATCAGATGTAAGCTTCAGCAACATTTTGTATTTATTATATTATGTTGTTTTATACATTTTGACATTTTCAGAATCAAAATGTCAGTTCTTTTTTTTACTCTAGCATTTATTGTGGAAATACAACAACAAAAAGTAGGAAAAACATGAAAACTGTCACTAAAAGGTCAGCTGGTTCGACTAATCCTACTTGCTTAAATGTAAAGAGCAATATACATTATGTTCACAGTAAATGTACATTGTTCTATAAATCTAAGAAAGTAGGTTTAGTGGAACCAGTTGATATAACTTGGTTAAGTAAATTCAACATTTCATTTTTTACAGTGCAATTTGAGAAATCTAGAAATCTAAAATACAAAAATTATGAATTAATTGGTGTGAATATTTGTTTTTACTTGTCCAAAACTTAATGGCTTTTCTTGATTTTTAATAACATTTACATCACATCAGGGGGAATGGCCTTTTATAGAAAATCTAAATGTTAAATCATGAAAAATAACTTCAGGATGAGAAATGATGTAATTTTTCCTTAGATGTTTGATGATGTTAGATGACATTTTGGGTGAATATTCTCGAAATCTGTGAAATAAACAAAACGCTCATAAAACTAAGATTTAGTCAAGCGTAATCAAACAATAACATAAAACATTAGACAGCATTGTTTGTCTTCAATAAGTATATTATACTATAAAACTTTCAAATGTTCATCCTTTGCATTTTGAAATTCTCGCCTCTAAAAAGATACAAGAATCTCAAATTTAACCAAGATTATCGTTCCACAAAATATGGTTTTAAAAAATGATCAAGCCTGAAGTTCTATTTAAATCTTTTACAAGACATTTTTGTTCAAATTAGCCACACATTTTAAAGCTAAAATCACCAAAAATAAAAACATTAGGGATGCCACACTCCAGCTACTCAGGATATAAATAAATAAATAAATAAATAAATAAATAAATAAATAAAAAGTTTCAAAACAAACCTACTTTAGTCCCTTAAAAGTCTTTTTTGCTGGTGTGGTGAAAAGAACATCTGGAAGTACAGATCAGGATTTTATTTTATTATTTCTTTTTTTTTTTGCAGCAAGCAGACTAAAATCAGAAGTCAATCATCCTTTTTGATCCAGGAAAACAAACCTGTTGTTTAATCAAGGGTCACGGTTCACATAAATGGGTCAGAGCCAGAGCAGAACCATCTGTGACTGCACACAGGGATTTATTGTGCTGCTCAAGGACACTACAGAAATGCTGAGGGCTCAAACCTCAGCCAGCCAGCTGCCCTTCTCAGAAATCTTCCAGACACGCTGCGTTCAGGCAAATGAAACCAAGCGTGTTATTTATGAACCTCCCCTCAGGCTGTTTCATTTGTTCAGCAGGAGCACGACCAAATATTTATCACTGGCTTCTCCCATCATAACAAATCATAACACACACTATATATTCTTCTTTCCTGTGATCAATTTCCCAGGTCCTGTAATAAAAAACAATCGACTTCTCCGTGAAGTTTGCTACTTTCTCAGCTGTAATTAACTTCTGGGCAGGTTTCATTTCCAAAACTTGATATATGATGGAGCATTATTGATTAGCAGACAGTAACAGATTTGCTTTATAAAATGACAAAGTGTGGTATCAGAATTTGAGGATGAATTCCTGGAGATCCACGAAGCATTACTGGAATAAAAAGATGGGATCAGTTCTATATTAAGATATAGAAGGTGTAATTAAATAGGAAATATTTTCAGGGATGCTGCATGATTCTAAGCTGCTTTTTATTGAGCGTTAATGGGGGAAAAAACTGCCATTTAATTTTTTTAAATGACATTTGTAATAACTAACCAAACTGTGACATCATGTACAAAAGAAAGCACTATAGTGTCAATTTCATGCTTAATTCATTAAAAAATGACTTGTTGAAAGTAATGCAAGTATCCTAAGTGCCTCCAGGTGACATAATGATGTGTTTCAGTGCTCAAGTCTCAGTAATGTTCAAATGTAAGAGTGGAGCTCCTAACCTGAATCAAATTCTCCTTTACTGATAACAAGTGATTTATGCTAAAGTTTATTTATCGTTATTTAGGTTACTTCCTTTTGCGTCGCTGGATGTAATGCTGCTTGACACTTGGCACGGAGGGTCCACGAGGAATATAAATGAATAATGTTCAACTTAAAAATGCTAAAGAGGACTTAAAGATTAAAAAATCTGCAGAGGCATTTTTTGAGAGCCAGCTGAGACAATAAGTACTGGAGCTAAAGCCGGATCATCCTTACTTTGGATAAAGACTAAAAGCTGCCCTGGCCTGCAACATTTTATTCAGTTTCCCCAAATAAATGTCATTTAGTATCATTACCTACAGGATATCAGAGCTGTGATTGTTTATTATGTTTTACTAGAACCTAAACATGTAGGACAAGGTTAGCAGAAAAAACAGGGTATAAAAGTAGCTAAGAAGTTAATCCCTCAGAAGGAAAAGTGAAGGTACTGTTTTTGTGAGTTGAAATTTTATACGTTAAAAATTTGCAAGAAATTGAGTCTAACAATACTTACTTAATGCAGGATTTCTGAAACTTTTTTAGTTTAGCTTATGAAAGTGAGGGGCACGTTCATTTGGAGTTTAGCCACATGCACAAATGGCTAAAGAGATTATATCATTTTTGTGTTGCCAACAAGTGGGATACTAGCTAGAGTTTCCGCATTTAAGAATATTTAAATTTACATATTTTTAATGACTTTTAAATTTTAAGGAAAGGCAAGGCAGCTTTATTTTTATTTAACTGTGCAGTTTGGAGTTCATTTCTCATCCAGATCAGAGGTTTCTTAAGTTGGGGTCAGTTTCTTGATTTTAATTCTAATCAGCTCCACTGCATCTGATCATTCCTTTGTTGTTTGTTTGGTCAGAAGCTGAAAAGTTTGGAAATCATCACTGCAGATGACTTGTGTTTAGATTACATAGTGGTTGAGAAATCAGATGAGAGAAAAGGAAGATTTTCAGAATGTTGACAATGTTGACTTAAAGGCACACTAAGTAACTTTGTCATATTTGTCTTGTCTATTCTTGAGTCAGATGTTTATAAAATAAATTCGCTTTGTTTGTGCATGCTTGTACTTTGCCTGTATTTGTAATTATTTTTGTCAGGTGGTAGTGGTCACATCCCGCTGTGTCACCGATCATCCACTCACCCTTTAACCCACATATGCGTTGTCCTCTCAACTGTCAAACACTCATTTGACACTTTCTTGTCTCTACCCAAGCTCCTCGTATCCTCACACACCACACATTCCTCGGCGAGCAGGTCAGTTCTGTCAGCCAGCTGCTCGTAGCTTATAGAGTAACGTGCCTGTCTGTTATCACTTAGCACTCTGACTTCCCCACTTCTCCCTCCTACTGGTGGAAAATGGAATTACAACTGATGTAAACAACCCTGGCACATCCTGCTGTAGCTAGCGCTAACAACGAGCTAATGCTAACATGAGCCAACTCATACTAAAACAAGCCATAAAGTAAAAAGATCCACTGTTGGACAAAATAGTATTACTCACAAGTCCAGTATCAACAAAGCCAGGTCACCATCAGTCCATTGTAGCCTCCTTTAGCTCCCTCAATCGGGTGTAGGCCACATTGATGTTAACTTGGGTTTTAGCTCTTTGCTTCACCTCCACAGACATTTCTTTCTTACTTTTACTTTCAGACTCCGCCATGATGCCAATAAAAAGAGCAAAATCTGCCTTCTTGTGATTGTTATTGACGATCAGTGAACTTAAAAAGCTAAAGGCTAGCCTTTATATGAGCTACCAACACAGTAAACAGCTATCACTGTAAAACAGAGACCTCCCACTAGTGTTCCTACCTGAACCTCAATACTGTTAAGTGCAGTTTCTGGTCAGCAGAGGTCCACAGAGTGATGTTCAAAGTGAAGTATCCTGACTTTCTCACTCAAAAAACACTGAAACCAGTTTGAAAGCAATGGCTTAAAATGTTAAAAACTCTTTAGCGTTGCTTTAACATGACAAGCACAAAAAGAAGCAGAAATAATTTAGTCAGACATGAAAATATTGGATTTTAGCTGATAATCTGATTTGTTACAAGTTTAGTGAAGTCATTCCTGAATGGAAATAGTGGATTATTTTGTCACCTGATTGTGACAGATTGTGTGTTTCTGCTTTGCTGTGTTGTTATTGGAGAAGTGGAGCGAGTGAAGTGATGAGCCGGTGTTTTCTGAGTGATCGGAGCCGTGTGTGTCTGTTAGTGCCAGAGCAGTGAGCAGCGCTTTGCTTCCCTGAGTGTTACAAAATGCCAGGATAGGATCAATTAGGAATTCAGGTCTTCAGAGGCTTTAGGAACATAATGAGGAACACTTAGGACTAATGATTGGAGCATCGCCTTCGCCCACACTTCTCAGTCGCTCTTGTTTTCTATTCGCTGTTTGCATATAAAACACTGGCACAGGACGACTCAGCTTTTTTTTCGCCTTCTCCTGTGCTGCCTCAGCATTGGCCACAGGTCTCCACAGGAGCCACAGCCAGCATTGATCTGAAATAATTAAAGCAAATCTGAACTTTGATCATCGAAAATCCAAAGAAAAGGACGTTCAGGCTGAAGATTAAAAGATTATTGACTAACACAGATGAAAAGGCCTTTCACTGAATGCGTGCCAATTACATCACAGTATGTTGAGATTATTTTTATCAACAAAAGTCAATTTCTTCATTATGAATTTAACATTTATAATATTAGTGGCAATGACTGATTATAAAAACAGATTAAAAGGTTTAATAAAGCTGCAGATTATTCATTTATACAAAAAACATACATGAAGAAGAAAATTAATGAAAAACATACAGGTAGGATTAGAGGATTAGGGGACACTTAGGGGATTACATTTAATCTCACCTAACCATGGGTAAAAAAAAATCAGTGAGACAAGTAAACACTGCAAGCTTAATTAAAGAACAAATTGTAAATTAAGCAACAGAAACAAATACTGAAAGTTTATTTATGAATGACTATGCTTTGTGTCATCACATGATTTGTGCTAATTCATTTTGGTATCCAGGTTGTTATTCAATGCTGCATTCCCCATTGGTATGTTGATTCTGTGGTCATTTATCTAAAATGCAAAAATTGATAGAATAACTAATTATCAAACACTCTTTTATTTTTATTTTGAAGTTCCACTGACATGGCGTTTTCCACCTGGTCCTGCACATCACCAAACGTGTTAAATGAAGAAGCTACCCTGCAAACATTCAACGTCTCATGGACGTGCAGATCATGTCTATATTAAGTCCGTCGGTCTAGATCATGTCTGTCCTAACTAGGTCTTTGCACAGTGGGTGGCATGGTGTCATGGCAAGCAGAGAGAAAACAGTCCGTGAAGAAATCGTCTCCCCTGTGAAATGATTGTGTCAGTCAATGTTTCATCACTGGATTTCATCCTAAATCAAATCAAAATGGTTTTGTGACTGAATTTGAGATGTTGGCAAACATCAAATCTTAATCCACTTCATCGATAAAATATCATACAGTGATCAAGCTCGTGATTTACTGGGATACATTTTTTGTTATTAAAACTTTTAATGCCATCCATGTTCACCAGTTTCAATCTGATGATGCAAAACTTTCACAAACATTTCATAGTCCATGTGTGTTTTTTTCTTTCCAGATAAATAGTGGACAACACAAACTATTGCTGTTAAAGATGGTGGTCCAGCTTGAATCTCCATCACGACCTTAGAGCATATTTAAGATTAACATCAGGTTAATTTATCGTTTGTCTTTGGCTTTCATCACTGATTCATGATGAAATCTGAGCAGGATTTAAACTAGTTTAAATCTGTGCTGTAACACACACACACACACACACGCACGCACGCATGCGCACTCACGCACACACATGTACACACACATGCATGCACGCGTGCGCACTCACACACACACGCGTGCATGCATGTGTGTGTGCATGTGTGTGAACACACACATGCATGCACGCGTGCGCACTCACACACACACACGCTTGCACACGCACACACACACGCACCCACACACACATACACGCACGCACGCACACGCAACTCACACACACACACAAATGCTCACACACAAGCACGCACGCACACACACACACACACACAAACTACCCAGAGTCATATGCAGCCACACACACACGAACAGAAATACAAACGATTTATAATATAACTACATCACTTAGAAAATGAATGTAAAAAAGCTAAATAAACTTAGGATTTAATACAACACAATACATGATAACTATAGTTAGTTAGTTAGTTAGTTAGTTAGTTAGTTAGCTGTCTTTTCTCAAATGCAACATGATTCCCATAATTCCCTATTCCTCAGTGAAATTATTATTATTTTTTTTTACCAGACTCACCTTCTTTAATTGTCCTCCTTTTTCCTTTGTATTTATTTTTGTAGTTGCTGCACGTTTTTAGCCATGAATCTGAGTCACCTCGGATCCGACACTGTGGAGCAATTTCAGAAAACCATTTTCATGGTGAATTTCATGTGAAATGATTCTGTTTAGGTGAGAAATCAAATTGTAAAAGCACCACAGCTGTTATCCACGCCTCATGCTTGCGAGCACCTGGTGTGAGTGAAACATCTACAGTTAGTGACTCTACAAGCTTTTATTTCCTTCATCTCCTGTAGCCACAGCACCGTCGGTGGATGAGATGATCTGCAAAGTGATTATGCATTTTCTGTGTCCATGAATAAAGTGTTTACTATAAGAGCAGAGCAGGTGTGCTTTTGAAAGTACCAATTTGATTCATTAAGCCAAACAATTATGTAAATTGAAGGCACCTGACAGATGTTTGGCTCTGTTACCCGATGAATATTTATTCTGCAGAGCAGCAATGAAAATTAGAAATAGTGGGAATTAGAAATAGTGGGGATGATCATCTTCATTACGCTGTTTTAAATCAATTGATTCTCTCTGGAAACTCAAATATGACACAAACATGGAGCAAAAATTCTGTGGTTGACTGCAGTTCTCATACTGAGTCAGTTTAGTTGATTTGGGTGAGATCTGGATCCACTGGTGATTAAATAATAGTTCAGACATCACCTCTCAGGCTGTGAACTGCCTTCAAAAAGTTTTATTAATCTCATTAGGTCATGTAATAAAGGCAGGAGAGGAGAATTTAGACACAAATATTAAAGCAGGAGGCAGCTGACACACTTCACCAGCTCCACTTTACCAGCTTCGGTGGCCTAGTGGTAGAGTGTCCGCCCCAGGACTGGGAGATCAAGGTTCGATTCCCGGTCGGGTCATACCAAAGACTTTGAAAAAATGAGACCCAATGCCTCCTTGCTTGACACTCTGCACTAAGGGGTTGGATTGGGGGGTTAAACCACCAAATAGTTCCCGAGCGCAGCCACAGCTGCAGCTCACCGCTCCCCACCACGGGGATGGGTCAAATGCGGAGATGTAATTTCACCAGTGTGTGATGATGACTTGGGACTTTAACTTTAACTTCACAACAAGGTTACATTATAAGGAAACTGAGAAAACTTTCTGAACAAATAGGGAGAAAAACATTTGAACAACTGTTGCACAAATGTCACAATTTGATTGCAAGTACAAAATACCCCCCCTCACACACACACACACACACACACAGTCATTTCTCACAATTCAGTGTTCAAATTGT
This sequence comes from Aphyosemion australe, assembly GCA_006937985.1. Lineage (NCBI taxonomy): Eukaryota > Metazoa > Chordata > Actinopteri > Cyprinodontiformes > Nothobranchiidae > Aphyosemion > Aphyosemion australe. The sequence goes on from SSNS01000255.1 coordinate 729,283, forward strand.
TGCTTGAAGCCCCATCCCAGTGGGATTCTTGCTTAGCAGACAAAATAGGAATTTAACCATCAAACATCACTTTATGTTACAACCAGAACTACAGAGGCTAGCTTGGCAGAAAGAAAATAAATTGATTGAAAATAAACATGAGCAAATTCCAAAAGGAAATTTTAAACTTCTGTTAACAGAAGTTTATAGGGGACATATTATGTCTTTCTCTTTTCTTAAGTTATAATAGTTCTATGGTTGATACGAAACATGTTCATGAAGTTCATGAAGCACTAAATCCGTCTCACATAAAGAGATTTGAAGTTTTATTCTTGATAGTTTCAGTACTTTCCACAATGAGCTGTTTCAGGGCTGTAAGAAAACAAGCTGTTGCTGGCCACGCCCACCAGGCTGTAAACTGAGAAGCTCCGATATCGGGGCTCGAAGTAGAGCCGCTGCTCCTAAAGCAGCAGCTCTCTCTTGCATGTGAGAGGTGGTTCTATTCTAATTTCTCAAATTGTGACATCACAAACGGGGACTTTTTGAAACGGCAAATAATTCTTAAAACCAAGCACTGACAGAAAATGGATGGACAGGTTAATTTTGTCACATTTATAGAGTCAGTAGAGACCCACATGGCAGCACAAATGGATGCAAAAGGTGAGCATTCCATAATATGCTTGCTTAGTATGAGGGACTGCTAGAAAGTCAGTGACTGGATGCAATCAGCTGAATTTCCTTAGGTAGGAAACTTTTGACTAATTGGAATAATGAACTGAACTCACTGACTAATAAGTTCAATCAGAATGTTTACTTTGTAAAGTGCCTGGAGGTGACTCTTGTGATTTAGATCTCTATAAATAGACTGAATTGAACAGAATATGTCCCCTTTAATGTAAAAACACATCCTAAAACTGTCTAAATCTTAAAACACTAGGAAAAAATCTCCAGATAATACATATGAGACTGTTATCTGATTCAAATAAATCATTTCAAACATCTACCATTCATGTTAAAGATGATGGTAATAATAATAAAAAACCTTTGTGTAGTATTCTTAACCCTTTTCTCACTCAGACCTGAACACAGTTCTGCTGCAGCAGCAGATATTTCATCCAAACACACGACTAAACGGATTCCTGCAGTGTTAAACACACTACAAGCGGAGACCCGAACCTCCTTCACACAGTGTCAGCATCGCTCTGTCTGAAGAGTTGCTCACGCTTCACGTCTCCTTTGTGTCGAGGACTCGCAGCTGTAATCCCGATCTGTGACTAATCAGATTGCACCGTCATCAGACCTACAGTGTGTTTGTTGGATGCTAATTTGAGAGCCATTTCACACTGGGCTTATGTTTTATTATTATATCGTCTCTGCAGCTCAGAGCGCAACGCCGAACAACAGGAATGAGGGTTTTTGTAAGAACTTGATCCTATCACGTTTGTCATCGTAGTAAAGAGGATTAAACTCAGATTTGTCACACTGGCACAAGATAATCTCTGATCCGCCTAATTTATAGTGAAAGGAAAAAAAATGGTCGCGTTACTACGGGACATGAAAGAACCTGAAACTCCTTTTTATTAAGGCAGAGGAGTTTTGGGAGTGGTTATTATCTAATCATTAATGAATATTGATCACTTCTCCAGGCTGTCCACATGGATCCATCTGATGCTTTAAACTGTTAGTCTCTCATAAAATATTTATAACTTCTGATAATCACCATCAATCTTCCAAAGCTCTCATTAGTCAACCCTTTCGACTTCAGGGAGTCCAACTAGGGAACAGAGAGGGAATTTTTCAAACACGCAATTATCACAACAGGATAATCACTCAGAAGAATGTGCCTAAATTAATCACAGCAGTTACAGTAATCTCTCATAATTGTTTATGTATGGTTAATATGCTTCACGTGTTTTCAATAAATGTAAATTAGATAAAAGAACACTTTAATGCTGCTGTTAGTTTTACACATCATTAAAAAAAAAGGGAGAAGAATATTCTGGCGCGCTGGAATGGCTGTTACAAGCCCAGAGCAGAAAAACTGTTTTCATTCAAACAAGGAAAACAAAAAAATAAACGATAGTTTTAGATTTAAAACCCACCATTTTTTACAGTAACTGATAATAAACTGAATGTAAAAACTTAAAAAATTCTCACTGTTCTCCAACTGTTTGACTTGGTTTGATCCATTTCATCACATCAACACAGTGAAATCTTCTGGTAATCTTTTGTCTATAGAAATGACAGATTATTTAAAACAGTAAATATATTTAGACCAGCATTCATAAAGGAATGTCAGTCCCCTACCACCATCTGTGCATATAGATCATCTTAAGTCAATCGTACACGTTATGACTTTTTTACTCGATGTATTCAGCTCCATCTCAAACTGTACGACTTCTTCACTGGGCAAAGATCACGAGTCATGTTCTCACACTCCATGACCTAATGCTCAGATGCAACCAGACTGCTCACCCTGTATGTGTGTTAGCAACATGTCAGACCTAATATGCTAGAAATTGTTGTTTTTCGAGTCCAAAAACTCAGAAGACCCAGAGATTGTTGTGTTGTTTGTTCTGATGTCTGCTGTCCTTCAGGCTTGCCGTAGTTGTAGGAGGACACGCAGGGGTTTATGGGGGTTGGAGGAGGAAGACAAATGAAAGGAAGTAAACCGATGTTTGTCTTGACAATCTTTGCCATTGTGTGCGGGTAAAACTAAAACTAAAAAGAGACAACCTGTGTGGATGTCTGGACAGCCATGTTAGTGCATGCGCTGTGTGAGCGGTTCTGGTATACATTTGGGTCGTGGCGCTGCTACTCTCATGAGGGACGAGCAGAAATTCAAACATGTGTGATCTTATGTGGGACTGCATGATTGCAGACTGGGAGCTGGTCGTTGCCCCCTGTCTAGTACACAACGCAAAACTCAACACAACTTTAAAGATTGTCGCATGAGAGGAAAATTAGCTCAAAATGGGCTGAAAATTGCATAGAGTGTGCCCAGCTTTATGTTGAGAAATGATGAAACCCAGACAGACAGTATCAGGAGCTAAAGGATTTTGCTCTGCATGTCGATCTAGCCACTCTCCATTGGAGCCTCAGCGGGCCAGACCAGTCTTGTGTCAGTTTGGTGGACGGGATGATGCGACAGAGCAAAATAACAAAGATGGTGTCAGCTTCTTTAAAACAGCTTTGGCATCAACTATGGATTATTTAGACTTGGGGCTTTTCATTAAGTCAAGTTCAGATAGAGGTACTTTAGTCCTTCATTTAAAAAAAAGTATCTGCATCTTTTTTGACAGTGTGGACTGTCCCATGGACGGACATCCATAGCTGTGATTACATTATGTCCGTTTTTATCCAATAGCCTGTGGTTTCAAAGACATGGTAGGTCGATTCCTTGGTGTCTCAAAAGCTGCAAGTGTCTTTGGTTAAAAGTATCTGATACATAAATACAGATAAGTGTAGCTCAGGTCCATGAGACCCAACTTGCATGTTTTCTATGTTTTTCTGCACCAACATACCTGATTTGAATCAACGGCTAATTTATAGGCTTGTGAAGAACTTGTGAAGGACGTGCTGTAGAGGTGATTCAGTCTTTCAGTCAAATGTGTTGGAGCAGGGAAAGAGCTAAAACATGCAGGGCAGTGCCCCCCAAAACCAGGATTAAATAGCCAACTCAAATCAAGATGTGACTGTAGGATGTAATAATGTGTCTCTTGATGCTGAGTTCACCTTTAATGCTGCTGTAGCATTGAGAGAGAGAGAGAGAGAGAGAGAGAGAGAGAGAGAGAGAGAGAGAGAGAGAGAGAGAGAGAGAGAGAGAGAGAGAGAGAAGACATGAAAACAGTTTATTTGTTGAATGTTGATGAAAAGAATAAAGTGCATTTTTTATTGTTAGATGTAGATTTGCATTGTGCTGCCAAGACTCAAAAACAATTCTAATTAGGAATCAATATCTAACATTTGATTTAATTTTAAAAAAGATATTTACATAATAATCCATAATACTACATTATGCAAATACCCTTGAACAACCTAAATGAGATTGATTTTATAAACATAATGGTATTTCCAAAATGATAAATTATGTAAATACTCAGACAGAAACAAAACATCCTTCTTTTCTCCTCAAACTGTTATTTTATCTATTCAGCTCCTTCAACATCTGTCATCTGATAGGAATCAGAACTGAGTCTGTTTATGATCATGATGATCTCTAAAGTTTACTGAGAATAAATATAAAAAAACTTACTTTTGATTTAGAGAACAGTTATTTTTGTCACATCACACTTCTCTGGCTACCTTTAAATAAAACTTTAAGTTGTGACACATGTTGACTTTGTTCACTGGCATTTAAAAACTGCTGGCTCATCAAACTGGTGCGTCGTAACTAAAGGTCAGAGTTTAGACATTTAAAGGCCACAAATACTCCAAAGCCTTCATCTATCTTGTTGCTGGTGGCTCGAAATCAACTTTTGTTTTCCAAAAATGTATTTCAGCAGTTTTAGAAACCTGAAAAAACAAACATCAGGACATTTTGTTGTGATGTGATTCCCTCAAACTGTGTTCATTACCTCTGTGCAGCTGAGTGACTGAGCTGTTTAAGCTGTAGGAAGGTAAAGCTGTTATAAAGTTCTTTAATCAAATAATCACTTATTGTAGGAAATAATTGTCTATTTTGCAGAAAACCTTTTAGATTATAAAAAAGATTTTTTAGACAAATGTTTAATTAACACAAACCATAATAATAAACCTGACATTAGAAACACAGTCATCACTGTAACAATCATTAAAGTCCAGAGCAGCATCCCTTATATGATGTTCACTTAAACTCTCCAGTTTGGTCATCAACACCATCAGTCATCAAGCTGCTAATCCAGTTATCTTTTGATTTCTCTGTTATGATTTATGATCATCAGCAGCATCACTGAGATTCCTCCTGTGGACACATGGTGAGACAGCATCGGCTAAAACTGAATTAGAGTCAGATCTTTCACAGGAGGATTTTGGTGTTACTCACAGTTTTAGATTACTAATTCATTTTAATCAAGGAAGTGATGTTCTGCACTCCTGAGTCTTTTAGTGTGATTTCATTTAAAACAGCTGTCCAGGTAGTACATTAGGTGTAATATAAAAAATTACATAAAATGAACACACATTAAATCAAACACAAACATTCCCAGCAGTTTTATTAGATGCTTTTACATGCTCACTTTTAGCATAACACACCTGTTTACTGTAATGTTTATGTTTATGAAATTACTTGTAAAAACCCTGGAAGCATCTTTTTGCTAAGCTGAATAATCCACCAGGAGCTGTTCCCTCTCCTAAGGGATGTCCAAAGTGCCGTTTCTGAACCATCTGTGGCCCTCAGAGTGGTTCTGTGATTCCCATGTTTGCAATCTAAACATTTTTTGTTGCCAGCAGAGGTGGTTTTCTATATTTTTATGCTGTGAGGCCTAAACATATATATTTTAAATAAAAAGGGTTAGGTAAAATATGAAGTATTTGTCTATTATCAGTCAGATTCGTTAATTTAATTTATTTTAATTTAATTGTAAATTGAACCACAACCTCTCAGTGAATTTGACTTGTGAACACCACACTTGACTGAATAAAGAGTGACTCCAATCCTGTGCCTGTTGCTGATAATTGACTCATATTTATTTTCAAGAATAACAAACTGGAAAATAATCAACCAATCATATCTTTTAAAAATGCACCCCCCGTCCCACCCACCCCTTTATTAAGGTGATTGTACAAGACCCTTTTTATTTTTGAACTGCAGTCAAACAAACTCACACACACACACACACACACACACACACACACACACACACACACACACACACACACACACACAGCAGGTTTTTTCACTAACATTTCTAACTGATGAGGGCAAGTTTGTCTCTCTCTCTCTCTCTCTCTCTCTCTCTCTCTCTCTCTCTCTCTGTGTGTGTGTGTGTGTGTGTGTGTGTGTGTGTGTGTGTGTGTGTGTGTGTGTGTGTGTGTGTGTGTGTGTGTGTGTGTGTGTGTGTGTGTGTGTGTGTGTGTTTGTGCATTTTCAGCTTTGAATCCAAGTCTGTGCGTGTGTTCATTTGCTTGGTGTGTGTGTGTGTTTTTGTATACACACTTTAACACCAAAACTAACAGGGGATTTGTCCTTTTCATTTTGTTTTCCAACCATGTCTCCTTCATACTCCCATCTTCGCCCGGCAGACTACGATACTGATCAGCAGCTCCCTGATAAAGCGACAGCGCTGACTGCAATACGTGTTTATGAATTGCTAATGGCGCTATTTATCATGCCGTACGACACCATGTACCATATTGAAAGTCACGCTTAGTGGTTTTACATTTAGAAGGTGAAAATTTAAATGCAATCGACTGTATCGTGTCATTTTAATTTATGTAAGATTAATACAGTGGTGGTGCTCTCCTCCCATATACTCATCTGGAGTCACAACTAATGCTGCATAATCGTTGTTTTTATCTTTAACTTTCATAGAACTGATGGAGCAAAAAAGTTAACACTTTTCTCTTTAGATCAGGATTAGATTTGGGATGATTTACTTCTCCATAACTCTAAAAACTAATAAAAACAGAAGAGAAGAGGAATACCGGACTGAACCCTCTCCAGATATGATAAAATCAGCTTGGCTGAGACTGACTTGACAGCTGAGTCCTGGAAAGTAAAAATGTCCTTTCACCAAGATAAATTATTCCTAGAAGCCACAGCTCACAAGCATTGTCTCAGTCCTGGAGAGTTTAAATCAGGCAGATCCAAATTATTAAAAACTCCCATTATACTTTAATTATTTCATACATTTTAAATCAGTCATGTTGAAGCTAAAACAGTTCAACAAAGTTTGGGATCAGTTAAGTGAAATCCCAAGACTTCATTTTGTATGCAGAATTTAAAATAACCAACACAGAGTCTCCAGTAATCATATGAATGGATGTGTTTGTGTTTTATGCGGTTTCGTTAATTGTTTATTTAAATAAACAATTCAATTTGCGGCTGCAGCTTTGGTTGAAGTGAAAAAAAATATGCAGAAGAAATCCCAGACTATCTGCATTGCCTACATCTTTACACACAGCTGAACCTGGGGCACCACCTCTGGGTGAAGCCTCCACTCCCTTGCCAGGGGTTTGCCCCTGGAGAGCAGGTCAGCCCTGTGGTTCAGGGAACTGGGGACATGAGCTGTTCTGAGAGACAGAAGGCTTAGATTGCACCATTGTAGCAATGTGTGAGTCAGATTCAGCAGAGGAAGAGCGCGTGTTCCTCCTTGTCTGTTTATATGACACCACTGTTGCGTTATCCGTGTGCACTAGCACATGTTGGCCCCTTAGGTAATGACTGAAATGTCTCAGGGCCAAAAACACAACTGACAGTTCCAGATAGGAACCCCGATTGGAAGCATCTGTGGTCACCACCCTGCGCTCGGACACCCTCCCAATTGGAGAACCATGGTGGAAGAACCCTGGTCCTCCTCATGGGAGGAGAGACGAAATACAGGCCCTGGAGACGGTCAACTGTCGGTGAAGATGACGTGAGGGACACAGACGGTGAGAGTGAACCCAACGCTGGAAATGCCGCACTTTTAACAAGCCAAGAGGCACTACGGCTATCATGGAAGCCATCATGCCCAACAGCTGAAAGGCTGTGTAAAGTGTCAGTCTGTGATCCGAAAGGTGCGTCCTGCCTGACTGAGAGTATATTTCAAGTCAGAAAAAGGATAACCTCCAGCTCAGAACTAAAGAGCTTTTCTTGTAGTTTACGGAGAAACCCAGGGCCTGAATGTGAGAAAGAACCGGGGAAATGTGAGCCTCTGCCTGCACTTGAGAACTCGCTAGAATGCGTTTGCCTCTCTGAGAGGTGTCAATGCAGCTTCCACACATTTGGAAAAGGTGCAGGGAGCTAGGGCTAACCCGAATGGCAGAAACATATACTTGTAGCCTTTCCCCTCAAACACTAAGCACAGGAATTGCCTGTGTTTGGGATGTATCCCTACAAGAAAATATATCGGTGAGATTGATTGTCGCAAACCAATCTCCGGGACTGACAGCGTTTAGCAGCTGCTTGAGCGTTAGCATTTTGAACATGTACACGCACAAAATCTTGTTTAGAACTCACAGATCCAGATTGGGACAAAGCCCTCCCCATTTTTTCAGGACAACAAAGTACCAACCAAACTTTGTTTGTTTCCTCGAAGGGGGCCGCTTGAATAGCTTTTTTTGTTAACAGCATCTGAATTTCCTTCCTTTGTGCAGACAAGTTTTGTGCAGGTCATTCTCATGGAGAGAGAACCCACAGCCCTGAGGACAGGGACCCGAAGCCGATTTCCGCTTAGTAGACTCCAACACGGTGCTTATTTGGCGAGACACGGAGCGGAGCAGCAGACGCAAAAGGCACAAAGGCAGAGAGCTGAAAAAAGTCACGAAAATATAGCGCTCGGTGTAGCGATAGCGATATGTGTTTACAGGTGGTGGGTGAGGGCACCACCTAGCGTCACGCTCATTTGCCTTTACAGGTGTGACTGGATGTGTCTTCAGCCAGCCTTCGTTTTACTTAGTGAATCGACTGAAAGGGAACACCACTGTTGGTCGTTCCACACTACCTGGCGGGGCTCCCTCCTCTTTCCTGAGTGCTCTGCTGCACATTTCCTTGTCTGTTCAGCCTCTACCCCCAGCACGAAGATTCTTAGAAAATTGAGATGCTAGCATACACCAACCACCAGCCCAGACACCGGAGAAATGGCAGCATGCTACTTAGTCCATGCCAGACAACAGCATTTTTTGCTTGGGGCCCCGTGACAACCTTGCAGCACCACTGATCATAACTTGCTCAATAGTAATCTAGTCATGGTCAAACAGAACCTCTTTCATGATGCTGAAAGTTTTAAACTCAACATCATCGTTATTTGGATTCAATAAACCTAGCCAGGCAATGAACTATGGAACAAAACAGAAAAACACTAGATGAGAAATCAAGAAAAAAAGCTCTAGTCAAAGCTTCTCAAACCCAAAGTTCTTGTCTGATCTTAGTTTGTCATTTTCACTGTCAAAAACACAAAGGTGGAAATATTCTAATACATTGTTTATTTCTGTTAAATCATCGCAGCATCGCATCACCAGTGAACAGCTCTTTCTCTGAATGTACTCTTCATGGAAATTTTAATGGAAACTATCAAGATGAAGCAGTTTTTTAGCTTTAATAAAAAAAATGCAGCTTTTTATTTGAGTACTATGTTTGTAACTCTACTAAACTAAATATGTCATGTTGACTTTCATGTTGGCTTTTTGAAACCTAGTGTGCAGCATTCTGACTCTAATCAAGTTAAACCTCTTTTTGTTTTCCAGCTTAGCGGCATCCAAAGAAGCTGCGGCGAGGAAAGCTGCCTCCCCAATGCCTCCTTCAGAGTTTCTGGACAAACTCATGGGCAAGGTTTCAGGTTACGATGCCAGAATCCGACCAAATTTTAAAGGTAGGAGATGCCACCAAGACTCAGTGGGATAAGGCAGGAATGTAGCCAAGATTACCCAGAAAACACTTGTTGTGTCTGCATCTGATTAATGTCTCTAAATGCATTTTAGCAAAGACTCCCTCCAATTAAAGGTTTGTATGTTCCTTTTTGACTGGAAAAAGAAAAAGTCAAACGTGCATCAATGTTGCTCAAATCATGTGCTCATTGTTTAACTATCTCAGTGTTTTTGGTTTGTTCTCAATCTCTTGATCTCTTGTGTTTGCCCTTTGCAGTTTTCAACAAAGGTAATTCTGCACATTGCTCAAATTGCTAAAAAAAATAGAATTTTAGGTGTTAGACCTCATTTTGCTTTATTTTTTAACATAAATCCCCAGACCTGCACTTTTAGCTCAAATAAAATGGCAAAAACAGCATCCCCATCAACATGTGTCAGGATGTGTAGTTGTCATGATGCTAGTTGGCTACATTCCTTGGTATCCACACAGTATCCTGAGTGCTTGTTTGGTGGTCAAGGTAATGTGCCTCCCTCCTGCCAACGTGCTGCTGAACATGATCTCATATTGACGATGCTGCTGCTGATGATAATCAATTATTCTATAGCGACCTCTCCCTGAATGTTAGCCCCTATAAAGACACATGTCAGAGGTTTCTCTAACAAACTTTCTCTCATTAGGAACACATTATAACAAGTTTTCCATCATTAGAGAACTGAAGAAACACTCCATATCCATCAAACTGCATGAAAAATGCAACTTGTGATTAAATCATTATGGGCAGAAGAGAAGCAGGTTGAAATTTTATTTAAAAAAATATATATATATATATATATATATATATATATATATATATATATATATATATATATATATATATATATATAATTTTTGTACATATTTTTATTGTATTTCTTTACTTCTAGAGAAGTGAAATTCATGCGTCCACATATTTTGTTTACCACTGATTATTATGAGACAGAGAGCCATTCATAGGTGGACCTTTGCTACTAAATGCTGTCGTGGAGTTTGTATTTTTCTCCTTTCCTCTGAACCCATTATGTTACATCCCATTATATGGTGATCTTTGAGATATTTCAGCTAATGCCAGACAGAATTGCGGGAGTCTTAGCGTGACTAAGTGTCTATTATTAATCCTGCAGTGGCTGCAAAACAGCTGAAAACCCCAGACGTGCTCAGAATTTACTCCAGTGTTTGTTAGGAGTCAATTTAGAAGAGCGTCTCTGGTTTTTAAATGTGATTCTCTTCGGCTCAGGTTGGCATCCGTCCAGTGTGATTTACTGAAGCCATTGCTGCAGTGACCTTTTAAAGATCAGGTTTTAAATAGGAAGGTATTTGAATTTACGGCTTTGGTGTTTTTCATTTTTCTAATGTGATGTCATAAAAAGTTTAATACAAATGAAAGTTATCTGGCTTTATGTGCATAGAATAATAATCCCACTGCTGATAGTAATCTATGATTAGGAATGTCTGGAATGTTATTATAAAGTATTTCTATAACGAAGCTCTTATTTCATAACTATATAATTTAATGAAGTATTTAAAACTGAGTTACATCATCAGACACATGTTTATTATACTTGGCTGTTCATTTCTAGTTAAGCTCTTTAGCTTATTGCATCAGTGACTGTCAGCAGATGGAGCCTGATGAGAATCTCCAGACTGTCATGGCTGTCAACAGAGTGGAAGAGCGTGAACTTTCTGAGTTCTTCAGTCAGTTCAGTTTTAGGTTAAATGTATGCTGGTGTTTCCTCTCTCCTCTAAAAGATAAATAAATAATTACAAATAAAGAGGTTGCTAGCTCTTCTTCTCAAAACCTCGTGGGGATAAAACAACAAGTCACAGCATATGGTTCGTTCTGGAAGCAAGAGAAACAAGATCTCCTAAAGCTCTACACATTTGAATAAAATCTGTCAGGAAATTGTAAAATAATAATATAAAAGCATAAATATACATTAGATTTAGGAGATATTGAAAATATTGGAATGGCAACACTAAAATATATATAAAAAGTGTTCACTTTAGGAACAAGTGAATGCTGTTGTTATGCAGATGCATAAAAAGTTTGTTTTCTCCACAACATTATTCCCTGTATTAGAATAGAATAGAATAGAATAGAATAGAATAGAATAGAATAGAATAGAATAGAATAGACTATACTTTATTAATCCCACAGTGGGGAAATTCACTCGTTACAGCAGCACAAACACTTAGAGAAAAGAAGAAAGGTAATAAAGTCCAGTTAAACACACATAAGCAGTAAGCTATTATTGGAACCTTCAAACCACTAAAAACAACAAATAAAAATAGAAAATTGGGTTTCCAAGAATACGCAGCATAAGGGACACAGATATACTAATGTTCATCCAGGTACTGAACACATACTGATTATAGCACTGATGTTATCGTGTAACAGGACAATGTAAGTAACAGTTAAACTCATGAGTTCTACACGCTTACTGCAGTGGGAATGAATGACCTACGGTAGCGTTCTGTTTTACATCTTGGACGTCTCAGTTTGCCGCTAAAGGAGCTGTCCATGGCCTCCACAGTGGAATACAGTGGGTGGGAGGGGTTTTCCAAGATGGAGGTCATCTTCCCCAGCATCCTCCTTTCACACATGTCCTCAACAGAATCCAGTGGGCAGCCCAGAACCAAGCTAGCTTTGTTAACTAGCTTGTTCAGTCTCTTCCTGTCTCGGTCAGAGCTGCCTGCACCCCAACAGACCACAGCAGAATGAATAACAGAGCCAACATCAGAATGGTAAAAAGAGTTTAGCAGCTGGGAGTTAACTCCGAAGGACCTCAGCCTCCTCAGGAGGTGGAGGCGGCTTTGGCCCTTCTTATACAGAGCACCTGTGTTGTGGGACCAGTTCAGTTTACTGTTGAGGTGAACACCCAGGTACTTAAAGATATCCACCACCTCAATGTCTGCACCCTGGATGTTTACTGGTGAGTATTACTTCCTTAGTAACTGTTTTATAACAGAAAATGGAGCAGCAAAGTAAACTTCTAATTGAAAAGCTGAAGCTTGAAAGCAGTATGAACCACAATAAGTGTAGAAAACTGAAAAGTAGGTAATGTTGTTTTGGGCCAGAAGTCACACCCACAGGAACCTTTGAATATTACATCATATATAAAAGTTTTGTTTTGTTCAAAGTCTTTTTAACTTACATCTGCAAAACAAAACACTCAAAATTAAAAGAAAAAAATACAACTTACATGTCACCAACACAAAGGAAAAGTGACTAGTGGTATTGGCAATGCAAGTTTTACTGAGGAGTAATGCTACATTGGTCCTTAGAGACCTTTTGCATGAGTGAAAACTCATATTTAATAATATTTAGCTTTAGATTTGTTCATAAGTTACCCTCTTCCTTTCGACATCTTTGTCTTGCAATTGTCAGATTTTAGTAAGTTACAACATAATTTAAAATGTTTTCCAGTGACTTCATGAGGTGTTTCACATTTCTGACTTGAAAACTAAACTAAAAGGTTCCAGTTGTGCTCAATGACTAAAAAAAAATTAAAAATAGTCATGCAAATTTTAGCATAGCACCCTCATAAAAATGTTTCCACAAGTCTGCAGACTTTAAATCTAAACTATAAACTTCAACAACTGTGCTGCTTTCGTTGGTAGCAGTTTGTCAATGATGCATTCACCCCTAGCATGGCCAACAGCTGAGGGTAGATTTTCTTTGTAAACTATATCAGATTTGTGTATTTCTGCAAGATTTGTTTCGTTTTTCAGTCATGATATGGTGAGAAGTTACAATCCACCGTGTGCTGTAGTTGTTTGGTTTTAAACATTAAACAGATTCTGTGTCATTTCTATGTTAGAATGCTGGCCCAGATCGTTCTCTTTCAGCAACACAATGAAGCAAAAACTGTTAGGATGTTTTTAAACACACAACGGTGTCAGTGAAATTGCAAACTTTTCCTTTTCGATGCAATTAAATAGATCATGACCAAAACGGTCACCAATACTGAATATGGATCAGTGTGAGCTCTCCACCCAACCAAGTGACATTTTTAAAATGTCATAAAAATATGTTTTTACTGTATTTTACTGTATTGAGCGGGCCTGGATGGATGTAATAAAAAGGATTAGTCATCTTAAGCATTTACCTGTTAAAGTGAATTAAATGAAAAGCTTAAGGCCAGCTGGCACTTGGACAGAACATGTTTTACAGATTGAAGGATTGATTTTCTTGATACCCATTACTTTTAGTTTTAGAACACAGTAAAAACCACTTTCAGCTGACTTGCCAAGAGTTTGAGACACAATCTGTATGTTGGCAAATGAAAGGATTTTTTAATCTTTTTTAAATGCAAGAATGCATAAAAGCTTTAAAAGTCTTAGTCTTAAAAAGTAAAATAGAGGAAGCTCAAAGCATAATTCAAAGCAAATATGAAAGACCAGACAATTACAAAAACTATATTTAGTTTTACCAAAATAAACATCTTAGCTTGAAAGTAAACATTTTTTCTATCCATGTTTAAGCAAAATACAATAAAAAACATCTCCATATTCACTGAATTTACCAACAATTTAAGTTTTTAATTCCAGCAGTAAAATAACCTAAACATATCAAAGTCTACTCTTCCCAGAAAAAGAGTTTTATTCAGATAAACGACTTGTTATTAAGTGTTTTCCTCCCTATATAGTTCTTTCATCGAGTAGTTCATTAAGTCGTTTGCTCCCACTATTTCATTAACAGCTGCTGGTTGTTGTTAATTAAACAAAGGTGAGATTGTGCCTGGGTGTTGAACATGGAAGAGCTCTGAACCCCTGGATTTGAGGAAATATCAAACATGTTGTTACAGTTCAGAGTAATTTCCAGTCAACCGGATCTTGGAATTTAGAAAACTCCCACTGGATGCTAAGCGCCTAATTGGATTTTACAGCCAGACATCCACAGAGGATCTTTATTCAGATGCTGTAATTTTCTGATCAAACATTAAACTAAGTTCATGAAAACTTCACTCCAATGCTGCCCGTTTCTTTTTGGGCGTTTGAAAGTTGCAGCTGAACACAAACAGCATAAAACATTTGTCTTAAATGCAGGATGATTACTCATCCGCTCTTCCTACGCAGTTTATGCTCTCATTAAATTAGCTCCAGCCACTCTAATTCTGCTGAGCAGCAGCAGTGGGATGAGGGCAGGGAGGGGAATGTGAGAGGAAAGTGATGAGATTTGCCCAAAGCTACGAACATACCAGCATGAGAGGAAATTACAGAGTTCGTGACCCCGAGGGGGCTACTGTGTGAGCAAGAAGCTGCCAATTGATTTAGCAGGTTCCTCCATTGGAGAAAGGAGAGGAAACAGTCCTGACACAATCAGGACAAGCCATTTATAATCCATGAGATCATCTATCCTTTCATTCTTTCTCCCTCTTTTCTCATTCTTATAATAGTACCCCCCCCCCCCCCTCTCCATCTCTACTTGCATCCTTCATTCATATTTTGAAACATACCCTTAAGTGAGGAACATATTTTTTGTACTTTGGCTTATTTCCTTATTTAATTTGTGTTCAGGCTTTTATTGTATTCTCATTACCTTTAATCATGTTTTTTTCTACATGTCCAGCTTTGTCTTGAAATGTCATGTCGTCTTATAGAAAGTTTATTTTTAGTGCTCAGATTGCTCTAAAATCCTATTCCATCCACAATCTAACCTCTCTCATCCACACCTTTTCCTCAGGCTTTATTCAACTGTTGCGTTCCCATCCCACTGATTTCCTGGAACAAAGCTGGAACCTGCTATACCTGGCTGACCAGGTGGGCAGGCAACACTTGAGCTCTTGGAGTAGAGGGACGGTGCTCAGGCTTTCAAACAACAGCACCGAGCATTTCTCATCTGGTACTTATCATAATGAATGACTGCGTCGTGCTGGAAGACAAATGGCTGAGGGTGAAATATATTGGATTAAATTGAGGGAAGATGTGTTTACTGGTGTAATCGTGTGCTTCTTATGTGTCTTGATGAATGGACAGAACCACAGCTAAAACCGCTTTCTTTCTTCCTGCCATAACTGTGTCCATCCTCTTCACTCAAGCTAATTAATAGTGAGGATGACGGCAGTGACCAGGCATCTAGTTTTGGTCCCAGAGTGATGAATCAGGGGCAACAGTGGCTCAGGGGTTAGGAGTTTGCCCTGTAATTGGTGGGTTGCTGGTTCAAACCCAGGCTCCATCACTTGTGTCCTTGGGCAAGAGACTTCACCCTCCTTGCCTGCAGATGGTGGTTGGAGGGACTGGTGTCCTGTGTATGGGAGCCTCGCTTCTGTCAGTGCGCACCAGGCTACATTGTAGCTCATCACCAGTGTGTGAATGTGTGTGTGAATGGATGAATGATAGTGTAAAGCACTTTGGAGTCCTCTGACTCAGAAAGGCGATGTATAAGTGCAGGTCATTTATTATTTATTAAGCTTGGGTGACACTCGAAACCCAGAGTCATAACAGAATCTCTAGAGTTAGAGTCATAACTGAGTTATTTAAAAATGTACTGCCCAGCGTGAGTTTGGCAATCCTCTTCTGATTTAGGCCTACTTCCGTTATTTTCTCTAACTGCTGGTACTCATTGAAACTTGCTAGGAGCTGGTTCCTTTTTACAGGGTTACATCTGGAGACGTTGCCAGGTTTTACTTCATCTACATACTCCACAAAAGTTGTTTACACTGTTATAAACATTAAAAGAAAAAGTATGGTAACACTTTATAATAAGTGCACACTATTAAGCATTAGTTACTCATCAGTTAAGCATCACTTAATGGTTAACTAATAATTTCTAAAGCGTCTACAAAAATTTTTCATAATTACTTAACAGCTTACAAGCACCACTATAAAGGCTTTATTCATGATAAAGAAGCTTCTATATAACACTTGTCATCCATGATGTTTTATGATCTATAAGTCATTCATTAATCATTTATAAAGGGTAAGTAAATGGTTAACATACCCTATATAATACTATAAAATACACATCTACTATATGGGTGTTTTGTTACTAGATGTTTTCTAAACACTGAATCTCATGACACAATAAATCAGCTACTAAATGTTAACAGATGTCTTACAATACATTTACAATTGTCACTTAAAGGCTGCCAAATTTGCAACTTGCTACTTCTTTTTCAACAGATCATCTATTGATTCTTATAAATACATTAATAAACTATTTTAGGACGTTACAAACCATTTACTACTTGTTAGTAAAGTATGTCGAGGGAGCTCATCTAAAGTGGGGGACTATATATACCTTACAACTTATAGATGTAGGGTTGCAGCGGTTGTGAACCACTAGGGCTACGTTAGCTTAGCACTAAGGTAGAGGTCTTATCTATCGGCTTGAGTTCGAAATATTCCCACACTTTGGCAACTTTTTAGGGTTTTCTCTGGGTGTCATACTCCCTTTTGCATTCACCCTGTTGCTTGCTCTGCTCTGCTAACGGTATGAGCAGCAGTAGCAAAACAAGCACACTTGTAGCGTTAAATAACCGGAAAATCACGCTGGAAAAAGATGGTATAACCCGGAAGTGAAAGTAAACGCAGTGTTGATTTACAGAATAAATGTCAAACATTTTTTAAAAGCTATTTATTCGAATTATTAATTTTAACTCTAAAAGAAACTATCATTGTTTGCGACACATGGTGCTGAAGCAATCAGTGCAGATCCAGAAATAGAGAGAAATCGATTTTAAAAAAGTTCGACTTTTATTTTGTTCACTTCCGGGTTATACCATCTTTTTCTGGTGTGACCTTCTGGTTATTTAACGCTACAAGTGTGCTTGTTTTGCTACTGCTGCTCATACCGTTAGCAGAGCAGAGCCAGCAACAGGGTGAATGCAAAAGGGATTATGACACCCAGAGAAAACCCTAAAAGGTTTCCAAAGTGTGAGAATATTTCAAACTCAAGCTGATAGACAAGACCGCTAGCTTAGAGCTAAGCTAACGTAGCGCTAAGCTAACGTAGTGCTAAGCTAACGTAGCGCTAAGCTAACGTAGCGCTAAGCTAACGTAGTGCTAAGCTAACGTAGCGCTAAGCTAACGTAGCACTAGTGGTTCACAACCGCTGCAACCCTACATCTATAAGTTGTAAGGTATATATAGTCCCCCACTTTAGATGAGCTCCCTCGACATACTTTACTAACAAGTAGTAAATGGTTTGTAACGTCCTAAAATAGTTTATTAATGTATTTATAAGAATCAATAGATGATCTGTTGAAAAAGAAGTAGCAAGTTGCAAATTTGGCAGCCTTTAAGTGACAATTGTAAATGTATTGTAAGACATCTGTTAACATTTAGTAGCTGATTTATTGTGTCATGAGATTCAGTGTTTAGAAAACATCTAGTAACAAAACACCCATATAGTAGATGTGTATTTTATAGTATTATATAGGGTATGTTAACCATTTACTTACCCTTTATAAATGATTAATGAATGACTTATAGATCATAAAACATCATGGATGACAAGTGTTATATAGAAGCTTCTTTATCATGAATAAAGCCTTTATAGTGGTGCTTGTAAGCTGTTAAGTAATTATGAAAAATTTTTGTAGACGCTTTAGAAATTATTAGTTAACCATTAAGTGATGCTTAACTGATGAGTAACTAATGCTTAATAGTGTGCACTTATTATAAAGTGTTACCNGTAGGAGCAACTGTAGTTGTGGGGATAGCTGTGGTGGTAGGAGCTTCTGTGAATGTGGTAGGACCTGTGGTGGTAGGAGCAACGGTGGTTGTGGTAGGAGCTGTGGTGGAAGGAGCAACTGTAGTTGTGGTAGGAGCTGTGGTGGTAGGAGCAACTGTAGTTGTCGGGGGAACTGTGGTGGTAGGAGCAACTGTAGTTGTCGGGGGAACTGTGGTGGTAGGAGCAACTGTAGTTGTGGGGATAGCTGTGGTGGTAGGAGCTTCTGTGAATGTGGTAGGACCTGTGGTGGTAGGAGCAACGGTGGTTGTGGTAGGAGCTGTGGTGGAAGGAGCAACTGTAGTTGTGGTAGGAGCTGTGGTGGTAGGAGCAACTGTAGTTGTCGGGGGAACTGTGGTGGTAGGAGCAACTGTAGTTGTCGGGGGAACTGTGGTGGTAGGAGCAACTGTAGTTGTGGGGATAGCTGTGGTGGTAGGAGCTTCTGTGAATGTGGTAGGACCTGTGGTGGTAGGAGCAACGGTGGTTGTGGTAGGAGCTGTGGTGGAAGGAGCAACTGTAGTTGTGGTAGGAGCTGTGGTGGTAGGAGCAACTGTAGTTGTCGGGGGAACTGTGGTGGTAGGAGCAACTGTAGTTGTCGGGGGAACTGTGGTGGTAGGAGCAACTGTAGTTGTGGGGATAGCTGTGGTGGTAGGAGCTTCTGTGAATGTGGTAGGACCTGTGGTGGTAGGAGCAACGGTGGTTGTGGTAGGAGCTGTGGTGGAAGGAGCAACTGTAGTTGTGGTAGGAGCTGTGGTGGTAGGAGAAACTGTGGTTGTGAGGCGAGCTGTGGTGGTAGAAGAAACTGTGGTTGTGGTAGGANTTTTGTAGACGCTTTAGAAATTATTAGTTAACCATTAAGTGATGCTTAACTGATGAGTAACTAATGCTTAATAGTGTGCACTTATTATAAAGTGTTACCAATATAACTGTTTGGCCAGGTGGGGGTTCAATAACCTTTTAGTGGAATGAAGGGCCCCCCCAAAACCAGCATATGTTGTGTTTTGGATGCTGGTCCAACATGCGATACTAGTCCAACTTGGGATGCTGTTATCTAGATTATAGACTAGCACGCTAGACCATTATCCCATCCTGGACCTGCTTGCTGTACCATAATCCAATTAACATCATCCCGTGGTGGACTAGCATCACATGCTGGACCAGCATACCAGCATCCAAAACACAACATATGCTGGTTTTCTCAGCAGGGTTTATCTCAAAAAGAGTCAGGGTTGAATTTAAACTCATCCAGAGAGAACTGCTTGATAAGTGGCAGGTCCTTTTCATCAGATCAAGACATCCCATCAAGAAAGCACACAGACATTCCTTACTACTAAGCAATGCAACAAAAAGAAGCACAAGTTTAAAATATTTTAGTAAATAAGGCAGTGAGAATAAAATATAAACAGCATATTTCTTTGTTGTTTAAAGTAAAATTAACAAAAAAGTAAAATATGATAAAAAAAAAAGGTTGAATTACTCTTGAAATGAGAATAGCGAGTATGTCTGAGATGATTGTTTTCAGGTATGAAGAGCCATTAAAATGTCTACGTTTTCTAATAAACTGAAGCCAGTGAAAATGCCTTGTCGGGAACTATTTCAGCAGGATTCATCTGCAGCGCTGCTGGCCGACCGCCTCAGCTTTAGTTTTCCCTCCCTCAGCTAAAATACCTTTATTTTTCCACTGCTCCTTTAGCTGGTTTGGCAAAGCTCCTTCTCTCTGTCCCAGAGTCACCATGATGACAAGTATAAAAAAGGGGGAAAAAGTCCTGTGAACATCCACCTCTACTGTTACTATGCTGCTGATTGCTGAATGAGTAGAATCCAAACTGTGAGGAAGTATGCTCCTTCCTTCTTCCTCCTTTCTTTTCCTCCTTTTTTTGTCACAGCTGGAGCACTCCTTGTTGCACATGGCCACACTACAACCCCTCTTTGTTTTCCCTGCATCTCCTTTTCTCTTGAACATGGGAAGGTAGTTATTAGCTGTCAGAGCTTGACGTTCATTTGGTGTTATCAGCACTTGTTTAATGGCTACTTAATGGGATTAATGGGCAAAAGGTAATGACTGTGGGATAGAGAAAATGCTGCAGGGGGGAAATGGATGACGGGAGAGAAGAAAGAAGTAATGGTAGGGAACATTGCTAATGGACAACAGACCTGGAAGATCTTGCTTGGGGAAAGAAACTAGAAGAACAAAAACAACAACAGACTACATTTGCAGATGCCGTTATAGCTCCCCAGTAAGCTGTAGTATTGTTCAGTTATATTCTGGGATAGCTACATCCACACTTTCTTCTCATCCTTTGTTGTGACTTCCTACAAGAATCCAAAAACATAAAAGCTACTGGAGGGAGTCGACATCCTTGCTCAGAGGAAGGTTTTATGGCTTTTTTAGTATTCAGGATAGTGGCTCTGTCGTTCCAAGTCAGGAAATTTGTTTTTCAGGAGAATATTGCACGGAGCGAAGAATTTTAATGTCGTCAGAGGGGTGACACTCTCCCCCTGAGTTATGAAAAAAATATTGATCACGCTTCAGCGTCTAGCAGGAGGGGGTGAACTGGAAAGGGCAACGGAGAGAGGAATGTGGAATGTGAGGAGGGTAAAAGGCAGCCAAACGTCTGAGAGCACTCAGGAGTGAATTTAAGAGAGACTGGGAGGAGAAAGCACACAGCTGAAAAACTAAAGGACAACTCAACTTTTCATTGAGAAGAACACAAATAAATGATGAGGAGGACTGTCAAATTAGCCGTGTCTCACGGTTTTCCATAAATACATCCCATCATCTCCGTTTCCTCATGATCTAAAGAAAGAAGAAACTTGGGACTTCTTTAGCTTGAGGCAGTGCAAAGCTAATCTGGGAACTGTAAAGCGAGTTGATGGCTTTATTACTCTGAATTCCCCCTTCTGCAGTCCACCGGTCCATGGCTAATAAGTTTAAAAGTAGAGGAATACTCTTTTATAAAGGTCATTTAGTTAGCTTAGCTGTAAACCCCATCATGCCTCTAATTACCAGCTGGAGGTAACAGCCCCATGTGTTGGTCTAAAAGACTTTAGAGAGATGTTGACTTGTGGTTGTTTACTGCAAGGACACAAAGGAGTGAGAAACTGTTTCTGGGCCCGTTGGCTGATAGAGGACGAAGAAACATGTAGGAATTGAAGGCCTGAAATTTCATTTCCCTCCAACATTCATCTCAGATTAGCATTTAAGACACATTATTTATCCCTAACAAAGGAGGCACTGAGGAGCATGACATGAATGCCAAAAGGAGGAGAAAAGATTGAATACATAATACATATATGTAGAGAGAGACAGAGAGAGAGAGAGACCAGGTTTCATGATGTGTTGTGTTTTGTACTTGTTTCTGTATATTGATGATCAATCATTCATTCATACATTTGTTTTCATCCACTTCCCAAGCAGAGGAGCCTGAACCGGCCTCTCGCTAGCAACCACCACCAGCTCTTAAAGCGGCAATCCAGAGTTTTCCCCTTTCAGGAATTATGTATGATTTTTCAGAAATCTGTAAAAGTGATTGTCTTATCATGTAGTGTGATATCATGTAAGCGATATGTCTTTATTTCTTTTGCTAAGCCCGCCCCCTGCCCCGTAATATCCGTGCAATAGGCAACTGAGCGCCAACCAGAACTAACCAATAGTGCTAGACTACCGCTTACGTGCTTCAAATTTAAGGAAGTACCTCGGCTGATGCAGCGTTGATGAACTTTTCACGGACAAGTAAGTCTTTAAAATATAAATATATGAAAACACAACATGACATGAGAATAATACTTGTAAAACAACGGGTTTTAGCTCTGTTTGTCAGCTACAGAAGCACATTCATAAACAAGAAACATGCAGTCGCCATCTTAAATGACCGAATCCACCAACTATTGGTGCTATATGCTTGTCAGCCACTAGATGGTGCCATCCGATAAAAGAAATACTCTAGAGAGCTACTTTAAAGCATTTCCCAAGGTGGAGAAATAATCCCTCCAGTATGTCCTGGGTTGGCCCAGGGGCTTCCTGTCATCAGCACATTCCCGAAACACCTTCCCTGGGAAAGTCCAGGACGCATTCTCACCAAATGCCTCAACCACCTCCAGCCACAAAGACAAGCTCTCAACTTACCTATCAGTCTTCGTCCCACTCCTCATCTATGGACATAGGCTTTGGGTTAACAACAGAAAGAACACGATTGCAAATTAAAGCGTCCAAAATAAGTGTCCTTTGCAGGGTGACCGGGCTGAGCCTCAGATAGGGTGAGGAGCTCAGACATCTGGGAGAGATGCTCCACATCAATAGGAGCCAGATGTCTTTGGTTCAGGCATTTGGTCAGGATGCCTCCTGACATATTGATTAGTTTGGTGGTTTAAAATTATGATAGCATTTTATCGGGGTGCATAAAGTTAGTACTTACAGGCAATTATCAAGACGTACTTAAGTATTGTAAACAGCTGACTATGGGTGGCAAGTCACTTTCAAAAGATCTCAGGGACAGAGTTGTGGACAGACATAAGGCACGATATGAGTACAAAAAATCTCAAAGGCTTTGTTAATCCCAAGGAGAACAGTAAAGTCTATAAGAAAGAAGAGGCAAGCGTCTCTCCAAAGTGGATGGAAGAGCGAGGAGGAAACTGGTAAGAGAGGCTACCAAGAGGACAATGTCCACTCTGAAGGAGTTACAGGACTTTATGGTCCTGTATACACTTTCTACACTTTAGGAGTGGTCATTATGTGCCTGTGACAACAATTTCACAAGCACTCCAAAAATGTGGCTTGTTTAGAAGTGTCCCAAAGAAAAAACACTTCTGAAGAAAGGCCACATTAAAGCTGGTTTGAGCTTTGCCAGAATGCACCTTGAAGATTCTGATGCCAGATGGAAGAAGGTCTGACAATCGGATGAGACTATTTAGCCTCAACACCAAACGGTACACCTGGTGTAAATCCAACGCAACTCACCATCCAAAATACACCAGACCTACAGTAAAGCATGGAGGTGTCAGCATCCTGTTGTGGGGGTGTTTCTCTGCCTCAGGGACTGGGGCTCTCGATATGGGTGAAGGAAAAATGGATGGGACAAAATATTGTCAAATTCTTGAAGAAAACCTGCTTCCCTCTGCCAGAAAGTTGAAGATGAGCAGAAGATTTTCCTTTCAACATGACAACAATCCGAAGCACAGCAAAACTGACCAAACAGTGGCTGAAGGAGAAATAAGTAAATGTCCTCATGTGGCCCAGTCAGAGCCCAGACCTACATCCAATAGAAAATCTGGGGAGAGATTTGAAGATTGTCCACCAGTGCCTAGCATCCAATTTGACTTGGATAGATCTGTATAAGAGAGTGGGCAAATATTGCTCAATCTAGAAGTGCAAAATAGATAGAAAAGTATCCCAGCAGACTCAAGACTGTTATTACAGCAAAAAGTGGCTCAACAAAATATTGACACTGGTTGGGGGGTGAGGGAGTCCTTTATTAATTTCTTGTTTTTTTTATTATTTTATTTTATTTTTTGTAATTGTGATTTTCAGTTGGATGTTACAGGATAAGTAAAACTAGTAAAAGACATTATGCTTGTGTTCATTGAAGTCTTCCAAAGGTGGGGATTATTTTCTATAGCCACTGTAGAAAAGGATCAGAATTCCCTGGATTTGATGGCTCAGCTGTTTTTTACTTTCTTGGGTTTTGGTAAAACGTGAGTTTATTCTCAGCAACAGGATATGGGTCACTCGTTTGTCTTGTTTGCTCAATTTATTCACAATTTATAAATGATGCTCACTGTCTATAAGTGAAGGTCACTGATGATTTTCTGTTCATCAGCATTATTTTATATCTCAGTGGCCACACAAACCTCTCTGAGGACCTAAAATGTCCCATGGGCCATAATTTGGACACCATTGATTTACTCCAACACTTAAAGATGAATTTTGGATTATTTTTTTTAATCTGACGGCACCATCTAGTGGCTGACAATTGTATCGCACTAAGCCATGGTTTCCACTTCCATATTTACAGCCGAAAGCAACGCCTCTTATTCTTCAAAGCACTCCTCTAGCCAACAAACAGAGCTAAAACACATTGTCTTACAATTATTATGTTCATGTTATGTTGTGTATTCATCTTCATTGGTTTTTCTTGCTTTAAACACAGTATCACAATGTTTTTTTTACCTTAATTTACAGTTTTTTTCGATTGCTAAAACTCAAAAAGCAAAATTGAGGCACGATTTTCACAACCTCTACTTCTGTTCCCAATCGCTTGACTAAATTTATCACTACTCAAGATATCCTTATCATATTAAAACTCTGATTTTCCTCCTTTACACTCTGATGTCAATTTCACATTCCCTTGCTGTCAAAACACAGCACACAATTATCAGGTTTACACACACTTCCCACATAAATCCTCAAAGCTTCAATCAACAACACACAAATATTCAAATCTCTAAACTTTCAGGTCTGGCGAGAAATTCGCAATCAGGGACTGCAGCATAAAAGCAGCCTTGACACTCTGTTGTGTTTGATGAGCAATGGAGAACAGACAACAGACAACAGAGAAGGAGAGGGGTACGTATGGGAGTAGGAGGAGGAGGACGGGGAAGGGGAGGAGGAGGAGAAAGAGGAGGAGGACGGGGAGGGGGAGGAGGAGAAAGAGGAGGAGGAGGACGGGGAAGGGGAGGAGGAGGAGGAGAAAGAGGAGGAGGTGAGGGGT
>SSNS01000255.1:754240-847478 GCA_006937985.1 Aphyosemion australe
ATGAAAGTGTTTTGTCTTTAAATGTGTGTGTGTGTAATGTTTGTCTATGAGAGAAGTGGGCATTGTAATAGATTCAGTGTGTTCCATTTCTCTAACTGTGTTTTCAGTTTTGCTCTTCAGTGTTCTTTCCATGCTTGGTAGTGTTCTGCCAAATGCTACTTGTGTTTATTCAATGAATGGTATGTGTGTGTCATGTGAAAATATGGCTGTGTTTACCAAATGAAAACACGTGTTCCATTTTGTTAACATGTTACAAGATTTGATGGCAGAGTTGTTTTGCAAAGGGATGCCAGGGTTTAGGAATTTGTGTGTGATGTTTGGGGTTTTGTGTTTGCAGTTTTGAAAGAAACGTATAGTTTCGACAAACGCGTTTTAGCAATCGAAAAAAACTGTAATAAACAGCGGAAGTGACGCCATCAAGTTGGCGTCACTCTGAAGATGGCGGCAGTAAATCGCCGAAACGTCAGTAAATTAAGGTAAAAAAACATCGTGATACTGTGTTTAAAGCAAGAAAAACCAATGGAGATAGAAAATAAACACAGGAAGAACATAACAAGAAGTTGTGTATTCATATATTTATATTTTAAAGACTTACTTGTCCATGAGAAAGGTCACCAACTCTGCCTCAGCAGAGCTTTGTCCTCAAATGCTCGAGCAAGCTATGTGAATATGTAAGCGGTACTCTAACGCTATTGGTTAATGCTGACAGGTGGTCAGTTCATAATGCATGGAGCTCTACGGCATTGGAAGTGGGCTTAGCAAAAAAAAAAAAGACGTATTGCCTACATTATACCACAGTACATGATAAGACAATCACTTTTACAGATTTCTAAGCAATCATACATATTTCCTGAAAGGGGAAAACTCTGTATTGCAGCTTTAATGGCAGTTTTGGGCATAGATGTTACATAAAACTCAGGGCACGTGTCTCAACCTCTTACACATCAAATTACAGATCAATGCTAAGTTTAGTTTAGAGCGGATGGCTGCTCATACTGAGCCAGGATCCTCTGGAGGTTTCTTCCTGTTAAAAGGGAGTTTTCCTTTCCACTGTCGCTACATGCTTGCTTAGTATGAGGATTGCTGGAAAGACACTGACACTAGTCCTGTGTCTTGATGCAATCTGCTGGGTTCCTTATATAGGAAACTTTTTTTACTGATTGGCTTAATGAACTGAACTGTATTGGAATGTTTACTTTGTGAAGTGCCTTGAGACGATTCTTGTCGTGATTTGGCGCTATATTAATAAATTGAATTGAATTGATTTTGAAGAAATGATTGTATTTGCTAATACTTCTATGGGAGCCAGCTTGAATTGGCTTAACTTTTAGATGTTCATTAAATGATCAGAAATTGTGCTTGCAAACATGTGCACACTCAGACATTATTGCATACTTTTTTGGTTTTCAGCACTGAACAATAAAAATCACTGTTGATGACATACCTCAAGACGACATTGGGTTTTTTGTAAACTTCCTTAAGAAAGCCAAGATAATTGATTTGGCACAGAACCAGTAATTAGCCCTTCTTTTGAGATTCCTGGAGCAAATCCCCAAAACTAAAGCAGCCATAGTTTTAATGACTGCATCAGGTGATCAGATGTTCTACAAGCTGTTTGTCCACAGGGGGAACCTGAGCTCAGAGAGATGGCTAAGAGCACAGAAGGAAAGGAAAAAGCCTTTCATGGATTCCAGCACATTATAGAGTTTAAGTCACCTGTCTACAACAGTCTATAGTCACAAAGAATAGTTTTAATCCATCTTAGAAGCCTTTTTTTCCCAGGCTGACAATGACGGATTACAGTATTGCTTCCAGACTTCTACTTGTTGTAGTTGCCATCCTTCACTATGGCAGTTGTCAAGTACCGTGAACCAGTATGGGTCAGGTTCAGTCAGTTCGGTGCACTTTGGAGGCAAAATAGGACATCAATCACTAAATCTGAACTGAAGAAGTGAAAGAAAAACTTCTCCATGTTTTCAGTGCACAAAACATGTTTGGTTGTTTTTATTCCGAAGAGGATGAAATGTTCCTCTGTTAGATTTACTGTCAAATTCTGATGCATAAAGATGTTTCTCTTCTGGTTTCTGTGCATTTTCTTTTCAGTACAGAAGACTCATTAATATGATGTTACTCAGAGTTGACAGATGGTAGGCTGGGTTTGGTTGTGTTCTGGGGTCCATAGAATATCTGCTGATCAAAGCAGCAGCACAACTTTTCTTTCCTACTTGTACTCGCTGGAACTTTCTAGACAAATTCAATAAATCCAATAAGCCACCAATCTTCTCTGACACATCAGGCAAAGTCTGTTGTCGAGCGCTAACTTTCCTGGAGTGAACGGGCCTTGTCACTGCAGAACAATGAATCATTCGGCCTCAACTTCCAGTTCCTTGACATTAGCAGGTTGGCATTTCTCCATTATAAATCAGCTTCTCTGCAGGCTAAAAGTTCTGTCTCTGTGCTAAGACTCAAACGATGAGACCCATTTGTGAAAGGTTGAAGATTTACATCTCGGGGGTCTTTCCGACGGGCTCCATTTCACCCAAATGACTTCAAATTAATTACACCCATTAAAAGAAAGAAATAGGATTTCATTTCACATTTGGAGATCATTTGTTAATTTTGATGTTGCTACTCTATTTCTGTGGCTGGAGTGAAATATTGATAAAGACGAATGAATTTTGAGTCTCATCTCTTAGTTGTGGTAAATGCATCTCACTATTAACTTGTTGTTTGTAAGAATACAAAAAGGTTTTCCTAAATGTGGCAAAAATATGAAATCCAAATGAAGCCAGTTTGACATGTAGTCTTTGCATCTTCCCCATCCTTCTCCTCATCCTCCTCTTTTTAATCCCTGGTCTCTTGCTTCTCCTTTAGTGCATTTTGCTAGTCTTACTTAAGCTCCTCTCAATAGAGCCGCATTGCAACCCTCCTCCTCTTCATTTCTCCTGCCCGCTGCAGTATGGCAATAGATTGTTTCTTTACAGGCTCGTTGCATCCCCCTTTCCTGCTATTGCCTTCACAGTATGTTGCCCCCCTCCTCCCCGTCCCTCTTGAGCCTCCCCCTCTGCCATACACTCACCCTTGCTGAGTGTTGGCAGCAGTGTGACACCTTAGATTATCGAGCCTTGCTGTCTTGTTCGCTCCTTGATAGAAGAAGCTGTTGTTTTCCTTAACGAGGACAAACAACGTATAGTTGGTAAGGTGGTGTTAGTATATGCTGTGTTTAATTCTGATCTTTTTTTTATTAGACCCCAAAGGCTCCAAAAATGAAGCTACTCACAAGAAAGGTACTTTCCTTTTTCTTTTCTCCTGTTTCTTTTCTTTTTCTCTTCTTAATTCCCTGGCCATTTTTTTTGTGTCTCACAGTCACACGTTTGATTATGAGGCAGTTTCCAAATGTTGTGAAACCGAGGAACATTGGGAAATGCCTTTGTGGATGAATTTGTAGAGATTGTTGAACGTTGTATGAATTAAACTGTCAAGGAATCACTAACCGGAGCGATGAAGGAAAATATATGGAGAGCTTGACTTTATAAATTGTGTTGTGCTCATAAATACATATTTCTGCAATGATGACACACAGAGTTGTTGCTTTGCTGGCAAAATGTGGCAGCATCAGATGTTTTTGTGCAGGTTTTTCCATGCCTCCTGCAAGTTGAACTTTGTTGTTATTTTTATAACTTTTCCAGTGTGCAACAAAACCTAACCATGAAATGATTTTACTCCGTGTGGAAAACGTTGAACCCCGCATGAAAAGAAGACTGTATTTGGTTTTTGTGACTTTTAAAGCTTAACACCATTTCCAGATGAATGCTGTTAATTTACCTTCGGAGCCTTAGATTAATGTGGATGTTTTCAATGTGCCCAAGGAGAACAAAAATATTTATCATCACAATTTTGAGTGCAAATTCATCACTGTAAGTGTTTTTTTATTATCATTTTTAGAGTTGAAAATATTAAAAACTTCTGGAAAGTTGAAGTAGCAGTTCTCAAGTGCATAAAAACTGGAAGTAGAAGTTTTGAACAGTTATGAATATATATATTCATACACAAAAGTTACATTGTAAATAAATATAAATTATAAATTGCAATTTAGATTGGTATACTTTTTGTAGTCTAATTCATCTCAGCTCCCTTCTGAATAAGTAATTCTAATTTATTTAGGGATAAATTAAAAGAAAATGCTGTTTGAATGGAAATTGTTGCTATTAATCTAAAGCAAGACATGTTTATTTATTTACACAGAAGCAATTCAATGAACTTTTTATGTGCAAAAAAAGAGCGAAATCACAAAACAGCACATTTTAAAATCAAATTTAAAAAATAAAGATAATATTACATTTTTAAAAATGTAAATAAGCTTCATATGAGTTGTCGGCATTGCCATCTCATTTTACTTATATCTAAAAAGATAAAATAAATGGCTTTGGTGTTCTGACACATTGCAGGTCTAGTGTTCAGCAGAAAGTGTTATTAAAGAAAACTACATTCTCCTCTTCCACCCATCTGGACCCTGATTATGGAATCTGACTCAGCACTAACACTACTGAGCCCAAATGTTTTTTTTTAAACTGCATTTGGGTCATTGTGGTGTTCAGCAGAGACAAACAAAAAAAAGCAAAAGTGAAAGTGTCAGAGCACATCTTCTGGGCATCCTTCCAAACTCTGCAAGCATTTTCAGGACTGATTCAACATAATGACTCCGGCTCCTGTTTTTACAAACTGTTAATTTATGTTAAAATCCAGCATAAAATGACAGAATAGGTATTTTTAAATGAAAAAGTAAGTAAACCACATGTATATCACCTGAGAAACAATGTTGTTCTGCTGAATAAAGTTAGCTTTATATGTTATGATTGTCACACAGTGAGCTCTTTGCACCATTGCTCCTGTCAGTCGTAACTAACATGTATGCGATTCTGATTGTTATGCGGAGAGACTTGACCATAATAGAACCCCCCCCTTATACACC
Source organism: Aphyosemion australe (assembly GCA_006937985.1). Lineage (NCBI taxonomy): Eukaryota > Metazoa > Chordata > Actinopteri > Cyprinodontiformes > Nothobranchiidae > Aphyosemion > Aphyosemion australe. The sequence continues at coordinate 759,213 of SSNS01000255.1, forward strand.
ATCCAGTCACATGGTCCATCCTGCAATAACTGCTGCAGGACTTTCCAGACAATTACAGCTGGAGATGGATCAAACCATAAAAGAAATGTGATGGGATGGTCTGCTAGGCAGTGCTCGTGGGGTAATCTAAAAACCCTCACAGTCCAAAAAGAGAGAAAATGGAACATTTCCATCAAAACAACCTTGCATTTATGTATTGCACATTTTAGGAGCAGTCGATGTGAGAAATTGGACCGTGCAATCAAAACAATTACATTGAATCATAGCTCAAGTTTGCACGACAGCTGCAGATTTCACCCTTTTGTGTCTGATTATTCTGAGTGAATAATGTCAGTGGAAGAGACACTGTTGGTTTGCAGACTAAAGACCCCAATTACCTCCTGAGCTTTTCTGTTGGCAATCGCTGTGAGCTTCACAGGAGACCATGATTTTATATTAGCAGGCAGCATCCCGTCTGCCTCCAGGCTGCTGATACGCATAACTTACCCGCTGGCTTTGCAACCAAAAAGAGAGAGAAAAAAGAGCAGAAGCCGCAGAGCTAATAAGATGTAATTGCTCATTTTAATGTTCAAGTTGCAGAAGCACAATTATAGCTCAAAAAGTTCAGACACTTCAGAGAGGAAGGAGCTGGCCCTCAGTAACAGGAGACAATAAATAAGATAGGACTACTTTCTCAATTATTCTGAGTCTACATGGGCTTCAAGGAAACTTACACTCCCATTTACGCTTCACCGCCACCACCAAACAACACTTATGTGTCAAATAAAGCTTGGGTAAGTAGTTTAAATTTTTTAAAAAAACTTAAAAATGCTTAACTTTGACTATCTGACCCTGTTGTATAAAGTAGGTAATCTTTCATATATATAATTCCCACCCCTGACCTGTACAGTAAAACAAATCATTTATGAGAGCCTAGAGCATTGACCAGTAGAGATCCACAAGAGGGCGCTGTCAAGCACCGAGAATGTGCCCCAGTTCCCCCAGCATGCAGTCAGCTAAGCACACCAACCTAGCTTAAATGCTAAGTCAGCCTGCACTGAATTAATGTCAGTCTGTAGACTTCAAGCTAACTGTGGAAGATAAAGGAGGGGAACTAAAAGAGATTTATCTTTAGCGTATTGGAACTAGCGATTAGCGTAGCGTTCAACCTTACGCTACATCAGATTATTGTTTTAGCTTGTTGTAGCGTTAGCAGGGAGTTTGCTAGCGTCACGAGTGCTGGATTCCTGTCGGTTTTAGATGTTTCCCTGATGGAACACTGCAGATTTGATTAAAACAAGTGATTAGCAGCTCCTGCAGAATGAATGAAGTCTGAGGAGATAATTCAGCAGTTAGAAGCAGGTGTTTCTGAGTAGGGACATGTCAAAAACATGCAGCCACAGCAGCCCTCCGTTACAAGATTTGTGTGCACGGCATAAGTCATGGCTTTCACCTCCTTCCAGAAGGGGAGGGGGAGCTGGGGCGGGAGCTATAGTCATTCACATTTTTAAATGTTCTCCTCCTCGTCTTGATGACGTCACGCTGCGGATTCCTGCTTTAACAACTCAAAAAAAAAAGTCATGATGGTAAGATTTATTGTTGCTTTAATTCAGTTATAAAATCAGGACAGTGTAAATTATTATTTGTTTCTTGCAATCATCTAAATCCAGTATCTCACTGGGCAGTAACGACTTACCCTCACTGGTCTCAAACTCCTCCTGAAGTTTTCTCTCATTTCTCTTTCTGACTCAACAAAACTAAAAATGAGAAAGGTTCCAGACCCAGGAGGCAACTTTGTGTCTTGAAAGAAAATGTGTGTTGTAACATTTTCAAACTCATTTAACATTTCACAAAAATGAGAGTGAAGCCTCACAGCTCACAAGAGACTATTTTAAAACTTTCTCGCATATGATGTTTACAATTTAAGCATCCACGTGAGATGAGAAATTACACATTGGTTCCAATATTAAGAATCAACTATGAGCTTTAGGTTTTAGATATTAAAATAGTAATCACTGGTCCAGCAAAATAAGAAAATAATATCTGCTGAGTATTAAAACTCTCTAAAATGATTTGTTTTAGTCCTAAAATAAATGAGCTAATAGTTTTTCTGTGTGGTTGGAAAACGGGCAAAATGTTCATCACGTTCATAAACACATCAAACGGCTGCAGTTGTACAAGCAAACACATCAGATGCGTAGGCAACAGAGGGATAAGTTAACACCATGCACACAATAAAGGTGGAGGACAGGAAAGAGTTTTCTCTCCCAACGTCTTCAGCAGAATCCAGTCAGCAGGTCAAGGCCTGCAGCTCTGCCACAACCAGCACCAACAGCAGCCGTTCCTCCTGATTAGAGGCTTACTCTGGTCCTGCTGTTGTTCGATGTTCAGCACACTTTACACACAACTCACCTTCTCACACCGTCACTTTTATGCCCTCAATGTTAGGCCACGGGATATTCGATGACATATTCTGGGCTCTTCTTTTCCCTTAAGTGCTGCACACAGGACCAGCAAATTCAATCTGTTTCTGCAGATTTATAGTCATTCAAGTGGCTTGTTTCATGGAGGACAGCTCTGTAAAATCATGCAAAGCACTTTAGGGCGGTGACACCTTAATGTGACGACTGCAGGCTGAAGCATATTGCTGTTTTACTTTTTTTATTGAGAGCAAGGAAATGCTGTGTTTGAGATTTATACTGATTCAAGAGGCTTCTCTGGTGAAGCACACCTTTATTGCGGCAGAAAGCCAACTCTGCAGAACAGTTACTTGAGGCTGAGGCAAAACACCTACAGATTAGTGCTTTTATGGGCTTTTAAAAGGAATATCCTAATGCTTAGCAAGGTCCACACCAAGCAAAAAGTTCATTTTCTTTTTTTTTCTCATTTGGTTTGATGGGGAATCTGATATATTGAAGAATGAAAAAGAAAAGTGTAATATCAACAAATGAAATTATGAGGTAAAACTAGTCGGAAAAGGGTAGAATGCCTACTCCAGGTCAGGGGTGAGGTCCTCCTTCAAGCGGAGGAGTTTAAGTGTCTCTGGATCTTGTTCACGATTGAGGGAAAGATGGATCGGGAGAGATGGATTGGTGCTGCGTCTTCAGTGATGCGGGCGTTGTACCAGTCTGTCGTGGTGAAGAGAGAGCTGAGCTGAAAGAAGCTCTCAATGTACCAGTCAGTCTACGTTCCTACCCTCTACTATGGTCACGAGCTTTGGGTAGTGACCGAAAGAACGAGTTTTCGCCAAAGCATGTCTGGGCTCTCCCTTAGAGATAATGTGAGAAGCTCGGTCATCCAGGACTAGCTCGGAGTAGATCCGCTGCTCCTCCACATCGAGAGGAGCCAGTTGAGGTGGCTCGGGCATCTAGTTTGGATGCCTTCCTGGTGAGGTTTTCCAGGCACGTCCAACCGGGAAGAGACCTAAAGGGAGACCCAGAACACGCTGGAGGGACTGTGTTTCTCGGCTGGCTGGGGAGCACCTTGGGATTCCCCCGGGGGAGCTGACCCAGGTGGCTGAGCCTCTCTCCTCAGGCTGCTCCATGACCCGACTCCGGATAGGTGGAAGTGAATGGATGGATGAAGGTAAAACTATTTACTAGCAATATTTTTATTAGTAGTGGTTGTACATGCTTCAGTGAGATCAACAGAAATTGTACAAATAGTATGACTTTGGGGCCTTACCTCGCAGGAATATTTATTTAGACCTGTTTACAGTTTATTTAGAAAAAACATGCCTGTTTTCCTTAAAGACATGGTTTACTCATTTAGTCAATATTTTTGCATTGTTTTCTAGTGTAAATCAATGCACTATGAGTCATTTAAAAAAAGAACTATGATGCTCCTGTTCTGTGATGTAGACGTTTGCTAGTGCAGATGTGGGCTGAAAACAGCAGGATTACTCATTATTATTAATGATATGCACACACCTCGCTTCTGATTGGATAACAGAACGCGTTCAGCCATGTTGCACAGTTACTATCACGAGACACTCTCTGCTCTATTTCCTCGCTGCAAAAAAAAAGAAAGCCTTCCTGTGGGCGAGCGCAAGCCAAGATGGTGGCGGTCATGAATGCTAATTCACAGTGTGACATAGATCTGTGAGGATTTTCTAATCCTAGAGTTTCACCCAGTGGCGGCTCGTCCATAGGGGGCGCTAGGGCGCCACCCCACCAGTCTCACAGGAAGAGGAAGAAGAAGAGAGGAATCACAAAATGTATTTAAAAAAACATAACATTTAAACTAAACGATCTATACACCATATGGACTGTAAGTGCTGTGTGTAATCTGCATTTAATTGTAGTTTAATAATGTTCATACTTTTAACACGGCCGAAACGTTGACGTACTTCCTGTCACGTGTCTTCTCGTGGTCGCAGCAATCTTTACCATCGACTTAATATGGGCTAACTGGCGCATGCACACTGGATCCCCAACGACAAGGAGTAGGAGAGCTTTTGGGCGCATATGGTTGCAATCGCAAACGGGGGAGTCTGCTCAGATCAGGAGGAGGATGCTGATTGGTCAGCTCACCCAGCCCAGACAGAACCGGAAATTTCTCCACAGGCTAGTTCACCGTCCTTTGTTGTTGTGGAGCTGCTGCAAACGTTGACTATGGAGAAAACTAGTAGTTTCATCTTTTTATCATTGGATTCTACGAACCAAGTGGATTTTTTTACTATAAGATGGATTATTTTGACCAGCAGAGGTAAGAATTTAGCTTTTGACTTCATGAAAATAGCTTTGTTTTGCTTTTCATTTGCAGTCATTGGGTGGTGTTGAGGTAGAAAACGTGGATTCTATCCTTTAAAAGAGCCTCTTCCTGTTTAGTGTGTGTAAGGTTTGCATATATTGGTGAATATGAAGTAGGGGTGGGCAGATATGGAAAAAAAATCATATCACGATTTATTTTTTGCAAAATCACGATCTCGATTTTATCACGATTTTTTTCCATTTCGACAATTTATAAATTTTGGAAGTTATTTACCAATAAAATGCATCTATTTAAAAGCATATCCCTTCACAGAAAATAGGATAAAATATTTCAGACAGGGTACTGTTTGAACACTTGTTTTAATTTAGGTAAGAAAAATAGCTAATTTGTTCTATTACAATAAACATGATCAAACAAAAAATGCCTTCCATTTAAAAATCCATAATGGGTTTATATATTAGCTTTTAATGTCTTTGGAGTAGCTTTAGAGTCAAATATTTATGCCACAGTTCCAGGGCTTAGTTTATTTATTTGTTTGAACAAATAAGTTCAGAAATGTTAGAGAACGGACCAAGTTCTGTTTAATGGCATGTCTCAAATGTCCCACAGGCACCTTTATTTATTATATTTATAATTAATGAAAAATAATTTAACTTCTATTTAGAGGTGGCTCATAGTCTATCATCCAAAATATATTAGTAATTATTTCTTGTCCAGAGAAAAATCTAAACAAACAAACACGCTGCCTAAAGTTATGATTGGTTTATCGGTGTGTCTGTCGTGCCGACAGAAGCAGACTAGCAAATGGCGTGACTCGGCTGAGAAAAAAACAAAACAAATGTGTGCCGCGTTCAGAAATAATGGCATAGACGGGTGATAGAATGCAAATAGACGGTTCTACAATCTCCGAGCTTTGGTAGATCGTCATCACATTAAAATCCTTAACGATCTTATATCGTCAAATCGCATGGCCCTAATATGAAGCATGTTTTTGGAGCAACTTTGTTGCTAACTTAGCAACAAAGTCCGTCGATTTCAAGTTGTGTGACGCATAAGAATGGTAATTTGGTGTTCCCTAGTGGTGATATGTGGTTAGCGCATCTGAAACACTGACCTGCAAAATGAAGAAAATAACGATCGTTTATATAGCGCCTCTCAAGATAAAAACCATTCACAAGAACTAACATAAAAAATGTAAAAAATAAAAAGCGCCCCACCCAAAAAAAATTCACCATCCGCCGCTGGTTTCACCGTCTATTTTCTATCAGAAGCTAATTCAGGAGATAGGTGTGGGAGACTGCTTTCATGTTCAGCCTGCATAAAAAACTCAGAGTGACTGATTATAACCATAAATAATCATTAAAAAGTGTTTTTTCAGTCAACCACACCTTTAAATAAACATAGAATTATAGTAGACCTAATGTAGCGTCATGAACAATCAAGTTGGTGTCATGAAGTCGTTCATCATGTTCATAAGCTTGCAATATAGCTGAGTGCACAAAAACAAAACCGTTACACAAAACGTTCCAGTATATCTCCATTCTTCAGTTGGGAAAGGTCAAAGGCTGGGTCACATGAGGTTAATCACATAGTTTCAAACAAATCGCAAAGATTGTAAATTTTCTAGCAGCATAAGCTTAGCGGATGCAAAGTGAGGGAGAAAATATGACTCCATTTTTTGTTTTTCTTTTTAGTTGGATTGTGTGACAGTCTGACTGCGTATGCTATAATATTTAAACGTTTGCTTTAGGTTTAGCGCTTTACAAAACAATAGCAGCCCAGGCTGCAGTTTTTCTTCTAAACATCTCCGAGCTGATGTCAGCACATCCTCTACTCCACACAGATGTTGGAAAAATCCAATAAAAACAACTGTTGACTAAAGGCTGAGCCTCTATTAAACATAAAAATAGTTTATGTGATTATCTAATTCATTCATTTATTTAATTAATGCAAACGAGTCACACATTTTCCTATGTTTTGTTATGAAAATGTGTTCTTCCCAAGACTTTCAGCATCATCACAACATGCCTAGTATAGCATTTTAGCTGTTCAAACTTTGCAGCCAGGCTTTTTGACTCATGCATATTGAGACCTCTTGCAAGACATTTAGCAAACTGAATACCGTAAGCAATTGATCACAATTTTACACATTAATGAGTCAAAATGTTCAGTTTGACGCAGCTTGGTTTATTCTTATTAGTTTGATTCTTAACAATTGCACATAAAAAAGACAAGACAATGTTATGACACGTACCAAAGAGCGACATGGTGATGTGATTTATTGAGCTAATGCGTTGCACCAAATTCTTAATTCAGGCTTTGAATGAAAAGAGTTGACTACAACTAAACCTTTTCATTTTACTTCACCACTTTAAGTCCCGTACATCAAATCCAAATCATTTTACTTGAGTGATGAAACTATAAAAAGCAACTTTGATGAAAAAAAAAAAATAATAAACCTGCTTTTCTTGGAGACCATCTCCAGTTTCAGACGTCAGAAACATCTAGCCCTAAGAGACTTCAGCAAAACCGAGAGGATGAAGTCATTCTTTAATGAAATACTCTCTTGGCACTTGACTTATGGGAAATCACACATTAAATTAAAGCTGCGTGCAGGCGCACAGGAAATAACTTCACAGCTTTACATTTCCTTTCATCAGAAGTAAACAGAATAAGAGCCGGGGTTTTAATTTACTATAGAAAAATAAAACAATAAAAGAAAAGATGACTTATACCCTAATACATTTTCATTACAAGAAAAATAATCTAATTTGCAAACTCTGAATACTTTATGAAGTCATGAGGTATTAATGCCAGAATCAATTTATTTGATTCATGGAATTTCTCTCAGCCTCATTAAAAATTCAATCGACTTCATATTCAGGAAGTGAATGCAGCGCTTTAATCCAAAATGAGCAGGAAGTTGTAAATGCTGGTGTTACACCACCGCGCCAACCTGCAACGTGTCATCTACGATTAAGGTTCTACTTTAGTGTTAAATAAAGAAAGGGCTTCTTTGGGATTTTTTTTGTAAAAATATTAATGTTTTTCTTATAAGTTTATTGAATATATAGACAAATAAAAGGTTTGCAAAAACAAAGTTGGTATTGATAATAAGGAGTTATAAACGTGCACAAATGTGTGTTGGTCCCTTAATCAAGGACGACCATCTACCATCCTCTCAGCATGATTAAAAGCATCAGACTAGCAGCTGCAGTCCCAACACAGCAATAAATCACTGAAGTATTGATGGCTAGCACACACGCACACACACACACATCCACAAAACCTACGTAACCAAGTCAGTCCCGTGAAACTCTTTATTCCCGTTATTAATTTTATTCTCTCACACACTCTAACACTTACACCCTCGCTGTGTTGCAGTTGTAATCCAGTGGTATAACACTCCAGTCACCTCGTGTCCATCACCGTGTCGCCACCACAGACCTGCTATTGATTTCTGTCTTGCTTCAGTCCGGTAGCTGCTGGTCTGTCATGTCCACCCGTCAGTCAAAAGCTGGACCAGAACCCCGATGAAGGCTGCTCATTAATTTACTGCCAACGTCCCTCTGCAACTGTTTTTTATTACAGGACTACAAGTCCAGAATGGTGCAAGTCCACATTTATTCTTAATGTCACTCGCTGAATTCTCTCAATAACAAAACGGTTTATTTTGTTCCCTGCTGTGTTCTCCTTATTTGTAAAGCATCTTTGAGTAGTTTTTAAAAGTGCTGTATAAAACCTATGCATTATTATAATTTTTATTAAAAATATAATTGATTTTATGGTACCTCTTCAGCTAAACAGCCTGACATGAATCAAGCATGTTATAGAACAAGCTAAAACACAAATGATGCACAAAAATACTACCGTCCCCCACAGTAGATTCTAAGTTTAGATGTTGTTTGCTTCTCTGTAGACTATTTCTGGATGCATGTTTTGCCTCCAGTACCTTTTTTTTATTGCTGTCAAAGATTTAACAAAGTGTTGGAAACATTCCTCAGAGGTTCTGGTCTATAATGACATGATGGCATCAATCATTTTTCATCCATTAAGTGAATCTCCTGTTCTGGTGGCCGTGGAGGCTGCAGGGGTACAGGGAACTCATCATCATGTTTTAAGGCAGCAGTTTTAGATGATCTGAGCTTTGTGACATGGTGCATTATCCTGCTGGAAGCAACCAGAGGATGGGTCCACTGTGTTCATAAAGGGATGGACATGGTCATCAACAATACTCAGGTAGGCTGTGGTGTTTAAACCAGGCTCAGGTGGTACATTAAACAGGTGAAACTGGAAAAATTAGAATCTGATGCCAATGTTAATTTATTTCAGGAATTCAACTAAAAAGGTCCATTCAAAGACAGATATTTTAGCCTTTATTTGTTATAATTGTGATGATTATGGTTTACAGCTGATGAAAACCCCACATTCAAAATCTCAGACAATTACAATATTGTGAAATGGTTCAATATTCTAGACTCAAAGTGTCACACTCTAATCAGCTAATGAATCCAGAACACCTGCAAAGGGTTCCTGAGCCTTTAGATGGTCTCTCAGTCTAAGTTGGATTACTGACATAAATGGTCTTTTGCACCATTTTCTAATTTTTCCAGTTTCACCTGTACCACCAGCATCTTGAACCGTGGATGCAAGGCAGCAGGCCAGCTGACAGCCTTGCCAGGGTCCTGGACAAGATTATATTAGATGGGCACCCACACACCAGTTTTCTCCTTTTCCACTTGCTCTTTTTGGCCCCCCGCCTACCCTGGGCATGGAACAAACCCCTTTGTCCCTCTCTATAAGTGGGCTGCAAGGCAGGATGGATCCATGATCAAAATCCAATTTGCAAATCGCAGCTGCAATTCACATTCATCAAACCAGGGAAGCTTTATTCTTTTCAATAGTTTAGGTTATTGACAACTATTTCATATATCTGCATTCTACTTAAGTTAATTTTTGGGTAAAATTTCATACCTGCTCTAAGACTGAAAATATATATACTGAACTGGAAGTAAATCCTAATAATTACATTTGAATGTAACATTAGGCTTTGGAGGACACTACGGATATAAGAACACAAATCCATTGATCCAATTTAATGGTAGATTCATACAATGCAGTCTTATTGTGAAGGAGGACAGGTAAACATAAGAAGATGGGAGAGCAGGAATGCTCATATGCAAGCACACACAAACAGATATTCTCAGTGCAAACAGGCTGTACACACAGTTTCACAGAGAAACCCAGAATGCTGGCAGGCATGAATGCCAATTTTAGGTAAATATGCATAGACAAGCACCCACACACACACACACACACGCACACACACACACACACACACACACACACACACACACACTGAGCCTCAGGTGTTTTCTGACCAAGCTGCATTGCATCCATCTATCTCTCCATCCTTTCCTCTCTGTCTGCCTTCCAGTTTGAATACATTTCATCTCATAATGAAACCTGAACACCCCGTGGCTGCAAGAGGGAATATGAATGAAAAGAGGAGCTGGGGTAACACGACACAGCAACAGAAAGGACAAAAAAAGAAAGAAAAAGAAAGATTATTGGGAAAATCACGAAGAAAGAGAGAGAACTGAGGTAAAACACGTCACAATGGCATTTCTCCTCCTTCACAGAGAAACAAAATAAAGTTTGCTCCTAAAGAGGAGGTGATGATGGATGGCTGAATAAGTCGGCAGGAGAAACCACAATTTCTCATCTCGCTACTCCAATTAAAATATGACAGAATGTGGTTTCCCTTTGCCGCTCATCAGCTGTGCTGTTTATTAGCCCGCTGAAAGGAGGAAAGGGTCTTTGGTTTCGTTTAAGGAGCTGCTACATTTAAATTTGTTTGTGAGAGAGTTACGAGAGCTGCCTGAGTCAGTGAGGAGGGATGCAGCACAAAAGGCAGGCTAAAACTTCTGCATGAGAATAAAAAAAGAAAAGAAGGATGCAGGCGAGAGTTTTGTTAGATGGTCAATTCCGCTTTCTTGCAAACACACAGGGAGGAGATAAAGAAAAAAAAGACAAGACTTTCTTAAATTGTGCTTTATTGTGCAGTCATAAGATGGAGATGTCTGTGATGTTTATGAAACATCCAGCTTGTTCTTATTTGCAGCAGCTGGCTTGGATGTTCTTTCTCTGTGGATTTTATAGAGGAAGAAAATAAATAAAACAGCAGCAGGGAGATTGAAAGAATTTCTCTTCTTAGTTGTTTTCTATGCCTTTTGCTGCTGTGTACAATATATTAATGTTTTAGCCCTTTTGAAAATTGATTCAACTGGAGCTCCATATTTGCACACTATGGATCATGGTTTGATTTTCTTCCTCACTTTTTATGTTTTGTAGAGAGTTTCTTCATACCAACCCTGCAGTGATGCAATACCTGTTGGGGGAAGATCACTGACTCTATTAAAAAAAAAAAAAAACTTCCTGCTGTATTGCAAAGCCTCAACAATTTGTTCTCGTTTCTACATTTAACCACTGAACACAATGGATTGACTGAGTATTTCCAGTTTTTGCTAAAATAGTTTCCAGGACTGGGAATGCATTTGCATGGAACAAATGCATTAGTGTTGTTTTTCCTCAAGACGGAAACATGTTGCAAATATTGCAGCAAAAGAAAACTTTCTTTAGAGCTTATTTTTGTCATTTTATTATACCTAAATATAAACAAAACTATATGAAAAACCCAGAAGTTAGAATTTAAGGTAAACTATTATTATTATTATTAGTCATGTGGTTATAGGACCCAAAATGCAGATAATCCAGGAGGCAGCCAGGTATGGAGCAGGAACAAAAAATGCAGGCGCAACAAGGATGCAGGCAACACAGGGATGATGGCAACATTCACACAAGGAACTGACGAGGAGCTGAGAATAGAACCGGTTTAAATAGACAGGGGCGTGAACAAGGAACAGGTGTGATGATTACTGATGATGACCTACAGGTGCGACTTGTTGACTGAGGGTTGGAAGGTAATACAAAAACAAAGACTGAACCAGATAATGCTAAGACAATAACTAGAACCAAGGGCTGAAAGAAATAAACTATTCTAAGAATAACTGAAGACAGGGACACTGATACGAATAATCAAAATAGAACAAAACAACCAGATAACACAAAGAGCCCGGGAGAAAGCAGAATTGAAAATCTAAACAAGAAATGACTGAGAAATAGTCTGATAACTGACCAGAGACAAGGGAGCTGGGATATGGAGTAGACTGGGGAGATGAGGACACAGGGCATTATTATTATTATTATTATTATTATTATTATTATTATTATTATTATTATTATTAATAATAAATTGTTTCATTACTTTAAAAATTTTAATATTATTACTATCATTACTATTAGACACATGCAGACTACAGACTATAAACAGAATACAGCATTTAAAATAAATGCATAAATTAGAGTAGGGAGACGTTAGTCAGCACAGATAAAAGGGACTATTTGATACATGCTGCTTTGATCTTCATTCATTTGTTTTATGATCTTTTTTGTTTTTAATGATCTTTATTCATTTGTTGTTGTTTTGTGATTTTTTTCTGCAATAGGCGCTAAATAAATGAACCTTACTTACTTTTAAACTTGTTGTGCTTGTTAAACTCTGCTATAAAGATACACACAACCAGGATCCATAAACGCCAGCTGGTGAAAGTAAAAGAGTCATGATGATAAATGATGTTTCAAACAGTGTTTATGAATTCAGTTGAGAACGGTGAGTGAAGGCAGCTCTATGTGTTGTTCTGGTCCACTTTAACAACGAGACAGGAGATGACAATAACAGCAGGAAGAATAGTGTCAACAACCTCATGTTATTTAGCTTCTATTTGGATTTCTTGTTTTCTTTGAAGTGAACTCTTATTCAGAGTAAAAGTGAGTGTGGTTTCGAGCTCGGTGCTCGAAATATTTGTAAAGGTTTTTTATTATATATAAGTATTATCTTTCTGAGCCTGTCTCCAGCTCGTGATGCAGTCCTTCCCTCTGGCCCACTAAACTAGTGGTGTTGTATCTCAGCACAAATGATGTAAAACCAGAAAGGCAGTAAGTTAATGTGACACCAGACGGTATCATCTGATACCGATCAGTGAAAAACACCCTGATATTCCAGATGAAGATTGGATTGGGACACCTATAATTATACTATACTATAAAGGGGTTAATATCTTCCTGCAAAACACACACACACACACACACACACACACACACACACACACACACACACACTGAAAAGCCTTGAAGGACCTTATTCTTAAAAGTGCAAAATCACTTTAGCTAACTTTAAATTCCTGAGAAGAGTAACTTGTAAGAATTTAAAGCTTTCAGTCTGATAAAATGTTCATTATTCCACCGTTTCACCGTAGTGTCAGACGATTTATGGTGCTCTAAGATCCTAAAGGAATCTCTCTCTCTCTCTCTCTCTCTCTGGTTAATGCACGGTGGGTAGAACAAATGATCCTCCTCCTCAGCGACCATGTGTGGACATTATAGAGGATGAGAATGGATAGAAGAAAAGTAAAGCACACCTCTACCTTTCTCTCAGTCCCTGCATGTGTTCAAATCCCTCTGCCCCAGTCCTGTTTGTAAAATGAGTTGTGTTCTTCGGTGAGCATGTGCAAAGAATATTTATTAGTTCAATAAAGAGCAAAACTGCTTTCCCCTCAGACCATATAGGCTACAGACGACACCTCATAAATATTCAGTGTCTCACAGCCATTGTAGCATTTTTTGCTGAAGGCAGCTCAATTGCAAAGGAGGCGATCCTGTGTAATTTACACTATTATTCGTCTCATTTGTAGACTCTTTTTTCCCCCTCTGCTTTCCTTTGCTTTGTTTAGTTCATTTGTTGATGAGAATAAATTCAGCCTCGCCCCCGAGGACACGAGGTGTCACTTATAGGGGTTTAAATTGGGCATCAGGAGAGTAGAAAGCTATAGAAAACATTAAATCTTTCAGATATGTCTGTTTTACAACCCTCTTAAGGCCTGATAATGGAGCATACCTCCACCTTACCACCTACACTCCTTCCTTTGTCTTAAAACATAAGGCGTGTTGGATTTTTGCTGCTTTATTAGTTCCACTCGGTGGCCGGGGTCTGCCGCAGTGAGGAGCTACTGGAAAATGAAGAAGTCAGCACAAAACGCTGTTGTGTTGACCACTTAATTGGTCCCTGAAAACGACACGTTGATGATGAGGGGATTGGAAGATGTGTGCGTGAATGAGTCACAGAGGACCGATCTGTTGGCAACAAAGAATACATCTGAGTTTAGGGTTCTCAAGTGGAAGGAGGATTCCAGCGCTCATAGCTGATGAAACATACACAGCTGGTGTGGCGTCTTGTTAGCAAAGGACCCAATAGAGTGTGCAGAGGAAAATTAAACAGACTAACCTGAGTTATTTTCTACAGTGTGAGCAGAATATCCCAGGAACAACTGGACAGATTTAAATTAAACTCTCAAAAAAGATCTACTGAATAACTTTTGTCCCTTAATTCAAGGAGGCCATGACAGCTCAGCAGCCAACACAAAAAGACCACAACTCAGTTGGTGTTACCAAGTTATCAAGATAAAATTTGAGGTTAAAGAGGAAGTTCGATGATAAACCATTTTTTACTTGATCTTTTTGAAAAATGATCAGTCACTAAGTTTAAAGTGCAGGCTAAACGACAAAATTGTCTCCCACACCTATCTCCTGAATTAGCTTCTGCTAGAAAATAGACTTTGAAACACTTGGGTCAGAAAAAGCCACACAGATCTACGTCTCACTGTAAATTTGCATTCATGGACTCACCCATCTTGGCTCACGACGAGGAAGGCTGTTGTTGGTTTAACGTCCAGGAAACAGCAGAGAACGCCTCAGCTAGTAGAAGCTAACCATTAGCATTAGCAACTCCACCACACGGCAGAACTCATTCAGGCTTGTGTTGTTTGTGGAGATAAAACATCAACGTTGCAGAGAGGATGGAGGCAGTGGAAGAGTTGCATTGCTGTTAGCCAATCAGAGTCGAGATGTTTGCGTATCATGAATATTAATGAGTCAGACTGCAAATCCTGCTGTTTTCTGCCCACCCCTCTAGCAGCAAACTTCTACCTCCTGAAACAGGAGCACGAGAGGTTTTTTTATTCCATAAAGAACAACTCACAAGGCATTCATTCATACTTTTGACCACTGCAAAAGTAATAAAATAATGAGTGAATGAGAGCTTTAGAGTAGGTGAGTCATACACAGCATTGATTCCAACAATAGTGCCAAATGTCTACACTATTGTTTTTAAGACTTGCTTGTAATTGTAATTCTTAATTTTCAATCATTTCACTTTTTTCTGCCTGTTTTAAAACAGTGTGCATTTGAAGAATCGGGTTATCCTGCTTTTATATTTTACTGTTCAGCACTTTGTGCAACCCTCCTGTTGTGTCTGACAGTGCAATACAAGTAAAATGGTATGGTTATAAACAAAAATATGATTACATGTGATTTGAATTAATAAAAACTCATTGAATTTATTAGATTATTATCAGATTTTAGAAGTTATGGAAATAAAAGTACATTTCCCTGTAATAGCTTTTTCAGTTGTTTGATTTTTAGCTGCCTCCATAATGAATTGTGTCATAGGACAGCTAGTTATTTTTATGGAAGACCTGCTGTTTTTATCCGTCATTCTTGGCAGATGGGGATCAACTCAGCACCAGAGGCTTGAGGAGGCTTTTATTGTATTCACACAGATAAACCTCAACACGTCACAAACTGGAGGTAGATCAGGAAGCAGGAGGAGTGGGGGTGCCATGTTTGTGTATCCTTATCCTCTCTAAAGCGTGGATCCAACTGACAATCAAACAAAAATATGAATTTTAAGCCAATGAAACAGATTCTGGCAGGAGCATGAGGCTAGAGGGAGGCTACAAATATCTTAGCTTTGCAATTTTATATTTTAGATGCTTCAGGCTGCTGAATGTGATTTAAAACATGTTATAGTGTTATAAAAGACTCCAGTTATCAGCTGGAGTGAGACTCACTACTACATTAGAGAAATATCCCCCTGCAGTTTTCACCCACCTGCTATTTCATCCCAACATATGGCATTTGGTGGCACAAAGATCCAAAACACTTTCCAAGATCAGGACTGCAGTCACTGGTCCAAACAGACTCCAGTGCAAAAATTACAAAATAGCAGCGAGGAAACAGGAACAGTTTCATTATTTCAGGATGTGTTGATGAAGAAATAAAAGTTCCATGAGTTTAAAGCTTATATTCTGGGGATAGTTCAGTGTTTGTCTTTGAAACACAAGTGAAATTATTAAAAAAAAAGAAAAAAAAAGCTTGTTGATGGAGAATCTGCAGAAAATGTGAACTATAAATCACTGAAAAACAATTGTGTGCACTACTCCAGCAGGTTTATCAGCTGTCGTCGACATAGCTTCTGTGTTTAAGCCCAACCACTTCCTGGATAAGTAACAAAAATAAAAGATAATTATATCCAACGAATGTGCAAGTGTTACAGAGAATGAGCATTGAAGAGAGTATTGGCAAAGTGCTTTTTTTGGTTTATTAATATTGCTATTGTTATTTTATTCCATGAAAAGGGCCATTTTTTTAATATTTCCTCCTCGCAAACTTCATGTACTAACACTGAAAATATTAAGTAAGCTGGAAAAACAATCTGATATCTTTCTGAGTCTAAAGAAGATGCTGAATAATGATAACAGCCATTACTGATCGCTGGTTGTTCTTAAACAGAAAGCAAAACCAAACAAAGGTAAAAAACAAAAACAAGTCTTGTTTACGTTGTTTTATAGTTTGGTCAGGAGATGGAGAGGACTTTAATGTTTTGGAGCCTTCCAGCTTTTATACTTGGGCAGCAGCAGCAGCTTACAGCCTGGGTGTTTATCTCTTTCTCCACAGAAGCAATAGAAGAAAACAATAAATAAAACAGCAGTAGGGAGGATGAGCATCCTTCTTGTCTTATTTTTCAGGTTTTTAAAGCATCTTTCTGCCTTTTCTCTGTTGTAACGTGCAACATGTACAACTCTGTGATCCTTGATATTCTGGGGGGGAAAGGTAAAACCCTCTAGGGTTCATAATAAAGAGTATTTGAAATAATAAACCAGTGTGGGAATTAGCTGATCTGAACAAACTTTAATATAACTTCTTCTTTTTTTAAAAAAGTAAATATTTGTTTAAAAGGAAAATGAAATCTTGGCAGTGAATTGATAATTTTTTCCTTTTTGTATAAAGTCTCTCCCTGAGCTCGACATGCTGATGTCTCAGTCACATAATGAAACTCCAGCACTTACAGAGTCTTAGCTGCAAAGAAAAGAGATTTTCCAGAAATTGTAGGCAGAGAGAAACATCATACGATGTGTTTTCGCGGTGCAGACTTGTACAAATTGTTCCAGCAGCTCATTTTTTTAAGGACGTGGCATTCAGGGAAATCATGCACGTGCAGCCCACGAGCTCTGGGACTGTTTAGAGCGTTTCTACGGTAAATGACTCTGGTGAATGCTGTTAGCAGAAGTGCCTGAAATGCTGAGCAGATTCGAGCCGTTTGTTTCATCCTGCTTTATTGCTGTTGTCACTTGTTTTTAATGAAAGTGGAGTTCAGCTGAAGAGGAGGATTTATTTGTACAGACGCACCTCAGCAGGACAAGCACAGTCGCTAGCTTTGATTAGCCTCCACAGCATGAAAACATCTTTATGTCAGTGTGTGTGTGTGTGTGTGTGTGTGTGTGTGTGTGTGTGTGTGTGTGTGTGTGTGCGTGTGTGTGTGTGTGTGTGTTAGACAAAGAACTAGAATGCTATTTATTTGCTTTTATAAGAGAGGTGCCAAACCATTTTGCTTCAGTCTTTTTACTGTTCTGAGGCTCTGATTCCTTTTTAGTGATATATTTTGTCATTTTGATGTAAGTCAGCATGTATGCACGTGTGTGTGTGTGTGTGTGTGTGTGCGTGCGTGTGTGTGTGTGTGACTTGATAAATCACATCAGCTGGGAAAAGTGAAAGCAATGGAGCTTCTGGAAACACAAATGCGCACTAAACTGTTCATAAGTGCTGCGTTTGTTCATTGCATGTCTCAATGCACCTTTACATCTTTATGCACACTTTAACACAGTGTGTGTGTGTGTGCACGCGCGCGTGTGTGTGTGTACGTGCGTGTGCGCGTGTGTGTGTGTGTGTGCGTGCGTGCGTGTGTGTGTGTGTGTGTGTCCTTGTTTTAATGTAATTTCTGTGTATGTTTCATCTAATGATTGAACACGTTTGGTTACTGGAACATTTGCTCTACCTCTATTTTTATCTGCATAAAATAAATGTCCAGCCATCTCTGCAGAGAAACATTGCTCTGGATGAACTTTAATTCTTTGTCTGCATGCAGATCAAACAGATCGGAGTGTATCATGGAAAGTTATAACCTGGTGTCTCCTCAGTTGCAGTGAAATCCAAATGGATGTCGGAGCACGCCGTGGCCTGACTCCTAGTTAACCTGCTCCTCGGTCAGTGGGTGTTCAGTCATAACTTAGCAACCTTACATTAGCATGGCAGGTCGGTCAAGCTTTCTGAATGTAAAAAATGGTGTTCACTGGGCTTCTGATGCTGCATCTCCAACAACAGAGTGGATGTATTAAACAGTGTGTTAAAAAATCTGCGAGAGGATATGTTTTCTATCTAAAGTGCAAAGTCCTTTTTTATTTCCTGACTGGCTGTATCATTTAAGGAGTGTCTGATTGCTACAAATAAATAAATAAAAATCTCTTGGTGACTTCAATCAGGCACTAAGAAAACATGTTTTTAATCATATTTCAAAAATAACAAGTAAAAAACTGTTTTTCAGTGAACTTGGCCTTTAATAAATGTGGCTGCTTATGACATTTATACCTAAACAATCACATAATATGGAACTGATGGTATCTTAAAGGAATGTTATCATCCAGTGCTGTTGCATATTGACAAATAATCATTACATCGTGTCATAGTGAATATAAAGACATTAAAATTGTTAAACCACAGTAGATTTTCTGCCATTTGTCCTTATTTTTTACCTGAATTTGAATATTTTAATTACATTTTACTCCCACAGAACACACTTTTTTGATCCACATCTAAATCTGACTAAATTATTTACGTTCATTTGCGCTCAGAAAATACCTGAAAACATTTGGGACAAATTTGCTTTGACTTTTGTGGCCAGATTGTTGTGTAACATCTTGGAATCTAAAATGTTACTGGTGATACTCATTCCAAAATAAAACACATGAAAGTTTATCTTATCATGAAACAAAAACAGATTCTTAAAATTCGTGAATCTCAATGTGTTAGCTCTGTGTGTGCAGGGAGATTTTAGAGAAATAACGTAAAGTACAAATAACTTAACATCGCTAACAAAAGGTTTAATTGAGAAATCCCTGCTTCATTGAAGCTGGAGGCTGAGTGTTGTGTAATAAAAAGAGACGTCTGTGAGCTCATCCACTCAGAGTGCAGCTACTGTGGCCTGTGACTCACTACCAGCCTGTCCTCCATGACAGTTAATGAGCTGTTACCTCTTTTTTATCTGTCTTCTTCTGCTGCATCCCCATCCTCTGTTTCACTGAGGCCATAAAGCAAACTGGATCTCTTTCCTTCTGTCCTTCACTCGATGGTTATTAAATGAACTGTTGTGGTATAAAAGCAGAGAGACGAGGAATTTGATGGGTATTAGCTTCTCCTCATCCTCTTCCATTTCTGCATCACATGCTGCAAGGCATGTCAGGAAAAGACAAATTATGACATCCCTCCACTCGCCTCCCTCGTGCCAGGCAGTGAGAGGACTCTGATGGAGGGATTCGGAACAAAGCCAAAATGCGGGGGGGAGAAAGCGTCAGAGGACTTGAGTTAGACCTGGAAAACCATTCTGAATGAAAACACACTGATCATGTAATGCCAGGTGGTTTTATGGATAAACCGTCTGATGTTTCAGACATATCAGAGTTTTTACTCACCGGATTTCTGCAGGCTCCATGCCTCAGTCAGGTGGCCCAGCAGGGGTTTTATTATGAAAGGGTCTATTTATCTCTGAGTGTGTTTATGTTCTGTTTGGTTCTGCTCTTATCTGCTCAAACTCCAGGTGTCACATAAAGATTATGTTTTATTTAATGTTAGAAGACTGTCAGATATTGCACAGCAGCTGAAGTTTTGTATTTAAAGGACTCATATTTAAAAATATCAATGCGTCAAACAAAAATCTAGTTAAAACCTTGTTGGAGAAAAAACCTTATTGCAGCATGCACAAGCTCTGCAATCTTGGTCTAATCAGAAACTCAGAAGGAATATTCATCAAAACTGTAACTGCAGCCTAATCAAACGTAAAAAAACTGTGATTTTGTGAATGTGTGAGAACTAATAAAGCAGATTTCCAACCATAACTAAGTCATTTGGATTTTAAACATAATAGAGCTGAAAAAGTACTAAAAGTACTAAAATATCCTTCAAAGGCGTAGAAATCCTTGAAGGAATTTATATTCCCTATTGTCGTTAAGGCTGACGTTTTGATAAAAGATGGAGTCTCAGCTGTTTTGATCTTGAAACCTTAAAATTAATATTCACAATGATACACAAAAATGCAAGTTGTTACATAATTTCTTTGCAATTAGAGTATGTGTTGTGAATGATTCAGGAACAACCACATAAATGTTTAGCTCATCATAAAACTGACAGTGGTTTTCCTGGTTGCTGTTGTTTAGCTGTTGCAGCCATTTTTATTAGATTCACAACGGATGTAGACGTTTGTCCAATGATTACTATAATATTGTTGTGTAATTAATTTGACATATTCCTAATGGACAGGCAGGGTTGACCAACAGGAAAGAGTACATGTTGGAAATGGAAAAAAATTTGATCACCTGTGGTAGCCATCTTGAATTGACTTGATTGGCAGCTGAGAAGGACAGCCGTAATGACCTTATCTTACTGGACAACTGATAATGCCCAATAAATGAACTGATAACATCCAAAGCACTGTTTCAACTACTTTATCAGTAGATCATGTTCCCAAATTCTGCAGGTTATCATGATTTCTGCATCCTGGAACCTCTGTGAGGTCAGTCCTTTGGGGAAACTAGTCATTTATCTCTCCTCAGTTAACCTTGTTAGATTGTGTCAAAAGATTCATGACGACAGCAACAAGCACACTAAAGACGTAGGTTGAATGGACATTAAATGTATGAAATATGTGTGTGGAGATTCTCTGCCGTCCAGCATTATAATCTTGAAGGTTTAGTTAGAACCAACTGGACTTTTCTCCTTGAGGACGTTTCGCCTCTCATCCAAGAAGCTTCTTCAGTTCTGAAACTCTGGTTGGGAGTAGGAGGCTTATAAGGTGTGCTCTGTTTTATGGGATGATAGCCAGAATCTTGTTATGAAGCATAAATATAAATATAAAGCAAAGTAAAATGTATTAAACAGTACATTTTACATGGTGAGCAGGGGAAAAAAACAAAAACTATGCATGAAGGAGCTCAGTGAATCATTTGTTTTGGGATTCTAGTCTAAATCAAGTCAATTATAATCCCGTTCCATTAAGTTCAGTTAGTATGAAAGCTCAACACCGTTTATTTTAATTCAGCTCAGATCTAAATTAATCCACTTCAAAATGAGTCAAAATTAAACCAATCACAATTCATTTTTCATCAATATCTAATTCAAATTCAACAATACGTTATTCATAAAAAATAATCCCAGATGGAATTTAAGTGATGTAACTCATTCTTCAAAGAAATATAATATAAATATAAAATCAATCTAAGGAAAGCATTGAAACTCACTCCAACTCATTTCTGTTCAACTGAATGATGGAATTCAACACAGTTCATTCAAAATGAGTTTAGCACACAAAATCTAATCCATTCAGTTTGTTCCCAATGGATATAGTCCAATACAACAAGTTCAATCCAATCTGTACAATTTAAAATTCAATTTAATACCCATTCATTCATTCATTTTCTGTAAATAGTTAAATAGTTAAATCATTGTTCCTGTTTGAGAATGAAAACGACTGCTTGAACAATCAGTTAATTCCAATTAAATTATCAAGGAAATTAACAATTAACAGTTAAACAATTAAAAAAATTAACAATGAAAGTATTTTCAGTTTATACATTAATTCAGTCCAGCTCAAATCACTTCAATGATTTTAGATTTTTTGTTTGTTTGTTTTTAGCTAGTCTGTAAATAAATGTTTATTTCCATCACAGAGCTGAAAACAAACCAGGTGGTATTATTACCGGATGTCATCTATTCCTGCTTTGTCTTCGTTTCCCATCTTCATTCCTTCTACCATCCTGTAAACAATATGTTTGCTCTAATTGGATGTTGAACATATGACTCATGTAGAGAACGATCCCCTCGAGCTAACTTTAATGATTTTTTTCCTCTTTTAACCGGACTTCTACAACCTTACTCCACGCCTTAAACACAGCTGTGTGTGTGTGTGTGTGTGTGTGTGTGTGTGTGTGTGTGTGTGTGTGTGTGTGTGTGTGTGTGTGTGTGTGAGTGACTCTGACTTGATATACCTCCCCAGTGGCCTCGAGCGGTCCTCAGACTGTGACAGGGAGAGTAATTGGCCATCAAAATAATCCAGACCCCTTCCCTCATTCGCAGCTCGCCTCCGGCGAGTGGAATTAGACATCGAGTTGAGCCAGGGACGTTGAACGCAAACTCTATGTCCATGTTGTATGAGTGTGTGTTTGTGTGTTTGGTATCACGAGGCTGAGTGTGACCTTAAAGATACATCATCGTGTTTCAGACTGTGATGCAGCCTGTTGACTCATGAAACGTTATATCTTATCCAGCTGTTTCTGGATTGTCTTTTTTTAATGCAACATGATTAACTGAATATAAATAAAGATAAGAATCTAAAAGCTGGTAATGTGTATAAATTGTATTTAAGCATACAATCCTTGTATTTCCTACCCCTCTAAGTGTTAAAATGTCATGAAAAATGTTCAAAATGTAATGTTTCATCATTATTTTCTCGAGTGAGTTATGAATATTTATCTCAGGCACTGATCTGACATCACTCAGTAACAGCTGATCACACAGCCCCAAAGCATCTCTGTGAGAGAACTTAGATGAAAAACAGAACAGAGTTCTAGTGAGACAACAGCTAAAACCCCTGAAGTCCAAAACACAACAAAGAAACTCAGCCAAAAGCAGCAGCTCTGAGCTGAAAGCAGCCTTTATCAAAGCTTCTCACAAACAACGTTCTGTTTAATTCTTACATTTACAACTATTTACATAACAGTTGAATTGATTCAAACACAGTTATTGCAACAAAAAAATGTTAAATCCTACATTTTTTCTTTTTTTGCAGATCACTCGCAGTGATTTCTAAGTACGGTTTATAACAAGATTTAAATCACACGGCACACAGTAGGAAGTTATCAATCAACCAAACAAATCAGCTCAAAATGCTGATAAAAACACCAAAACAGCTCATTTTGAGACTCAAACTCAGAGGGAACATTTGTGTGTGTGAGAAAGGGCCCAACATTACTACTACTACTACTACTACTACTACTACTACTACTACTACTACTACTACTACTACAACTACTACTACATGAAATCAAATGCTCATTTGAAAAACAATATTTCTTCAAATTTCTGTTAAATGTTAACAAAGAAATGTGTTTAGGTGTTTTTCTGTCACTCATTCGCTCCTAGTATCTTATTATTTTTCAAACATAAACTTTTTCCTACAGAAATGTGGATTTTTACACCTTTAAACAATCTGTTATATGCTTTTGTGACTTTAAAAATAAGCAATGAATTGCTTTTATGTTGTTTTTATGACTCACTTCCTTTTCGTCTTTTGCTTCCGTAAACCTGCTGCAGCACCAGACGAACGTGAACTACCTCATCTGTCTTTAAAGAAAAACATTTCACAACAAATCAGGACCAGGGTAGAAATTGTTTTTGTGATATTTTAATGAATATTTCTGACACTGATGTGAGCGTTGACTGTTTGTTTCCCATTTAGATGAAAACGGTAGCTTGTTAAAGTCAATTAAAAACATTCCAACCAAAAAAACAGAGTAAAGATATTTTAAAACAAGATAAATGAAAACAATAAAATTAAAAAAAAAAAATTCCTGACCAAAGAAATGAAGGATTACTACAATAGGAAAACATTAATGATGATAAATGAGGCAGAACATCTGGAAATAAGAGCAGATTTCAGGAAAGCAACTCTTTAGACCAAGGTGTCGGTAAGATGGATGCTGTAAATTAACTTGTAAAAATAAATCTTCCAGCTCCAAATCTTTTTTAAATTCAAAAATCAATTAAAGTTTTGAAATTCAAGAAGGTATTTTTGCTGGTGAACCCTCACTGAACGCTGTTTCAGCTCTCAGTTTGTATAAATGATATCATGTAATTTCAAATAATAACTTCTCATTTTTCTCCTCTTTGTGTCATCTCTGCAGGCCCTCCTGTCAACGTAACCTGCAACATTTTTATCAACAGTTTTGGGTCCATTGCTGAAACGACAATGGTAAGCTCGTTCATCCTCCCTATCATTAGCAGCAGGACTAAAAGTGGAGATTTCCATCTTATTTATTTGACACTCCTGTCTGCATGTGGATCTGAATGGTTAGGTCTCTAATGGAAACTGTCACATCTCACTGCAGCTCCATTTCAGCTCCAGTAATTTCCCAAAAAAATGCAATCAATTAAAAGTGGCGCTAATATTCTACACATCCAAATTTTTAAAAATGACCTCTGTTTGTAAATGTCTTTGCCTCATTGAGTCCATCTCTCAGCATCACCTCCATGGCCATTAGAGGAACACCACGGTGGCTGCAAAATGGCTGCGTGTTTGCAAGCAAGCAAGGAGAATTTTACACTTTGTCATTACATGGAAAATCCATTACTATGAATACAACAGAAGCACCAGCAGTCACTGAGCAACAAGGCTCAGAGCACATATTTGTGTGTGCGTTTGGAAAAACACTCAGAATTTCTTCCATTAAAAGCGTTGAGTCTGTCAGACGTGCAGAATCTCTGCAGGGAATTTGAGGTTAAGCTTCCTCAGAAAAGATCTGCTCACGGGCCTATTTTCAGAAACGTCTGGTGGAATTTAAACTATCCAAAGATGCAAAAATAAAATTTGTAATATGTTTAAAATTTCACCAGAATATCTTTTAGTACCCATAATCTCAAGAGGATAGGTTTGGGTTGTTTGAGTTTCTTGTCGTGGGAGAAATATCTTGGTTCATTTCTGCAAATGAGAAAAACAAATTTAGAAAACAGATTTGAACAGATACTTCCAAGATTTCTGATGCCATAATAGTGTTGATTTTATATACCATAATCACAGTCTTTCACACACACACACACACACACGTTTATATTTAATTAGGAATTCCAGCTTTCCGTGCTAAACTAAATCTGTCCCTGTAGTCAATGCTGGACAAATTTGACTCGCTAATCAAAAAGTCTCCAGGTGAAATCCCTGATTTTGCTGCTCACGGAGAGAGAGACCATGCACAGTCCTGCTACCGTAGAAGAGCAGTGATAGATGAAGTGGGCAAAATGGCGCTGTGCTTGTTGGAGTCCCGGGTGTAAACGGCTTCCTTCCGGTTTCACTTCATCTCTCCTCATCCCACTCTGTCTCTTCCTTCCTTTTTCTTTCATTTATTTTATTTCTTCATATTCAGTCATCACCTGTCTTCCATTTGTTTTTGTGAATAACCTTTATAACAAGAGAGGTCACACTGGGTTTGGAAAATATTGAGACTTTTTTTATTATTAGGGGATAAATATATATATTAGATGCACTGGTTAAACTGGTGGTGGAATCAAACTTAAAAATGGCAAATATAAAAAAGAAAAACATTCTTTCAAGAATTTGTTCTTTGTAAATTTTTTGTTTTGTGTTTGTAGGTTCAAACAAAAGCTGATAATGTATTAGAATCAAGGTAATGGAAGCTATAGTTGTTTATTTTTATTAGTCGATTTGTTTAATTACAGTTGACTGTGGATACCTCGGTTTCCGTTTGTGAGGTTTGGGAAGGTTTTTTTTTTTGGAGAAGGTGTCATCAATTCGACTCAAAGCTGGTCTCCCTGGTAACCTTATGCTAACATCACTTCCTGCTAACTCTGCTGTAATTAATGAATTTGCCCCAATCGCTTCTTTCTGAACTGCTGAACAAAATGAAACCAACATTCCTCTTGATATGATTCCTGCAAAAACAATGAAAGAGGTTTTTGCTGTAGCTGGACCCGGTATCCTTACTCTTTTAGTTCGAGTACTGTTCCAGCTGCTTTAAACATGCTGAAAAAGGCCCACTTGAATCCCTCCGTGCTCTAATTACAGACCAACCTCACACTTTCCTTTTTTATCCAAAGTTTTAGAAAAAGTTGTTTTTATGCAGTTACAGACAGTCCTAGATGACAATTCTATCTTGGAAGTTTTTCAATCTGGTTTTTGGTGTCAGCACAGCACAGAATCTGCTCTTCTAAAAGTCCATAAGGAGGTTTCTCCCAGCATGAAAATTATGTTGGCGGTACTGCCTTACAATGATTTCGGTCCTATCTGTCCAGTGGAAGTTTCTCTGTCATGGTTGGTGAGGCTTCTTCCTCGCCGACTCTGCTCTCCTACGGTGTGCCCCAAGGATCCATTCTAGGTGCGATCCTTTTTTCTCTATACATGCTGCCGTTGGGTGCTATCATCGCCAAACACAAGTTACATTTCCATTGTTATGCCGATGATGTCCAAAGCTATCTGCCTGTAAAACCCAACACTGGAAATGCAACCAGCTACCTGTTAAATTGTCCAGATGACTTACAGACTGTTTTGTCTGAAAACCTTTTGAAACACTGAGTGCATTTTGTTTTCTACTGGTAATCTACCTAGCATCCCCCTGTCAAACTTGGTCCCCTTGCCACTAACTTCAGACAGCAGGTGAAGAACCTAGGTGTCATCTTTGACAGTGGAATGAAGTTTAATAAACAGTCCAGCTCAGTTCAAAACCAGGTTCTTCCAGCCAAGGCTTTTAGCTCAGGTCAAACCATTTCTCAACCCTCGTGACCTTGAAAAGGCCATCCATGCTTTTATCAGTCTGAAGCTGGACTGTAACGTTCTGTATTTTGGATTATCCCAGGCTTCAATAGCCCATTTACCATTTGTGAAAAATGCCGCAGCTCATCTGCTAACAAATACTCCCAGGAGAATCCATATTACACCTGCTCTGTCATTACTCTACTGGCTTCCCGTGAGTTTAAGAATACAGTTCAAAATCTTGATGTTCACGTTTCAAGGTATTCATGGATCTGCTCCCTACATCTCTGACATCTTAACATTCCACACGCAAAATAGAGTAACTAGGTCGTCAGATCAACTGTTCCTTGACATCCCTAGGTCAAGATAAAGACAGTGGGGTGATCACTCTTTTGATGTGGCAGCTCCAAAACTGTGGAACAAATTGCCTCATGACCCACATACGACCACAGATCAGTCACTCTTCAAAATTAGACCTAAAACATACCTTTACCGTCAGGTTTTTAATCCCTAGGGGTCCCAAAATGTCATACTTTGGTCTTATTGAGCTCTTTTATCTGTTTTATGTTTCTATTCTGCTTTAATTTGTTTCTTTTATATTCATTTGTATTGCTATTTTGGTGAATTGATTTTAGTGTCTTACTGTGAAGCACTTTGGTCGCCTATTTTGGCTATCTATAAATAGCAACTCTATAAATACATTTTGACTATATAGGTCAAAGTAAATAAATTCAAATAATACAATTCAATTAAAGAAAAAAAATATTTCTTCATAGCTATGCATTTATATATTTGTCTTTTTCCTGTATAGATTATCCTATTTTATTAAAAAGAAAAGTCATTGATTCTATCTAAATAAAATAATTGAAGAAATAAATGGATGAATTAAAATCATAAACATATCAGTAAAGTCAGTAACATGTTTCATTGAATGTCGAGGAAAAATTAAAGTGTAGCTATAACAGTGTCAGTAACACTGAACTGAAAAGTGCATATCAGTTTCAGGTTAGTTAAAAACAAAACAGTTTATTGATTATGATTTATCTTTGTTTAATTTACCAAAATTGAGAATTGCATGTTGTTTTTTTGAAGTTATTAAATTGCCTATGTCTGATTTGCTTTGAGGATTTATTCTTTTGATGCCGCATGTTGGCAGCATCTGTATTCATTTATGCCCAAGCTTGTAATGTCCTAAAATCACCTAATGATAAGGATGTTTCCCATTTGTAAATTAACACAGCATCCCTCTGTGCAGCTGGCTTTGAGACCACATGTTAAAATGATTTAAAAAAAGAATCATAAAAAACAAATTTCAGCCTCTCGGTGCAGCATTGTCGTAGCAGAGCAGATGTTCCACCATAATGTGCGAGCGTCCGTAACCTCCTCCTGCTACCTGAGCAGATTTCAGGGAGGCGGCAGGATGTTATGACAGGCGTGGAATTAGAATATGGCTGCCGATTCTTCTGGAGTCGTTGCAGTTGTTGTTGATGTCGAAGGAAGCAGAAAAAGAGGAAGACGGGGAGGAGGATTTGTATTCTTCATGCATGGTTTACTACTTGAGTTTAATACATGCAGAATGAGTGTGGTACAGTGTAAGTACAGCACTTCCTCTGCTAATGGTTCCAGCGCAGCGTGCCGATGGAAGATGATAATTTAAGGGTGGTGTTTAACAGTCCAGCGGCCTCGTGTCTCACCCTCAGATGGAAGTGAGAGCTGCCTGAGTGTCAATAACATTTTTAATAACGCAATTACTCAAATGAGTCAGATACTTCCCTTAATGATAAACCGTACCCTGAGACGACTCATTTCTCATTCATATTACTTTTCTCTCATTTTATTCAAAATTGCTTTTCCCTCATTTGAATGCTGGATTGGCCTGACAGTCTTTTCTTGTCTTGTAGCCAAAGTGTTTATTTTCCATCCATCTGCGACAAGCCTCCGACATGCAAATGTTTTCAAGGGTTTTGTATATTTTTTGTGTCTCTGAAACTAATAACTTTTCAGTTTTAAGGGTTGTGAGTGACGATTAATGAAATGTGAAGTTTTAATTTCAATAAATGCTGCTATTAAAGCATAATAAATTCATTAGAGAGATAAATGCATTCTCCATTTTTGTGGGAAGTGTTTATGAACGGAACTCATGGAACCAAAGAAATGATCAAATTTGCTCAAATGTAAGAAACAAAAGAAAATTTTAAATAAAAAAACCCAACATTTTTTTGTAAACACAAAGAGGAGCCAAAAGGGACAGTAAAGAGATTCCATAAGAACTTTGGTCTTGGCAGAGCTCAAACTAGCCGCCAGCTCGGAACGTGAAAATAGACCGGGAAAACAGTGGCAGTGGAAAAGTCATGTTGCTATTAGCCAATCAGAAGTAAGATGTCCACGCTAACCACGTTTCATCTAAATCTACATGAGATTTTTTAAAACAACACAGAAGAAAATGCTGAGAAATTCTGGACTAGAGCCATTTTTGGATGACAGACTAGCACTTTGGTCAGGGCGTTGCTCTGACTAGCTGTTAGCGCTTCAGTCTGAAGAAGCTGTTTAAAAAGCAGTCCTCATTAAGTGAGGTAGTGTTTACTCATTGCTTTTACATAGAAATATATTTTAGAATTGCCTATAAATCAATTTCACACTGAAGGTTCACAAATTACAAAGCTCGTTTAAATGTTGGGTAGTTTTAAATGATTAATGCAAGAATGCAACCATGATTTATTGTTTTAGGATTTGTTTTTAAGCTAATACATTTTCCTCATTTTGAGTAGCTCCATTCTTTTCTGAGCTGAAACCAACAGCTGGCATGTTTATGGCGGTTTTCTCTCCACCAGCACACACTCCTCATCTCTGCACCATTTCAAGTTATTTGTCACTTTCTCAAGTAGAAAAAGGCGACTCATTCAGGAAAGGTCAGGCTCATTTGTTTCATGTGAGATGTTTTGTGTAATAAACAGTGATAAACAGAGAGAGGGGCCTGGCTGAGGCGATTCCCATGCACACATGTATGGCGCGGTGGCTGATTGCTCCTTTAAATGCCACCTGCTGGAGCTACTGGCATGACCGAACCACGCCACTGCTATGCTTTTTCTGCTACGCCACACAGCTTAATGACAGCTCCAGCTCAGCCAGAGCAGCCCAGCTCCATATTCTGAGAATAATTGACAATTAGGGAGATGGAGGGGGAAGCTAAATGCCAACTCCACACAGATGAAGGTCTAACTCTGACTGTGAAACACAGTGAATGAGGAATGGATGGTGGAAGGTTATAGAATAAAACTCTGAGGAGACAGTAGTTAATATACCTGGATCAATCAGACTGCTGCAAAGCTGTACCTGGAAAAATATGGGCAAAAGAAGAAAGCAAAATGAAGGTTCAAACATTTTCTGTATGTCTATGTTGGCGGTCACAGAGCTGGAGCACATAAAACTATTTCTAACAATTACCTTTCTGCAGGAATTATAAAAGAGAAGAAACAGTTTAGTCCCATTTAAATCAGGTTTCATCCACATAAATCTTCACTAGGATGGCGATGGGTAAAAACTAACAGCCGTTATTTTTTAAAAAATAATGGTTTCATTTATCTATTTGCTCAACTGAGTTCAGGTCCAACAGGTTCAAAAGGGAAACCCAGATATATCTCTCCCCTGTGACACTCTCATACTCTTTCTGGGGATTGCCAAAGCATTCCCAAGCCAGAAGAGATACACAAACTCTCCAGTGAGTTCTGAATTAGACACATCCTAAACAAAACAAACCCAAAAAAAAAAAAACTCTGTAAGGTAGGCCTTTTTATTAGATTACCAAACCATCAAAGGTGATACCTTCCATAAAGGAACAGCAGCAATTCTGCACAGCCCGGCCAAAAAAATAGTTACCACCTGGATTTAACTAAGCAAACAGGTCGGAGCCTCCTATTGGATAATTACTGCATGGGTGATTATCTTTCAGCTGGCAACAAGTTATTTAACCCCAACTGGAGCAATGATTTGCTTCTCATTTCTTAAACAACCATGTGGAAAGACACATCTGGTGGTCGTGGAAAAGATGTTAGTCTGTCTGAGAAGGGTCACATCACTGGCATGCATCAAGCAGAGAAAACATCTAAGGAGATTGCAGAACTGTCCAACGCATTATTAAAAACTGGTCTGATGAGTCCAGATGGCCCCTGTTCCAGAGTGATGGGTGCATCAGGGTAAGAAGAGAGGCAGATGAAGTGATGCACCCATCATGCCTAGTGCCTACTGTACAAGCCTGTGGGGGCAGTGCTATGATCTGGGGTTGCTGCAGATGGTCAGGTCTAGGTTCAGCAACATTCTTGTGCTCCAAGAATGAGGTCAGCTGACTACCTGAATAGACTGAATGACCAGGTTATTCCATCAATGGATGTGTTCTTCCCTGATGGCACGGCCATATTCCAAGATGACAATGCCAGGATTCATCGGGCTCAAATAGTGAAAGAGTGGTTCAGGAAGCATGAGACATCATTTTAACGCATGGATTGGCCACCACAGAGTCCAGACCTTAACCCCATTGAGAACCTTTGGGATGTGCTGGAGAAGGCTTTGTGCAGCGGTCAGACTCTACCATCATCAATGCAAGATCTTGGTGAAACATTAATGCAACACTGGATGGAAGTAAATCTTATGACATTGCAGAAGCTTATCGAAACAATGCCACAGCGAATGTGTGCTGTAATCAAAGCTAAAGGCGGTGCAATGTGTTTTTTGGTGGTGACTTATTTTTGGCCAGGCAGTGTGGTAGGAAACCCTGGTCCCGGAGAGTTGCTATCCAGCATGTTTTAGAGGTTTCCCTGCTTCAACACACCTGATTTTATTCAGCAGGTGATTAACAGGCTTCTGCAGAGCCTGATGAGCTGCTGAACAGGTGAATCAACTGTGTTGAACCTCTAAAATGTGCTGGATAACCAGGGTTCCCTACCCCTGATCTAAACCCATCCTCATTCTGTCTTTATCCTTCTCCATCCTACTGTCAGTCAGAAACAAATTACCAAGATGCATAACCTTTAGGATGACATCATTTACTCAAATAAGAATAGACACATTCATGTAAAGACCTTAAGCTCTTCGAGAGATCAACAGGAAGACTGGATTGAGTCATTTTTAGATATTAAAGATTCAGGTTACGTCATGAAGGTTAAATGTGTCAGACAAGCTGAATAAAACCTAGACTGGACCTAGACTAGACTGTCAATATCAAGTTTCAGGCTAAATGACATCAAAAAGACATTGTGGATGTCTGGAGCTGGAGAAGGTCAGTCAATATTATGTAAATTAGCAAATTGTGTGTTTTTTGTGTTAACCTAAAGGTACAATATGTAAGAATTATACTGTGAAATCAGTCTAATGTCTCGATCGTGCTGGAAGGAAGGTTAAATTGAAACAGATTTCATTCTGAGCTCTCTTTTTGTTTACAATCTGAGCCTGCAAGATTACCAAATCTACGCCGGCAAAAACGGCAGCGCCAGGATTTGTAATTCGACACCGGCCGGCAAAACAAAACAAATATTTGTCTCTAAAAATGTTTCAACTAGCTACTTTTTCAATTACCAACAACTTGATATTACAGTGAAATGTATTTATCTACAGCTTACTGCATATGACCCGTCTTCACTCATCATCTAGAATCTTCTGGTACTGATCCGTAACTGGCAACAACCATAAAACTCACAGAAAGGGAGTGAGAAAGTCACTCATTTGTTTTGCAAATGGGCTGCAGTAACCAGATTTGACCACAGGATGTCATTACTACTTCATTCTTACATATTGCACCTTTAAGATTCAGTTTCAAAATTAAAAATAGCAAACATTTCAATAATTCTTACTCTTCTACTCCAAGCATTTATCATCTTATTATTTGAGTTTTGAACTTATTTAAATGTAACTGTGGCTTTTATTGGTGATCTTTCTTTCATGTTTTTTGTTGCTATCTGTAAAACTAGAGGCAACAGCTAAATGACCTTCAGCTGTGTCTACGTCTTTATTTCTAGTATCCAACTTGTATTGTTAATTTTTTTTATCGTTTGTTGGTATAATGTGCTTCTTTTGATGGTTAAGAAAGGCCAAGAAATCTGAACAATTTTTGTTTATCATTGAGTCAAACAACATTGAACACAAGGGCCTCTGCAACAAGTGGACAACAATATTTGATTTCCTAAATTCCTGCAGGATTCAAACAGCCCACTGACTTACAGGCTAAATCAAAGTGGCTCAAAAGGGCAACTTGCCATGATCAGTAAAGAAAATCCAGTTACATAACAGAAAATGACATATAGATGAAGTCCCACAACCACCTGTTCATCCAACGATGAAATCCTGCCCATCACTCCATCAGCTGGTATCTGTCCATCCACTTCTCCTTATGGACTTAACTTCGTCTAGAGTCAGCAGTGCGATGACCCATGATGAGCCTTCTATTCTCCTTCCTTTCCCACATCAATCCTTTTATATATAAAGGGAACATCTCCCTGCGGATTCATATTACATTCCTCGTTTCAAGGATGTATGATTTATAACTTTGCCTGTTTTGTTATAATTTGATTTTTCTCCTGAATCAATTTTCCTCCAACCTGCCTCGTCTGCTACAGAGAGCACGGATCTCCAGAGAGCGCTGCTCTCATAGCAGCAGATAGTGGAATACCTTCTTGTTTTGTTTCACGCTTGTTTTTATTACTTTTGTCTGATTGATCCCAAATAAATCAACAATCTTTTTCTTTTATTTTCATTTTTGTTATCTCACCTGTTTTGTGTTTGCCCAACATTTCGTTTAAATTCCTGCTGATATCAAAAAACTTTTACCGATTAAACCTGAACAGTCCATTTCTTCCATCGGCCCTGTTTTCCATCACTACACCCATCAAGAATAAGTGAAAGCAAACAAAACTACTCAAAACAAAAGTTGAGTTTTAAACCTAAACCAAAAGTTTTAAGATTTTTTGCCACCACTGGGAAAATAGATTCCCATCTGACCCCTGCAAAATGTTGTGCGTTAGCATTTGCCTCTTTTCTGGCGAGGCACAACCTCACCTACACATGTGCAATGGCTGAGGGACCTTATGTCTTGTCTAAATCTTGAAAAGATCCATTACTCTGTAAATAACATCGATGATAAGTTATAAAGGGTGTGGGGGCCTTTCCTCGAGTATTTTTTAAAAATCTCAGATTCGAAAGTCAGTTCATAACTTATCCTAATGTGCATTTTATCTACTTACTTATTTTATTTACTTATGTTTTTTTCACGTATTTTTTATTTATTTATTTATTTATCTATTTATTCTTTTTCAATCGTTGTTGCTCGGTAGTTTTAGATTTGGGGTAATTGCATTTATACCGTGACCAACATGTTAACTTACAAGGACATTGTCACCAATCAAGTTCAAAACCGCATTCTGGTTTTATGTCTGTAAAATGACATTTAGTTTAGTTTTGGTTTGTTTTTATGTCTGTGCCATTTAAGGTCCTGTGTATGCTATTTTTTTATGAAAAAAAATACATAATAAAAATATTTCTAATTTTAAAAAAAAAGCATTTTAGGCTCGAACACAAGATAATAAGCAATCAAAGAGTAAATGTTTGCACTCTCCTTTGCCTTATGGACAATTTAGCTCTGCTGGAGTTTGTGACTTTGTTTAAGAACCGATAGTCTAGATCACTATAAAGAATTATTCATGTAATGAAACTATATCATCTCTGTATGTGATTGTTACAGATGTTTCCTGTTGATCTTGTTGCAGTTTCAGGTTTCAGGTTTTGACTTCTGTCTGCTTGAGAAAAGATAACATTCCATCTGATTTTTATTGTTTCAGGTTTTGCAGATCAAAGCATCAAACCTTCAGGGTTTGTCTGCGATCATTTAGAAGATTTGTTTAAAGAAAATTTAACAGATGTTTCATTTCATTTTGTCATTTAATACCAGAACCATTTCGTTTATGATTTGTGCACAGAGGCAGGATGTAAACATGACTCAGCAGAAACTTTGGGACATTTTGATGGCTGATCAGTGAGGTGTTTGTGTATTTAGCAAATAGAAAATTTCATTTGAAATTCTTGAATTATTTTTGTGTTAGGGTTAGTGTTGGTATTTGGGTTTTTGAGTGGAAGTTTATTCTCCTTTGTAAAGAGTCTGCTGCATGGCCTTTGTTTAGAGAAACAGGTTTCCATGACTGGTGAGCCGAGTCCAAACCAGCCAAGACCAAAGTGTGTTGCTGTCATCTTAAAGTTGTTGCAATCTCTTAAATCTTACCGGGTTTCATGCAAACATTATTTTAGAAATCCTTAAATTGTTTGCATTTTTTCCTTTTAGGAAAAACATTACAAAATTCCCACCAGAAATGCTGCACTTTGCTGCTGTTTGTAGAAATCATCCTTGTAAACAACCAGGAAACTACAAGTAAAAAGTCTGTAATCCAGATAAAATATAAAAGATCTGAGCTGTTTTAAGATGGCAGCACTTTGATTTAAGGTTGTAAACTCTGTATTTGAACACTGAAACGACAGTGGCAGAGGAGTTAAGTGCCTGTCTCGTAACCAGAGGGTTGGGGGATCAAGTCCCACTCAATCTGTTACAGTCGTTGTGTCCTTGGGCAAGGCACTTAACCCATGTTGCCTGCAGGTGGTGTTTGGAAGGACCGGTGGTGCCTGTGGTCAGCAGCCTTGCCTCTGTCAGTGCACTCCAGGGCAGCTGTGGCTACATTGTAGTGTACCACCATCAGTGTGTGAATGTGTGTGTGTGCATGGGTGAATGACTGTGTTGTGAAGCACCTTGGGCGGTTCTAGGACTCTAGAAGGCGCTACACAAACACAAGCCATTTACCACTGGCCAATGAGGAGGCTCGCTTTATGAGTAGGATAGCTGTCATTTACACACTTTAGAATAACTGAAATATAAATTTTAGATTTGAGTGATTTTAAACAGATTCAGATCCAAAAAGACATTAATGTTTCTTCTGTAAATATAAAGAAGTTACTTTTAAAACGCCTCAGAGATTCATACAGTCAGTTTAAATCAGAGCTTAAGTTTGGTGTTTCCACAGAGTTAAAACATCATCCTGCTGCTCATCAGCTCCACCTGTATTTTCTCTCTCGTCCTCCTCCGTCTCTTTAACCCTTCCCTATCTTTCCTCCTTTTCTTCTTTATGCAGGACTACAGAGTGAACATCTTCCTGAGGCAGCAGTGGAACGACCCTCGGCTGGCCTACAGCGAGTATCCTGACGACTCGCTGGACCTCGATCCATCTATGTTGGATTCTATCTGGAAACCTGACTTGTTCTTTGCCAACGAGAAGGGGGCCAACTTTCACGAGGTCACCACCGACAACAAGCTGCTGCGCATCTCGAAAAACGGAAATGTTCTTTACAGCATACGGTGAGTGAAGGAGGCGTTTGGCTTTAACCAACTGATTCATGTGTTTAGTTTAAAGTTTTGCTTGAGTTTGTTTGTTTCAAACGTTTTTACAGTTCAAAATTAAACACATTTCTCCTAATAAACAAATATATGTTGGACTACTTATCATCATTAAACAGATTTGATTTTTTCTATCCATCAACGTGTGAATGTGTGTGTGCATGGGTGAATGTGTTGTAAAGCGCCTTGGGGGGTTCTAGGACTCTAGAAGGCGCTATACAAACATTAATTTCTCTTTTACAAATGGTTTGACTTGTTTAATGTTTCTCTTTAATGTTTTTGTTTAGAAAATATAACAAAACAATACTTTGATTGTAAAAGGGCAAAAAAAACAGGAGTCAATATTTTAAAGCTTAAAATGTTTTATTTAAGGTTTTAGTTCATGCTTAATCTGAAAGACTAAATCTAAAACACAAAGAGCCTAAGGGTATCGCTATTTTAGAATGATTTCTAGATGACATGTTGACCCGGGTCCATTTGTGACCTTCGCACTGAGCGTGTTGCCGTTTGCATTTCTGAAATTGTGAAATTTTCTTTTTTCAAGTGTTTTCAAACTTTTAGAAGTTTTTTTATTTTTATTTACTGGATCTGTTTGCTGCTGTTGGTACAAAAGAAAATTAACTACATTTCTTCTGTTTTTATTTGATAAGTTAATCAAACAAGAGACTGAAAGCGCAATAACACTGCAGTAATTTATGGAAATAATTGACATTTACATCAATGCTGATCTGAAACATTTTTGTTTGTTTTATTCTGCAGACATTCATTTCCATCAATGGTTTCATCTTGTCGTGTCAAAGTTGAGAGCTTTTACCGTCCTCTTACTGTTTTTTTCCCTTTGTATCTGCTGTTCAAGGCTCTCAGAGTTATAACCTCCTTCAGCTGACAAACCTTTCAGCCTCCGTGTTGCTTTTATTGCTCAGGGGCAAATGAAAAAGCACTGCAGCAGCAGCAGGCACCATAATCTACTCAGCCTGTTAGTATTCCTGCAGCGACTCTGATCCGTTATCAGCCTCGGCTTTCACCTTCATGTCCAGCAGGAGCAGGAGGAGTACGATTGGCCTTTATAAATATCGTCAGAGCTTGGATGCACCCTGCGCGCCTCCTCTGTGCCTTTCATTTTTTAACTTGACATCATCAGAATGAACCCCCTGTTGATCGGCTCCATCTCAGAGGCAACGCAGGGTATTAAACTACCCTGGGGTGGGGGGGTGAAGTGAAAGTTGTTTACTCTGTTTTTTGATGTTTATCTCCTAACAGCGAGGCTGTAAGAGGGGACGTTGTGGCCGACGATGCCTTCTCCTATAGGATGAAAGGGAACTTTTAGAGATTGGATGGGCAGATTCACAAATAGCGTAATCTCCTGCTGCACTTCAAATACAAGCGCTGGGCTGATTTGTGCAAGTCTAGAGCAATAACGGGGAAATGTTTGAGCGTTTAGTTCCATGAGTACAGTCATAGACAGCATTGTGTCTTTTACAGGAAATATCCATAGATTTTTTTTTAAGATTTTGGAAAAGTAAAAGAGAATATAATGTAAAATAAAGATAGAAATTGCATTATTTTCCTCTACAGTTATTGTTTAGCTGTGTTTTCATAAAACCCGAGAGCGTATAAACTACTTTAAATTAGATGATTTAACTGAACCTGAAATTTGAAAAATGGGTAATAGTGGTTCTGTTTCTTTAAAGACCAAGTTCACTTGTTTTTTCAACACATCTGCAGTGGTTTCCAGTATAAATGAATGCCTTGTGAGTCGATCTCTGTGGGGGAAAAAAAGCTCTGGCGCTCCTGTTTCAGGAAGTAGAAGTTAGTCAGATGAGAGGTGAAGAGCAGAGGGCAGGGTTTGGACTCTTATTTCCTAATATTTAGACATCTCTCCTCTGATTGGCTAACAGCAACACGACTCTACCACTGACTCTGTTTGCTCTGCAATGTTGATGTTTTATCTCCACAAATAATACAAGCCTGGAGGAGTTCTGCTGTGTGGTGGAATTGCTAATGCTAACGGTTAGCTTCTCTGCTGTTTCCTGGACGCTAAACCAACAACAGCCTTCTCCGTCATGAGCCAAGATGGATGAGTCCATAAATTTTCAATTAGTAATTAGAGCTGACTGGCTTTTTCTAATCCAAGTGTTGCCCTGGCTATTTTTTATCAGTAGCTAATACAGGAAATATGGGTGGAAGACTATTTTCACATTTATCCTGCAAGTTAAACTCAGAGTCATCGATTGTATTTCAAAAATAACAAGTATGGTTTCTCAGTGAACTTGGTCTTTAAAATCTGATTTTTCACATCAGGTGATTCTGGTATTTTATATTGTTTTTCTTGATCAAAATGCATAAATTGGCCTGACACCTCTTTCATAAGAATGTAAACAGAGAGCTGTAAAAATATAAACATAAAAATAAATCTTCTGATTATTCAGTCAACATAAAGGAGGGTTTCTGTAGAAAATGACTTTAAACAAGTATCCTACTGTCACGTGGTGGTAGTTTGTTGTAGGACCCAATTGCAGGAATCTCCATGAGGCAGCCAGGTAATGTGAAAAAGTTTTATTTTACGCAGTGGTTAATGGCAGAGGCAGGCAGGCAGGCATAAACATCAGGGGCACACGAGATACAGATAAACACGGCAACGCAGAGAAAGACAAGGAACCGACCAGGAGCTATGAAAATGACTGGGTTAAATACTGCTGAGGAGGTGATGAGGAAACAGGGAGCAGGTGTGATGATTACTGATTACAATGATGAGCAGGTGTGTGTAATAATCTGAGGAACTGAAGGCAACACAAAAACACAGGACTGAACCAGATAAATAATAAGATACCGAACCCTAACAAGAACCTTAAAACTAAATACTGAAGGTATACCTAAACAGGGAAAAGCTAAATAAGGATGACTAAGGACAAAAGTAAAACAGGAGTCTGAACTAAGGGAAACAGAACACAATAGAAATAACTAACTGAACTAGGAGATAGGGGAAAACAACTAAACCATAAACAGGGAATGACTAAGACTAATACATGAATCAAATAAATATGTGAAAAGGGATAAATGATGAAGGGCTGAAAGAAATAAACTATTCTAAGAATAACTGAAGACAGGGACACGAATAATCAAAATGGAACAAGATAACACAAAGAGCTTTGGGAAAAACCATAATTGAAAATCTAAACAAGAAATGACTAAGAACTAATCTGATAACTGAACATGATCAAAATGTAAAACAAACTAAAAGGGATGAACAAAACATAACTGAACATAGGGGAAAATCCAGCAAGAGAAACACAGGGGTAAAAGGGTCAATGACACAAAAGGAAGATAACTAAAAGGAATGCTGGGGAACAAGAAATGACAAGAGTAAACCAAGATGGCTGAAGGGGAATGGGACAAAATGGAACTTTAAGGGGCAGGAAATTGATGGACACTGGAGGGAGAACACATGGAATGGATTAATCAAAGACACAGGAGAGAGAGATGAACTGAGAAACCTGAATGTTATGTCAGAGGGGGATAAGAGACAAGGGAGCTGGGTATGGAGTAGACTGGGGAGACGAGGACACAGGACATGACACCTACAACAACCTTTGATGGTGAAAAATAATTCCTTATCTCTGGAAAAATAATCAAAGTGAGAATAGAAACCAAACCCCAATGCTAGTGTTTTAGTGGTTTATATTTAGCCATAACAAAACAGGAAGCATCAGCGTTTGACACAAAGAAGTTAGATGAAAAGATGTATAGAAAACATTTCTACAAGGTGAGAAAACAGTTGCTGTGAGCCAAATTAAAAACAGCTGGAGAGAAGAAAAAATTCTACCAACAGAAAAATAAAAAATCTGGGGGCAGCGAAGTGACCTCGACTTTCGTAGCTCTACAGATCGGGCACAGTCGCATTATGAGAGCTTATTTTCCTTGACACCATTTCTACCTGAACGCCTGCAAACCAATCCCAGACATGCTGAGAGAAAATAGCATAAATGTAGATTTTATTCCCCTTCTGTCAGCTGTTTGACTCCAACTCCACTGGTGTCAAAATGACATTTTTTCATGACAAAATATAAAGATATAAAATATAAAACCTCCTTATCCTTTCGCCTCTTCAGCCTTTTTCTTCTCACTATCGGTTTGCATCAGCAGTGGCTATTTCTCACCCAAACATTTGTCTTTTGAATTTTAAAAAATCTCTGTTTATATCTCAGATCCTTCCCATGATAAACTACTTTTTTAATGCTAACTGGTGCTCAGAGACTTTTTTTAGTAGGAAAAACTGCAAATGCCTCCTGAGAGGGGAACAAAACTGATAATGGACCGGGGGTTTGGATAAATAATTGCACCAACTGCATTTAGGAGATATTTCACCCTTTACAATGGTGAAACAAAAAAGAAAAAGAAAAAACACAGCAGTTCATCAAAAGTACAAACCCCAGCAGGGTTGGAGGTCCGTCACCTTTACAGCGCTGTGGGGGGGGCACTTTACTCAGTCAGCATTTGGTGTTGAGGTGAAGAAAAGCACAGAGCTGAACATCTTTGTGAGAAAGCAGCACATCTGTGCCGGTTACATCATGTGAGTAAAACATCCTGTCAAGGATTTGTAGCAATGTGCAGACGCGGCAAAGTTTATCTGGTACATCAGCCCAATGGGACGTGTGTGTTGTCGCAGTGGGTGTCCAGTTAGAGAAGAACAGAAGGACTGAAACCGTGAAGTCAAATCAGCTTCTGCTCATTATGACAACTTGCTGACAGCCAACACTGAGCAGGCAGAAAACCACAGCTTAAGAGGAGGTTATTTATTTATCTTTTAGGGGGGAGGGTGTTATCGCTAAGGACAACATTTAATGCACTCGGACAATGTCCCACAGTTTTCTTATATACATGTACTAACTGATAACAAACTCCAACCACTGTGGCTTAATAGAGCTTTTATTGCTAATCTATGAATATTTTTACATCACATCTGTAATTCTTCAATACTGTCATCTGCATGTGTTTGTTCATGTGTGTGTTACAGAATAACTCTGGTCCTGGCCTGTCCAATGGATTTGAAAAACTTCCCGATGGATGTTCAGACCTGCATCATGCAGCTAGAGAGCTGTAAGCACACACACGCATGCACACACACACACGCGCACGCACGCACACACACGCACGCACACACACACACACACACACACACACAGTGACAGAGGCATCAGTCAATCAGTGATGGCAGGGGGAGAGCCGTGGTATAGATTTCTCTGCGGCCTTTTCATTCCCCGAACAGACGTGAGGGGAATCACAGAGAAAGTACAAAGAGTTCTTGTCAGTACATCTACAGGAGGTCGGCAAACATACACTGATCAGCAGCAGCATCAAAACTCAGGACTATCTGTCTGCTGACTGCAAGAACAATGAGGAAGTGGAGTGAATCCATCGAGATCACACAGACCATCAGAAACAGTGGTTTGTGAATAGCTGACCTGCACCAGTCATCACATGTTGCTGCCATGTGCCTTGTTTACTGCTTTGTCGTAACTTTTGTTTGCATCTTCATTGTTTCTCAGAATTTTTTAAGTGTCTGTATATTATTGTTCTCAGGAGCTACCAACAGAACTAAAATGTGTTTTCTATAAAAAATAAATCTGATTCTGATTACGGTAGTGATTTTAGATGGAGCATCTGACTACATTCATGTATGTGGTGGCATATGCCAAGCTGAGCAACTTGTTTAGTTTTCTTCCCCCCTTTATAGTAAATGTATAATTTGGTCTTTACTTTTTTGGTGTCACTACAATTTACTGAACATAACTCTTAAAAAACAATTAAACAAAAAAATATTTTAAAAACCTTGAAGTCATTTGAATAAAAAAGTAATTTTATATTAGTTTACATTATTGTCACCATAAATTGAATTTTAACCATTATTCTGGCAAATAAAAAAAAAAAGAAAAACAATTCTATTGCCTCTTCTTTTTGGTGTGGTTTTTCAGCTTCTCTAAAAGTGGTTTAGAAAATCAATATTTTCTTCTAATAATCAGTGCACCCAGTCTGACCCACTGCTCCCTGCTCTCTCCTCCAGTCGGCTACACCATGAACGACCTCATTTTTGAGTGGGACGAGAAGGGAGCTGTGCAGGTGGCCGACGGCCTGACGTTACCTCAGTTTATTCTCAAAGAAGAGAAGGACCTGCGTTACTGCACCAAACATTACAACACAGGTGAGTAGCATGGAGGAAAAAGTCACTTCTGTTTAAACATTCAAGTATTTGCTTCAATTTTACTTATATGTTGAATATCCAACTTTTTTTATTTCTAATATTCAAACAATAAAAGGAAGATGGTAATTCATTAAGCACTGAACTTAAATGACAGGTATTGTTATCTGGGAATATGTTAAGGTGCATTTGGTCATCTGTCAATCTGAAGCCTTGTGAGGGAGTCACAAGACTCAATATAGTGGTGTAAACAACAACGTAATAGGGACCCAGCACTGAGCCTTGAGGCACTCCTGTGACAAAAACGATCATTTATCATATGTGTCAATATCAGGCTTGATGTGATGGAAACATTTTGCTCTTTGACATCTTAGCTTTAGCTTTGCCCTGCAGGAAATAGTTCTGCTGAAAATAACTTTCCTCTTGGAGTTTGCAGCTGGCACAAGGGATAGGCGTGAACTTGCTGAAAACATGAAAACTGGCAAATTTTGACAATATGTTGTTATTTGTGTATTTTTTGAAGCGACATCTAGAATCTGCCAACACAGTTTTACAGTATGTCTGCTTTTACTGTTTATTTTTATGCAAATAAAAAATATGACTTAAATCAAAACAAATAAAATTGAGTACACAGTAAAATATTTATGAAAATGACATATTTAAAATATTTTTATTATAAAAATATTTTTTTACATTTTTTTCAAGACACACAAGATTAAGTTTAAAATATTATTTCTAACTAATTTTTAGTTCTCTTGCATTCACCAAAATCTGACCCTACAGAAATAAATCTTCTGATGTAAAAATGTTGAAAACATTTGGAAGTTGTCTCAATAAAAATGAGGAAAAGAACATTTTAATCAAAGGAAAATGATTAGAAAACATGACATGATGATCTTGATAGTTTTAATTGGAAAAGCAGTTCCCATAGAACAAAGACCGTTCTTGGATGAGAGGTGAAAGTCCAGTTGTTTTCAATTAAAACTCTCAAGAAAATGATTAGAACAAAATAAAGACAAATAACGAATAGGGAAAAAAGTGAGGACTGTTTATGACCTTATTTTAAAAGGGGCAAAAAATTGAAAAAGGGTAATAAAATGTACAACTAAAGATGAAGAAGGCTCAACTTAAGGATGAGGGATAAATGGAGACTTCTGCCTCACTCTGTTTCTTTTTCTACCAAGTGTGGCTGAAAACCATCTGTTCAGTCCAGCCCACCAGCCCTGTACTCTAGAGAAAATGCAATATAAACACAGATATATCTGTTTCATAGTTTGTTGTCTGAAGACACATAAAGAGGAACAGAACTAAGATATGAGGTCAAGTGCTTAGAGTGGAGAGTCCTCCATTCATTTCCCAGCTGATTGAACCGTTTCACTTCAACCTTCCTGAAACAATCACATAGATGTTGGAAATAAGTCCAAATGTTTCCATAACGTACAAAAATAACATCAATTAAATCATATTAATAATATTAAATTAAATATTTGTTGGGCCACCACCTACAGTGTCTAAAGTTATTTGCTTGTTCGTTCTTTTCCACCAAACACATTTAAATATTATTTCA
The DNA here is from genome assembly GCA_006937985.1 of Aphyosemion australe. Classification (NCBI taxonomy): domain Eukaryota; kingdom Metazoa; phylum Chordata; class Actinopteri; order Cyprinodontiformes; family Nothobranchiidae; genus Aphyosemion; species Aphyosemion australe. Next base: position 803,128 of record SSNS01000255.1, read on the forward strand.
TTTAATTCTTTAAATATTTCTGGTGAGACCTAAAATAAAGAATAACATTCACTAATGATTCATGCAAAGTCAATTCAGCTAAAAGTATTTTAAACCATTATTACAAGATGTGACAGAAACTGTTGTTGAAAATCATGCAATCAAAAAAATATACTGTTTATCATAATTAGGGTCCAAATTAACAGTGTGTGTGGGTGTGTGTGTGCGTGCGTGCATGCGTGCGTGCGTGCGTGCGTGTGTGTGTGGCAAGCAGATGAGTTTACCTTCTAGAGCATCACTCACAAATGGGTGGCTGTCTGCCACCTCCACATCAGATAAATGACCCACCTAGCCTTGACATGACTGCAACACACACTCATAAATAAATATTTTCATGCACACTCTCGTGCACACTCTCAGTGATAATCAGAGCTAGGTATAGCTTTATCTATATGTCCCATGACCATTATGTTCCTGCCTGTGCAGCTGGAACACGAGGTTACAAATTCATAAACAAAGTCATGCTTAACATATTCAAATTTAACTGATTTTTTAACTGATATGAGGGAACTGCAGGCCCAGAATTATTAAGGAAAGTTAAATTTTTTAAGGCCTGTACAGAAAAGTATCGAGGATGGAAAGATAAATAGCAACAGCCGGACTTGGATGAACATTAAACACTGACGCTGTCTTCAGAAGGAGCAGAATAATCTGTCTGCAGCAGGAGTTTTGATTCCATCTGTAGCTCAATCCCTCTTTATGTGAGACTTCACAGCACAAACACTCTCAATCAGTTTTACTAAAATGTCAGCATTGCATGACAGTTTCCAAGAATTTGATTTAAATCCATTAATTTAAAAAAATTACACAGATACAAGGTTATACCTATCATCATGTCCAGTCCTCAACACACGCAGGATACCATTGAAATCACAACTTAAATTATGCAGAATGCAGTTAAACAAAACAATAAGACCACTCAGGAACCATAATTTCTACTTGGGAGCAGATGTACAATGTATCTACATCCACTTATTTTACAAAACAATACAATAATTGTATTTTTATATGAAAAACTAGGCAATGAAGATCTTACTTTGCAAGCTTCTTGTTACATAAATAAACCAACGCTCACCAACCAACAGAATAAATAGTAAAATATAATCAAGTTACTAATAACAATGACTTGTTGGTTATACTAGTGGAGGACGAGTCCAACAGTTGCAAAAGTCAACAAATGCTGCAGAGCATTTTCTCAATCATGTTTAACATACGGTATATCTTTATCAAATCCAAAGTGAGTCAGATTCTGTGGTTGAAGGAAGCAGCTAACTCCTTGTATCAGGGACATGTGGGATCAACACCTCAAAACATGAAGAAGAAAAAACCTGAACAGTTGAACCTCAAGAAAAAGACAAAATGACAAACCACATAAAAATGTATGCTAAGTGTTTGGTGTTGTGCTGTTCATAAGGCTCCTTCAGCAGTCAGCATGATGCGTGGCAGAGAGACAAACTGATCCAGGGACTGGCTCACATTTATTCAGGAGTCTCACGGCGTGTATGAAAAACCTGTCATCTATGTGGTCTGAGCTTCTTAAATAATAAATAATTAATTACAATAAATATATTTTAAAAAATTAAGTTTGAACAGGCAACAGTATGTTGGGACACTATAGGTAAACAGCTTCAAACTAAATATTATTTTCAGTTAAATGTCCCATTCAGTTACACGGAGGGGGTGGAGCTTAAATCATATGTTGGAAGCATTCTCTAGAGGAGGGGTCACTAACCTAGTGCCCCCAGGTGTCTGTAGGCCTTTTCTCTAAATAGCACAAAAAAAATCTGCTGCCATCTTTTTAATCACAAATGCATTAATATAGATTTAAAAAACTACAATATTCTTTAAAAGCAATAAATTATGTTTATTATACATGAAGTTTAGTTTAACTCTAATCTATTCCAGTTCAAAGGTCAGTATTGTATCAACCTGATAGACCTTCGTATGGCTCAATACCCATGAAGTAGCTCACAGCCTTACAAAGGATGAACCCTGTTCTAGAGGGTGCTTATCTAGTTTCTTCTTCATATTCCACATCACGTTGCAGTTAAATTATAAATAAACTGCTAGACGGATGAGTTACTTTCTGCTAAAACGATCAAAGCATTCAGCAAATTGCATCATTTGGTACAAATAACAGTAATATAAAAATGAGAAAGAATTAGGAAAGCTGAGTTTAATCTAGTTGGTTTTTTTTGTTTGTTTTGTTACAACCTAACTGTCTCACATTTGGCTGGTTAGGATCAGGTCATCCTATATCAAAAAGCAGGGAGACTTGACTTGAAGAAAACCCCAATAACAACCTTTAAATCAGTTGCAAAAAGAGTGACTTTTTATTGACCCTACTTTGACATCTGCTTCACAAATTCAGTTTTAATCACTTTTTGTCTTAACGAGTCCAACTTGAGGATTATTTTTCTTGCTAAACATTTTACTCAAAAAATAAATAAATATGGATGAAAACCTGCAGAGTTTTCCTTCAATACAACGTTGGTTGATAAAGCACAAATGGTGCAGAGGGCAAGAGAAGGGAGCTCATTAGTCGGAGGTGAGTAGGTAGCACATTTATCACGTATTTGATGCCGCCTGCTGTTGCTGGATTGAAGCAACGAGATAAATATTTACTATAAACAAATAATGCTACTAAAACAGCAGGTAAAAGAGGTTAAAATGCTCAGTGTGGTTTCTGCATGACCCAAACATGCTGCAGTCTTTATTTCCGTTCAAAGCTTCAGGGACATAAAATCTTGGAAGACAGTTTACCCTGAAACACCACCATCAGCCCCCTTTTCTGTCTCTCATCTCATCTCTGGGTTATTGCTCTCCAACTCTGCTGCTCCTCTGTAGCTGAACCTTTGTGAGATGGCGTGCTCGTGTGAGTTAGCATGGCGGGTTGAGTGTGCACTCAGCTCACTGCTTCCTAATCAAGCATTAAGAGGGAATTAAGGTGTCGTTTTCCTCAGATTTATTAGCTGCAGTCTATTGTGTCGCCGAGAAACAGGAAGATTCTCCTGCATTCATCTCTCTCCTTCACTCTCTCACTGACTAGTTCCTTTTTTATTTCTTTCCATTAACCCCCCACCACATACACACACATGCACGCGCGCACTTACACACACACACCAAAACTCCTGTTTGAAATACTAATTAAGGCTTCTGCTGCATTGCAGGGGGCTTTTGTTCTCTAGCTGACATGTTGTTACCAACATGTTGGTAGCATGAAGAAAAGTTAACAACCAAACCAACACAAGACACAATCTGTGTCTTTGTGCTTAACCGGGACTTTTTCAGGCACCTAGATGGTCACCAACCACCTAAATAACTTATGCATACATTCAACAAATGTAAAGAAGATAAATTATGTCCCTTTTTCACAGGTTGACGCAGTTTACTGGGGTCTTAATGCACGTGACAGGCTTTATTCGAATTACAACAAAATTATCCACTAAACCTTTCGTCTACAGCCTCTAGAGCTATTTTCTATGCAGCTGATTTTAGAAGACTGGGCTCTGACTGGGCGGAGACATTGCATTCATATTTGCTAGACAAAAATAATCCTGTCTCCCTAGTGACTGGTCCCAGCACCGCCCGCTTCATTTAAATAAATGGTACAATTTTGCAGATGAAAAACTAAAATACATCTAAAAAAAAAATCTATTTACATTTGTCTTACTTCACTGTGCATTCAAAATTTTTATTTTTCTGATAGTTTATGAGTTGTTTATGCTTAAATGTATGCATTATTGTGTACTGATGAGCAGAAATGACTCCCCATACTGAGTGCAGAAGAAGGCAGAGACGTCTCGTCTATCTTTATACCATCTCTATGGGCTTTATAGGAGCAGAAAAATAAATCAATCTACAGAGATAATTACATATTAGATTTATACAACCCTTTTCTAGGCACTTAAAGCACTTTCCATTATTCACGCACTCACACATTCACACACTGCCGGTGACAGTAAGCTACTATGTAGCCACAGCTGCCCTGGGGCGGTCTGACAGAGGCGCCATCTTTCCCTCTGACCACCACCAACACAGGCAAGTTGGGTGAAGTGTTTTGCCCAAGGACACAACAGCAGAATACCCCTGGCGGGAACTGGAATTGATCCTGCAATCCTCCGATCACTGGGCAATCCACCCTATCTCCTGAGCTACTGCTGCCCCATACATCAGTTGGTCATTTTCCAAAATGCAAAAATCGATAGAATAACACACTTTATTTTGAAAATTACTTTATTTTGAAGTACCGCTGACATCACCAAAGGTGTTAAATGAAGTAGTTTGTGGCGTCATGGCGAGCAGTGATAAAGCACTCTGTGACGAAATCGTCTCTCCGTCAGGAAAAGATTGTGTTCAATCACTTGTAATGTTTCATATTGATCATGGCTCCTAAACCAAATCAAATCAAAATGGTTTTGTGACTGAATTTGAGATATTGGCAAACAGCAAATCACAATCCACTGTATCGATATAATATTGTATCATGGTGACACTAGTGATTTACACCTCTAGTAGCTGTGACTGCTGGTGACTAGCTGGACTCATAAAGCTGTGAGGAAAAGTGTTTTCTATTGGAATTACACTAAATTGTTACATACAACATATTTACGTGATTTAAAACTCAGTTTCTCAGTTTGTTTGCAATCTTTTTGACTTTATTTGCACTTTTGTTGCTGGGAATGTCAGATTTGTGTCTTTGTTTTCTCTAATAAATTTGAATTTACCTTCATGATGCTGACGCCTCCCAAAGTTGTTTTGTGGCTCCTGAACTTTCTGACTCATAAAAGGTTCCAGTCAGCCAGAAAGACGGGTTCTGGACTCGTTCTTGATGCAATCGTCAATGCTGGACCAGTAGATTAAGTCAGGTTGATTAAGACTGACAACCATCAAACATAAAAGAGGAGAAACATGCATAAATAAATCCTGTTTTCTTATAAATCAGACATTTAATTTCTATTTTTTAGGATTTGCTCAAACTCAGACTAATGTTTGTTCGACACACTCAGCACCGCCACCACCCTCCAGTGAGATATGGGCTCAGCCGAATAATTTCAATCTTCTTATCAGATGGAAAATATGGACAGCACTTAAAAGCTCTGAAGTGTATCACAGCCATAAATCAACCTCACAGATTCTCCTCCTCCTCTTCTTCCTCCTCCACCTGCTTTCTCCTTTCTCCATCCATGTCTTCATCATCTTCTCACCACTTTATTTCTCAGATTTCTCTGGTCTTTCTGCCGTCTCTCCTCTCCTCTGCCCTTTTAGGATTAACTCTAGCGAAAGGGGCAGCGCTCCATTGATGGTCTCTGATTAAATGGATCACCGGCTAGCTCGCTCTCTGGCCATCTTGCGGTTTATTATGAGACCCAGTGTGCTCATTACATTACAGAAGGAGACGGAGGGACATTTGTTACTGTTGCTACAGCACTGCAATGTAAATAGGCTCGCTGCAGCGTGTGCCAATGCAATTATGATTGCAAGTTTTCTTTCTGCACTTTAAAACTTCTGCTTTTGAAAGTCTTACTTTTTGCAACCTAAAAGAAAATTACTCAAGTGTTTAATTGTTTATTTTAAACATTTAACACAAAATTAGGAGAATTATAAGAGGAAAGGTATGAATAGAAATATTCTTTATGTTCATGCTGCTCCATGATCATTTACCTTCTCTTTTTTTAATAATCCTTGTTAGTCAGTTAGATTTATCTGATTTTTCTGACCTGACAGTCACATTTTCAGACTTTAGCAGAAGCAAAGTCTTCTGGTTTTCTCCTTTTAGTTCTTCTCTTAATGGTTTTGACAAAATCATACATTTATAAAACTATTCTATGTCTGACCTATTTTTTTAAAGGGGCAACAAATTCAAGTGTTTTTAAATTTTAACTAGTCCAGACTTTGTTCTTACAGTTTTGGAACTATTAGTGAATGAAACAGAGATATTTGTTAAAAGTTTATTTGGGTTTTAGAGTTTAGAAAAGTCAATTCCTTTATAAGTAATGCCTTATGTAAATGCATGCGTTACAGAGGAAATCATTTTTATTTTTTGCACAACGTTCCAAGCTGCTTGGCAGGCAGGTTGCTCTGCACTTCCTCCTCTGAGTGTTCTGTCACTAGATGTGATCACAGACAGACTTCATGTTGTTCAGATCAGAGCTCTGTGAGCAGCTCTATCTGTTGCAGGATCTGCTCTCTTCTCATGACTAAAGACGGATCTTGACTCTGGTGGGTTTTAGGTTGAAACTCAGAGGCTTGCGATGAAAGGGATGGATCTGGAGAAGGAGGGGAAATTCCTGACTTTGTTCTCCCTAAGCTGTGTGACAACATGCTGCGAGCACAAACATCAACCACTGCTTTACCCTCACAGCTTCAGGACCAGCGGCCCCTTTGGCTGTCTGCCTCACACAGACACCTCACCTTTTTGGAAACTACAGCTTGTGTTGACAAAAAAAGGGCATTAGTGCAAAAAAGTGTTGCTGGAATTTTGGGCTGTGCTAACCTAAAGATAGAAAGTTTTTCATTTTTACATTAAAAAAATCTCACTTATTCTTGAATAATATCTAGATGACTGTAGCCCATTGCTCAAATGTGAAAGGCTGATGGTGCTTTGGACACAGTCTGAATGAGACAAGCATGTTTACACCTCAGTCAAGTTTCCATACACTGAGCTAAAATGTTATGTCACATGAGCTAAGAGTCATTCCAACATATCATTTGAGGCCTCGTATTGTGTGACATCTTTGCTCACAAACTCCTGCAAACCGTAAGTCTGACGGCTCCATTATTTAGATGATAAACCTTTACCCATGGATGACGGACAGCATCACCGTTGCCAAGCAACAAACTTTCCAGCTTGCGTGTTCACTCTCTGGTGATGTTCCGTGGAAAATAAAGTGGCTTTTAGAAGAACGTTCAAACAGGTATTAGAAATGATGCTGCTTCGAGCCGAGAGGGGAAAGCTGATAAAAAAACCTACATTTGTTATTGGTGGATATTGGCTTTAAAATACTGGAAATTATCGGCTTTTACTCTTTTAATGGTGCAACTTTTACATACCATGCACACATCATACAAACTCTTTACTTCTCCTATACGCAAAATGTGGAAAATAACAAATCTGAGGCAAAGTTTTTGATATTTTTATTTGTTTAGGGTTAGGTGTTTGGGTTAGCTACATTTAAGGCTGCCACAAACGGATATTTTAATAATAATAATAATAATAATAATAATAATAATTCATCGAATTTATATAGCGCTTTGTTAGGACACTCAAAGACGCTGCATGCACTCTCACATTCACACACTGCTGATGATGGTAAGCTACTGAGTAACCACAGCCGCCCTGGGGCGGTCTGACAGAAGCGAGGCTGCATTGTTGCGCCATCGGCCCCTCTGACCACCACCAACAGAGGCAATTCGGGTTAAGTGTCTTGCCCAAGGACACAACGATGGTGACAGACCGAGTGGGACGCGAACCCGCGACCTTCCGATTGCGGGGCGTCCACTTAACTCCTATGCCACCGTCGCCCCTTAATAATCAACCAGTTTTTTTTGGTGACTAGTCGACTAATTGTGTCATGCATAAAGTGTACCTTATTGCACCAGGATGCAGCTGCTCTAATATACCCATCATTAGCTTCTAGTTTGACGTGTGATCTGTTATGTGTCATCTAAAAATCTCCATTGAAGAAGAGCGCTTTTTTTAATACTGTAAAGTAGCAGGATGCAATAAATCAGTAGCGTTTGTAACGTTAGAGCAAATACGTGACATACGTGTGCTAATCGTCATCACTACTGTTGTTGCTACAGCTATAATACAAGTAACTCCCTGTTGATGTTAGCAGCTAACGAGAGGTAATTCACTTACAGAGGCGACTGTCCCTCTCCGTTCTCCGCCATAACGTGCTTCCTTTTAAGGTGTTTGTGCATTGCTGATGTGCTCCCATGAAAGGAGAGTTCTACTTTGCAGATTTTGCACTGTACGTGCTTCTCTTTTATCTTTGTAAAATGCTCCCAAACGTTTGCGCTACGTTGCCGGCTCGTCATGTTTTTCTGGTGATGCGACGGCTGACCCGGATGGCCACTATGTGCCTCGAGTAGAAAGGCAGAAAGCAGCAGAATGTGCTGCAGCAGGCAAGATAAAAAAATGCTTCATAGAATAAACAAAGTTGATTATTAAATTTATTGTTGACAATTTTGATTGTTGACGTCATGACAAATCGACTAATCGTGGCAACACTAGTTACATTAGTATTGGTTTATATTGGTATCAGAAATTAAGCTTTGGTCTGTATCGGTATACCAGATATTAGTAAAAATGCTAATATCGAACATCCCTACTTTGTAGTGATGCTCCCTCTGTGTGTTTTTGTCTGTTTCAACCAGGAATCATGTCTGTGCCTGTCGTGGGATAATGTGCCCTTTCACATCAAGATAATGAGGAGCTCTGGAATGTCCTTTGCTGCTAATGGAACTGCATTAGACTGGCTATTTCTTTTTCCTTGTATCTGCTTTGTCTGCATCATTTTCTTCAAATGCAGTCATTACTGAATAAGCTGCCTGTGTTGTAAAACAGCTCACCTAATGAGACGCGATGATTGGCTCCATTTATATCAAACTGAATGTCTTTGAAGCTGTGAGTAGCCAGTAGTGACCAACATTTCAGAAAATGATAACCAGTCAGAAGAAAATCACTTTCTTTTATATTATATTGAACCTCAGGAGGTGAAAGCAAATATTGTATTTAAAAAATCACTAAAAGGCTAAATACATTTTTCACAATTTATTCAACTTCATCATGTAACAGATAGTAAATGATCTTCAGATTAGTTTGAGCCTTTTTCATTATTCTCTTTTTATCTAAACCTAATAATTATATGTTCTAAACCAAAAGGGCTATATACTATAATGAAATGCATTTACTTCCTTTTGTTTAGTCAATGATAAAGCGTGTGTTGGTTTAGGCTCCAGAGTTTGTTACGCTCCGTCTGTTGAGTGGCTGCATTAAGAGATTAATTACTTACTAATGAACTGCTGACTTAACTTTATTTAATGTTGCCATAATAATTATCATGTCAGCACTGAAGACTCCAACTAATGTGAGTCTCGAAGTCATCCATGCAATGACAGCCTTAATGAAAACCTTATTGGAAGTCTGAAGGGCTGTTATTGTTCTGTAGAAAAAGAAGAAGCGTGTGCAACAAAGACAAGAAACAAAAGTGTGTAGATGCTACTTAAACCGACTAGAACATACTTAAACCTAAGGTCACCTCTCCAGATATCTTTATGAATCCAGCATGGAGCTAATTGGTCCTTGTACAACCAGAACGAGAGTATGGGTTACATTATTGGCAACAAGTCAGACATGTTTTCATTAGGCGTTGAATTGCCAGGGTTGGACAGAATTTCTAGGCACAGCCAGGAGGCAGAAGGGTTTTGGTTTGATGAGCTGTGCATCACATCTCTGCTCTTTAATGATGATGTTGCTCTGTTTGCCTCGTTGAGCTAGGACCTCCAGTGGGTGCTGGCACAGTTTGCAGTCGGGTGAGAACCTCCAGGTCTGAAGGCCCATGGTACTAAACCAGAAACGGGTGGATTGCCAACTCCGAAGCTTCATAAGTCATAATGCAGAATGGATTCAGTCCGGTTTCCGTACAGCTTCCGGAAAGATGGCCATTCATGGCGACTGTGGTTCTTGTGCTGAACGTCTATGAAAATCTGCTCCAACAAGAGCACCAAATGATTCAAAATGTTGCATAATATATTTAAAAACATATCTGGAAAAATATAGTGAACTAACACACAGTGAACTGACATTGCTGCCATTACTACCAAAACTAAAGCCAGCAAAAATAATGCAACATTAGTTTTATTTTGAAATATACTGGATGCACCTCGCTGTTCCATGCCTCACTTCCTGTCTGGCTCATGTCATTTCTTTAAGTTGATGACAATTTGCCTGTGGCGTGCAGAAAAAATAGACTTCATGCGGAAACTTTCCAGAGCTCTGCATCCACAAAGCACCACACCACAGCTGGTGTAAATGCTTTGACTCAATAATTTTTGGTTTTATGCAGAAGCTGTACGGATTCCAGACTGCATCAATTCCACATTTGGTGTGAATGAGGCTGAAGTTGAGAATAAGTCACTGATCTAGGTGGAGGAGTTCAAGTATCTTGGGTCTTGTTCATGAACGAGGGTAGAATGGAGTTGGAGATGGATCACTAATCACTGATGTATCATGGTGAAGCGAGAGTCAAAAAGCAAGACTGTTGATTTACCAAATCGATGTACAGTCCAACCTTCTTCTACGTTCCACTTTAAATGGATGGATGGATGGATGGATGGATGGATGGATGGATGGATGGATGGATGGATGGATGGATGGATGGATGGACGGACGGATGGATTTGAACTCTCTAGTCTGCGGAAGCTGCAGTGTGATTATAATGAGGTTTAGAAGACGAGGCGTTTAAACTGAAAGTTGGCACAGCCTTTGGGTTCAAATCAGTTATTACACAAGGAAATGAAAAGTTATTAAATATGAAGAAGTCAAAATGAGCATTCAGCTGGAACATTCATTAAAGTTGAGCCTAAAACCAAACAGTGAGTAAGCACTACTGTTGTGAAAACCATGTAAAAATAACAATTCTAATGCTTAAAGCTTGTAAATGGCTGCATATTAGTGTTTGGGAGCAGTCTGGAAAAAGTGGGCAGGTCTGATGTGGGGGTGTCAGTGTGAACTCTGAACTACATCAAACACCCAGTGGACAAAGATCTGTTTAAAGTAGTCTTTGATGTTTTGTTTTTTTGGGTTTTTTTTGCATTATGAATAAAATTGTTGTTGTCATACCAACTGTAGCATCAAATGTGATGGTTCTTTCTTAATTGTTAAACACAGGTCCGTCTGCACACACTAAATACCAACGATCCTCCATCCTGTTAATGTTAAAAACAAACCCCAATCCCCCCAGAGAAGGCCTTTCTGGCACGTCCTAGAAGGAGGCCCCCAAGTCAACCCAAGACACCCAGAGGGATTATCTCTTAGGTTGGGCCAAGAAACCCTTTGGGATTCCCTCTGATGGAGCTGGTGAAAGTGGGTTGGAAGAGGATTTTCTGTGTTTCCTTGTTAGAGGTGCTGCCAAAACCCAGAAAAAGCAGAGGATAAGGAATATGGGGAAAGTCTGAGGCTTCATACCCATAGCAATGTGTCACAATAAAATACAGATCTAGCATGATTCCAGTAAACAAACTGGTGGTCGCTGAAGCTAAAGAACATCTACAGGTTGATAAAGACACCTGGTGCCTGTTAAAACCTCCCAGTGGATCAGATTTCTAGCAGGTGCAAAGGCACAGCTGGATGCACCAGAGTTATGTCCTGATTACAACACACTACCTGTGCTCAGTGTGTGCTCTTTGCCAAGAGATGTCACTGAAACTGAGCTTTAGAGTCGTTAGGTTTCAAAGAAAGCACATAATGAAAATTATGTTGTTTTATTGTTGTAAAAATAAACCCAGTCATTTAAAGAGAGACCAATTTACTTTAGTGTTCCACACAAAGATATTCCATTAAAACAGGAACATTTGAAATGTTTTTTTCTGCTTTATTTAACTGAAACTTGTGTTCCTTCGTACACAAAGTGACAATTTGTCATCCTCCCTCTTAGGTAAATTCACCTGTATCGAGGCTCGTTTCCACCTGGAGCGTCAGATGGGTTACTACCTGATCCAGATGTACATCCCCTCCCTGCTCATCGTGATCCTGTCCTGGGTTTCCTTCTGGATCAACATGGATGCTGCGCCTGCCCGGGTCGGTCTGGGCATCACCACAGTGCTGACCATGACCACACAGAGCTCCGGATCCAGAGCCTCACTGCCCAAGGTGACAAGATCTCCATCATCCTGTACTACCTGCATTCATACAGAAAAAAAAGAAACTCATCTTTCTGCAGTTAGAACTGATAGAAATGGAGTTTTATGCAAATTGATCAGAGAAAATATGAGAAGCTTAATGTTCTTAGCTTAATGTGTTAATGGACGTTAAAAGGAGATGAAAACAAAAAATGAAAACAAGTAGGAGGCACGGAAAATATTCTGTTTTGATGAAAGACAAAACAAAAGAAGGATGTAGGAGTATAAAACAGCAACAGTTTACAAATAAAAAGACCAAAGATATTAATGAAATAATAGACGTAACACTCTGGATCATATTCTTTACTATCTGGTCAACACTTTCAGTCATGCACAACTGAAGCATTTTAAAAATGTGTTTTAAACAATAACATAGAAACGTAGCATGAAGTTAAATGAATGCCTTGTTTGTACATTTACATTCCATTTTGATTTTTGCAAGTTTGTGTAAAAAGAAACCGCTAAAGGCTTTTGGAATGTTTTTTGCATCGGTTTTAGGTTCGATTACTTCAAAACTCTTTTTTATGTGCACCCATCTTTTTCCTCTTTTCTTCTTTTTTGTCTGAATCAAACTGAGCCGACTGCTGAACGGCTCTGGAGGGGAAGAGGTGCCACAGAGGCGTTCAAAGATAAATGTTTTCATAGTAAAGCTGCACAGTCATCTTAGTGTGTTTGTAAAGATCCAGAGTCATAGTTTAATTGGATTTTAAATGGCTGATTGTGGGGTTTCTCTGTGTGACGGAGAGAGGATCTCCCTTTCATGCTGCAGAGTGTAAAGTGTGAGAGGTGTAACAGCACAACAGTGATCCAGGAAGACTTCATTTAACCCTTTTTACCTGAACAGTGCAAACCCTTGTCTACAGGAATCCTCTCTGTGTAAACTCCCAGCTCACAGGTGTGGGTACTGACTGTTTTCTATGATTCTGTCTTATTTATGGCTCTCCACAGTTTTAATCTATTTTGTTCAGCATGTAGTGTAGCAGATCTGGGTTTTATTGCTGGTGAAGGTTCTCGGTCATCTAGGGAATGGTTATCCTGGTAGGTAAAGAAAAAAAGGGAAAAGCTGATTATTTTCTTGAATATTTTTTCCTTATCAGTCAAGCAGCTTTCTCAACTTAGACAGAAGACTTCAGGTTACCAAGGGTTTGGTGGAGCTAAATGAATTAGCTAAAACATTCCCCAAATCACATGCAACACTTTTGAAACACGTTCCTATTGACACCTTCAGGAATATGATTAAAGCTGCATGGGGTTGCAGTTTGTAGTATTGTTTCCTCACAGCAAGAAGGTGGCAGGTTCGAATCCCAGCTTAGCATGTTCTCCTGTATACACGTGGTTTTCTGCAGATAATATGGCTTCATCTCACAGGCCAAAACCATTCAGGTTAACTGGTTAGTTCATTGTTTTCTTAAGTGTGAGTGAGGTTGGGAGTCTCGTTTGTCTCTGTGTGGCCCTCTGACCGGAGGACCTGTTTAAGGCGTCCCCAGCCTCTCAGTCAGTAGGTGCGTTTCCTTTATCGGAACTTCAGGGTAAATCTGTGAGTGTGAAATTGACCTGGAGATCCAAAGCCCCGGTCCTCTTCAGCTGTCCTGTCTCCATATATATTTGACCCTGTAAGGAATTTGATGAAACGTCTTCACATCACGACCACTGCACAGTGAGTTACGTCATCGATCAGTGCAAAACGCACGAAAAGCAGTAAACAAAGATCGACACAATGGAGGAAGCAGCAATAGTCGGCACGTTTATGGTTGCTATGTTGTTATTTGCAGCGAAGGCTTCCATCGCTCGTCTCTCTAACAACTCCTAAATAACGGTTCCCGCCACATATATGCATTTCCTATTTCCTCCTGAGTTGACACCATTTCTGACTGAGGTACAACCAATCGGCAGCATTCCCACCCAGCGTCTTCACCGGGTCTTTTATCGGGCCATTCCAAGTACCTACTCCTGATCAGGTACTCAGAAGGTGGCCGGCCCGATCAAGTGGAGACAAGCGCATGTCAGGAACTTCCTGTAAATTTACCCAGAAGTTCCGATAAAGGAAACGCACCTAGTGACTGCTGGAGATTAGCACCAGATCCACACAACCTTACTCAGAAATAAGTGGTTTAAAAGATGAATGAGTGAGAGGAATGTGATTAAAACATCTGGCATGGACCAGGACATCAGACTCTGATGACACCAGAGATATTTTTTTAGGAATAACAGAGAAGTGGTAATAGTTGTAATATAATAAACTCTGAATCTCAATCAGAGCACCAGGAAGATTGTGTTTTCTTTACAGAGAGACAGTGAAAAAAGCACAACAAAACTTTATAGAGAACTAAAACGCATCGACCAGGCAGAGGAAAGCAACAGATTTGAACAATTTTACTTTAGACAAGACAAGACAGCTTTATTTATATAGCACATTTACACAAAGCAACTCAATGTGCTTTAACTTCAATGTCCAAAACAAAAGCAATTAAATGTTTTAATCTTTGGATTTTGGAGAGATACTTAATTCATTTATAATAAAAAAGATTTAATATTGTTTTGAAAGTAATGACAGTAATGTATACCTTGTATTAAAAAAGCATTGACTCTCTTTGGAAGAGAGAAAAAAACGAATCAGAAGCACTGCCTTTTCTCATCACATGCAGAATAACAAAACATGTAAAGGAAATTATAGAACTTTACTGTCTCTGGTCTATACCTACACCTAATAAGACAACTATTGTCAATGATCAACATTTTTTTTAACTTCCTGTCATTGACCTGCAGGTGTCCTACGTGAAAGCCATTGATATCTGGATGGCCGTCTGTCTGCTCTTCGTTTTCTCGGCTCTGCTGGAATACGCCGCCGTCAACTTCATTGCCCGCCAACACAAGGAGCTGCTGCGCTTCAGACGGAGGCGACGACACATGAAGGTAAACGTTCAGCAACGATTAACTTTCATTTGTCAGCTGTGTCAACAGAAACAAATGAGCTGAATTTGTTTAGGAGTCAGAGTTGATGGATTTCAGCAATATTCTGAACAACAAATGTTTACGATGTGCTAAGTGGAAAACATGTTGTGCGGTAACACTTTATAATAAGTGCACACTATTAAGCATTAGTTACTCATCAGTTAAGCATCACTTAATGGTTAACTAATAATTTCTAAAGCGTCTACAAAAATTTTTCATAATTACTTAACAGCTTACAAGCACCACTATAAAGGCTTTATTCATGATAAAGAAGCTTCTATATAACACTTGTCATCCATGATGTTTTATGATCTATAAGTCATTCATTAATTTATAAAGGGTAAGTAAATGGTTAACATACCCTATATAATACTATAAAATACACATCTACTATATGGGTGTTTTGTTACTAGATGTTTTCTAAACACTGAATCTCATGACACAATAAATCAGCTACTAAATGTTAACAGATGTCTTACAATACATTTACAATTGTCACTTAAAGGCTGCCAAATTTGCAACTTGCTACTTCTTTTTCAACAGATCATCTATTGATTCTTATAAATACATTAATAAACTATTTTAGGACGTTACAAACCATTTACTACTTGTTAGTAAAGTATGTCGAGGGAGCTCATCTAAAGTGGGGGACTATATATACCTTACAACTTATAGATGTAGGGTTGCAGCGGTTGTGAACCACTAGGGCTACGTTAGCTTAGCACTAAGGTAGAGGTCTTATCTATCGGCTTGAGTTCGAAATATTCCCACACTTTGGCAACTTTTTAGGGTTTTCTCTGGGTGTCATACTCCCTTTTGCATTCACCCTGTTGCTTGCTCTGCTCTGCTAACGGTATGAGCAGCAGTAGCAAAACAAGCACACTTGTAGCGTTAAATAACCGGAAAATCACGCTGGAAAAAGATGGTATAACCCGGAAGTGAAAGTAAACGCAGTGTTGATTTACAGAATAAATGTCAAACATTTTTTAAAAGCTATTTATTCGAATTATTAATTTTAACTCTAAAAGAAACTATCATTGTTTGCGACACATGGTGCTGAAGCAATCAGTGCAGATCCAGAAATAGAGAGAAATCGATTTTAAAAAAGTTCGACTTTTATTTTGTTCACTTCCGGGTTATACCATCTTTTTCTGGTGTGACCTTCTGGTTATTTAACGCTACAAGTGTGCTTGTTTTGCTACTGCTGCTCATACCGTTAGCAGAGCAGAGCCAGCAACAGGGTGAATGCAAAAGGGATTATGACACCCAGAGAAAACCCTAAAAGGTTTCCAAAGTGTGAGAATATTTCAAACTCAAGCTGATAGACAAGACCGCTAGCTTAGAGCTAAGCTAACGTAGCGCTAAGCTAACGTAGTGCTAAGCTAACGTAGCGCTAAGCTAACGTAGCGCTAAGCTAACGTAGTGCTAAGCTAACGTAGCGCTAAGCTAACGTAGCACTAGTGGTTCACAACCGCTGCAACCCTACATCTATAAGTTGTAAGGTATATATAGTCCCCCACTTTAGATGAGCTCCCTCGACATACTTTACTAACAAGTAGTAAATGGTTTGTAACGTCCTAAAATAGTTTATTAATGTATTTATAAGAATCAATAGATGATCTGTTGAAAAAGAAGTAGCAAGTTGCAAATTTGGCAGCCTTTAAGTGACAATTGTAAATGTATTGTAAGACATCTGTTAACATTTAGTAGCTGATTTATTGTGTCATGAGATTCAGTGTTTAGAAAACATCTAGTAACAAAACACCCATATAGTAGATGTGTATTTTATAGTATTATATAGGGTATGTTAACCATTTACTTACCCTTTATAAATGATTAATGAATGACTTATAGATCATAAAACATCATGGATGACAAGTGTTATATAGAAGCTTCTTTATCNACCTGGACCTGACCTGTGTGGCGCCTTAAACACAATGACTCAGTTTAGTTTGTGGTTGTTGTTGATTTTTCAGTTATAGATGAAAAAACTCGTCTTCACCATCTCCTGGCCTTCTCTAAAATTCAGTTCCTGTTTGATTTTGGCTTTGTGCGGGGCTCATCATTGTCTGGTAGAAACACGAGGCATCAATGTTTTATAGACGGAGGGCTGATTGAAGGCTGAGCCACAGAGCAAACACCCAACAGCTCATTATGGATTCACAAAGCAGAACACACACACACACACAAAGAGAAAGAGGGAAGCTTTCTACAGCTTGTTGAAATGCAGCATTCATTAGAAACGGTGATAGGTGCTCTTGCTTTAGTGGAGTTTAATCACACTTTCTGTCCCTAACAACATAAAAAATCTCTTTAATATAGCATCTTATTTTTCTTGCTATGGAAATTTTTACATTTTAAACATACAGTTCATTTATTTAAAATGTTTCTTGCATTCCTGAAAATAAATATTTAGCATCTGAAAATGTTTCATTTCATTAAAGCTATTACCATTAAAGAGGTCCTTCACTCATATTATCTACAGTGGTCTCAAGTAGGACTGAATGCCTTGTAAGTCGTTCTCTGGGGAAAAAAGCTCCGGTGCACCTGTTTCAGCACGGAGAATTCAGCTGGAGGAGAAAGTAGCTTCAGACGACAGGATTTGGAGCCTTATTTCTTGATATTTGAACATCTCGACTCTGATTGGCTAACAGCAACGTGACTCTACTACTGACTCTGTTTCTCTGCAACATTGATTCACCCTAACCCAACTCCCCAGATAACACAATCCTGAAGGAGTTCTGCTGTGTGGTGGAGTTGCTAATGCTAACAGTTAGCTTCTACTAGTCGAGATGTTCTCTGTTGTTTCCTGGACACTAAACCAACAACAGCCTTCCCCGTCGTGAGTCAAGTTGGATGAGTCCATGAATGTTAAGTGACAGTGTGATGTAGATCTGTCAGGCTTTTCTAATCCTAGAGTTTCACTGTCTATTTTCTATCAGAAGCTAATGCAGGAGATAGGTGTAGGAGACTATTTTCATGTACAGCCTGCACAAAAATCTCAGAAATTATAAGTAAATAATGGTTTCTCAGTGAAGGACCTCTTTAAAAATGATTACTAATTATTTATGTTCAAAACTATTTATAACTAATCAGCCAAATGGAAGACTTTTTTTTATTTGTAATGTGTTTGAAATAAAATGTTGCTCCTTACTTCCTTACTTACTCACATAATTACTTACTTATTTGCTCATTTACTGTGAGATGTCCGATCTCTCTGCTATCTCACGTTGGAAGGTCCCATTGGCAAGTAATTCTAAAGTTGTCAATAATTGAATCAGATTTATGTGGTTTGTCTCTCACGCCACAAAGGGTCCCAAATCACAGCTTAGCTCTGCAAGAATCTCCTTCAGGAAGTGGTGTCTGCTCAGGAGCCACTCTGTATTCTCACCAATCAGATCAGTACACTCACGGAAGACGCGTTCCCTCCAGAGTGCACGCTCTGCCAAATCCTCTAATGACACCAGATCAGCCATGCTACAATGTCAAATTCACGTTGGTCACAGGCGTCTATAGGTTCTAACACCAGTTATGTGATAAAGCTGTTTTTCGTACGCATGGTCAGAGCTGTTCTTATATTTAGGAACATTTCTACGCACAAGTACAAAGTGACAAATACCACACAATTCGTAAAATTGTTCCTACGCTCTAAATATACACAGCTCTGTCCGTAAGCACGGTTGATAAATGAGGGCCCTGGCGTCCTCACATAGAGCAAGTCTGTGCCACTGTGTATTAAAGTCCGCCTCCTTTGTCTTTGAGGTGTTAGATAATTCAGAGCTTCACTCTGACAGTTTCTGTCCCTTGACCGATAGAGGTATCGCACACAGATTTAATGAGGGACAGACAGACTGGTGAGCAGCTGCAGGTGAGAAGAGGAGCTCATAACAGATTCATGGTGGAGGAGGCTAATTGTAATTTTCTGTGAGTGAATTTTGAGGCTGATGAACACAGGTCACCCATAACAATTTATGCAATGGTATTAATAAAAGCCGAGATTCAGTCACAGAAAACGAGTGAGCCAAGTTTAGACCTGTACTAATAAGTATTTAGAGTAGGGCATTTATATGTGTTCACATTGTAGAAATGTTCATCAAGTATCTGCATTGTGATTTTTTACTTAAATCACATTTTTTGCATTTTATAAGTTGAATTGATATTTTAGGTTAAAATAAATATAATCAAATTAAAAATAAAAGGAAAAAGAGGATAAAATACTATTTTATTTCAATGTGTATAGCAATCCTCTGTATGGAAGCCCATTATTGCTAATCTGATAATATATATATATATAAGGTATATAAATTATCATTATGAGATAATATCTCATAATAATAAGATAAATAAGTTACAATAGTGAGATGACAGAATTTTTTTATCAGAGTGGCAGGAATGGGCTTCCATAAGAAATGCTAACATTTACATTTTTGGTGGTTTTGGTCTTACTAGAAGCCCTAAAAACACAAGAAATAAACAGGTGAGATTAAAAAATGTATATGAGCCTAAAACTCAATGTTTTATATATTAGTATTATATATAGTATTAGTATTACTCTGTAGTATATATAGTATGTCGTATATGTACTATATATCATATGCATGTAGATAGATAGATGATAGATAGATAGATAGATAGATAGATAGATAGATAGATAGATAGATAGATAGATAGATAGATAGATAGATAGATAGATAGATAGATAGATAGATAGATAGATAGATAGATAGATAGATAGATAGATAGATAGATGTCTCTTTCATAGGCTTTACCGAGGCGCTGCACCATGGCTGAAATTCCAGCGCCACGCCTACAAAATGCCCCCCCCCCCCAACAGACAGTACGCAGGCAAAGCTTTCCGTGGCATTTTGAAGAGTTCACCTCGATAACGACAATTAGACGATAACTACATGTATGCGCAAAAATAAAAGTTGTCCACTAGATGGGGCTGCCATGTGTATTACGTTGGATCATGTTGTCATGTGACTCGAGGCAGTACGGCTTCATACACACACATTTAATTTTTTTTATTACCAATTTATTGACATGGGAAGAATGATGCCAGTTAGGGTCAGAAATTTTGATCACGATAAATTTTTGGTTCATCACCCAGCCCTAATAATATATATATGAATCTTTAGGTTGTTGTGTGTGTATCTGAACTCTCTACATTGTTATGTGCAACTGTGTGTGCAGTGACACATCACCCTCCTTTATCTTAGTCTGTTTAGACATGAGTGTAAAAACAATAAATCTCAAAGCCACCTTAATATTTCATTAATTGTCTAACTGCTCTAAAAGATTACATCAAATTCACTGATGTGAGATTAAAGACATGGAAAGATGCTGCTTCATTAGAAATCTCCAAACCTCTTCAGACATATTTAGTTGAAATAACAAAGTGAGTCATTAGTTTACTTCAGGATAATTATCTGTTACATATCTTGAAATAATTTTGACTTTGTGGCATTTGTTCAGTCAGTTGTGTATTGAATAAGAGGTAAAGCTGTCAGGACTGCAGGGAACATCGATACGCTGGCTGATTGTGAGGCTGGCAGCTTGTGTGGGTGCAGGGCAGAAAAACTGCAAATACCCACATAAAATGCAACAATGCTCCTGCGGTAATGAAGAACCCCCTGTAGCTTTACATTTGTGTGTTTGCATGAGGAGGAAGGAGGTTGTGTTTCTTTGAACATGCATGTGGATTTGTATATGCTGTTGTGTAATTCTGTGTTGAAGGGCATGTGTTCGTGCCTGTTGTGACTCGAGCTGCCTGATCGAATCTGACATGTTGCGTGTGAGTAGTAACATGTCAGACCTGTGGGATCATGTTTTCCTCTATTTATGAGGACACTGTGTCCTCACAAGCCCTGAAAGTGACTCTCATGTGAGGACACTTCAGATCCAACTTCAGCGTGTATTTTTAGATGATTTTCTTATTTAGGAGCAACTTTGCACTAGCTGAATTTACAACTGGACTAAACTGACAGCACATATTTAAACCAGCTCTTAAAGTGACAATATGTAGTTTGAACGATCTGACCAAGTACTCGTTTGAAAATTATTTTTGACCCTAATGGCCATCCGTTGGTAAGGTCTTACTCGAAGACAAAAATACCGCTTGCTTGCAGTGATTTAGGTATGTACTGCCCCCTATTGCCAGGAAAAATACACACAGTATTTTAAGTGAATTGTATTTTTGTTTAGTGCTTTGAGACATATTTTGCTGTAAATTGGTGATGTAGAAATAAACTGAATTGAAATGAACTGAGAACTGAGGTGGAGGAGAATGCATGTCGACCCCACACTCGAGCTGACGAAGACGTATAAAACAGGCTTTAGCCTATGATAAACGCAGCATACAACAGTTACTCAGGGGCTAACGACTCATCAGGAAGTAGGGAGGAGGGGTATTCATAGGCAGTTTCTGCTCGTTAAACAACAACAGACAGCTACAGTTTATAAGGTCAACTCTCCCATATTCCAGTCAGAATTGACAAAGCTCTTCAGATGAGAAGCGAAATGTCTTCAAGAAACCAAAGAAGTCCAGTTGCCTTCATTCGAACCCACTTTAATTACCATGGCCTGGATGATTGAGAAACCTTCACCAGTATACAACGTTTATCTTTACAATTATTTCTTATATCCATCCATTTTCATTCGCTTATCCGAGGTTGGGTCGCGGGGGCAGCAGCCTAAGCAGAGAGGCCCAGACTTCCCTCTCACCAGCCAGCTCCTCCAGGGGAATCCCAAGGCGTTCCCTGCCCAGCTGAGAGACAGACCCTCCACCGTGTCCTGGGTCTTCCTTTAGGTCTCCTCCCAGTTGGATGTGCCCAGAAAACCTCACCATGGAGGCGTCCAGGAGGCATCCTGATCAGATGCCTGAACCACCTCAACTGGCTCCTCTCGATGTGGAGGAGCAGCGGGTCTACTTTGAGTTCCTCCCAAATGATCGAGCTTCTCACCCTATCTCTAAGGGAGAGCCCAGACACCCTGCGGAGAAAACTCATTTTGGCTGCTTGTATCCATGATCTTGTTCTTTCGGTCAATACCCAAAGCTCGTGACCATAGGTGAGGGTAGGAACGTGGATCGAATTCTCCTCGACTGTCGTAAACATCTCATGACCAGTTTTGCCGAAGGACTTTTAAACTGTTTAAAGTTTTTTTGAGAAGTAGGAGGCTGTCGGTGAATCGATAACTTCAGTACTTGTTTTGGTTGATTGACAGCTCCCTCTTGTGGATACGCAACTCTATCGGTCAATGCTCTAGCTCAGGTAAATGAGGGGAGGGACTTAGGGGAAACATAAATTAGTAAAGATTACCTAGTTTTATATCATAGAACAGGGTCAGAGAGTCACATTTAAGCATTTTCTAAGTTAACAAAACATGTATACTACATCCCGCAACTTTTAGTCAAGTTACTGCAGAAAATTCCTATAAAACCAGTCCTGGGCTTAGAGCAGCCAGCCATATCCAGTCCTATACGTGTTCACTGCCCTCTTGTGGAGGATCTTCACTTTTATGTCTTTATTATTGTTACATTGTTGTACATACTAAAATAAAACAGGTCATTTAGTTTTTATATTAAACTTAGCCAAGAAATATTTTCATTTATTTATTTATTTAACCTTCATTTTGCCAGGAAGTCTCTTGAAATAAAATATATTTTTCGAGGGAGACCTGGAAATAGTTTTCTACTAGTCGAAACGATACTTAGTTTTTTTAAATAATAAAGTACCTCTCAGGTCGTTATTTTTTTTTTTTTTTTTTTTTTTTTTTTTTTTTTTTTTTTTTGAACAGTATTTTGGACATGGTGAGGCAGAAGTTTGTTTTTTGCTGTAAACATGATTTTTATTGTAATGTACTCGACTAAGTCACTGAACTTCAGAATGTTTAGAGATAATCTTATGTTGGGAAATATCAGCCATCTAATGCTGCCTTCGAAGGATGCAACTGCTACATTTATACACAACCGTGATGAAAATATCATCCCATCGATTTTAAGATCTTACTTCTTACCTCCGTGGCTGTAAATGACATCACAGACGTATTGACCTGTTTGTCTCCAGCTGAGCCACAGACAGAGCTGGGCTAATTGATCCCAGGTCACAGTTTGAAACAAAAGGAGATCAGACCTTCTCCATTAAAATACCTTCATGTCTCATTTAGAAACTCCCCTTTGTGTAAAAGCTTCTGGCACAGCCTCCTGTTTATTGTTGCAGTGACCAGAATAAAACCTTTCTGTCTTTGTTTGTTTTGTTTTTTTCTTCTAAAGCTGTTTGTGATTTTAAGAAAAGTCTTAGTTCTCAGTTTTATAATCACGACTGTTTAGTCCTGATCTTCTTTTAGAAACAAATCCCAAAAGCTCAGTAAGGCAGGTGGGGAGTTGGCAGAGTTGGAAAATTATGATTTAAATAAAAATGGAATAATCCCTAATCTCACTGTAGCCATCCCCAATCCGCCGAGGCCTGACGACAGGTGAAGGGGTAGATTAGCTGTCTGCCTGCCGCTGCACTTTCAGGGGAAATGGACCCCAACCCCACCCCCACCGTCTGTTTTTAGACCTTTTCTGTTTCTGCTGACCATCTCTGATCCTAACAGCAGGAGGAGGGAGACCGCAGGCTCGGGGGTGACCAACATCTGGTGCTTATTCCTTATGTGGCACATTTATTTCTGCTCATATGATGAAAGCAAAAGGTGATTTCAGGCTCCGTTACGTAACAGTAAAGGGCTTCACTCTTCAGCTGAGATCAACTCCTTCCTGGTTTCACAGCTGATAACATTTCTGTTAGTGAGGAAATCCTCTCAATTTATTTCCCAAACGTGTAATAGTGCAACGGTGAATCCAGGTGGCAGGATTTTTACGTAACGTGATTGTTTTTGACTGAGTTGTCATGTTTATCGAGGTGAATTTAGGTTTTCACTCTGGAGTCTCTCAAGTTATAGAGTGAATGTGGAATTAAAGCATCAGAATGATCTTCGAAAAGGTATTTTTGGAAACTATAGAAAAAAACAGCACCAGGATGTGGGGAGGTGAATAATGGGCTCACCCACACAAGATAAATTCTGCAGCGGCCCCCCAGAAAATTGTCATAGTGAGAAGATGGATCCAGTGAAAATTTTGGGGTGGCGCACCATTTTGGTCCTTGTGTTAATTCTGGGAGCGTGTTCCTTTATTCTTTTTATGCATCCAAAGCATTTACCTCAAATTTGAGAAACATTTTAAAAAAGGGAGACAACATTTCAAACAGTTTTTAATTATTGGTTAAAAATGTATTGCTTTATAATTTTTAACCAAAATATCCACAAAAACTATTGATATTTATTATGTTTTTAGAAAATGGTGAAATTCAGCAAAATTAAAGAATGATTAATTTATTTATTGGCTTTTACATTTGATTAAAGAAGAAAAATGTATGGTTTGTGTGAATATGATTTATTAAAGGGGGGGCTCGTCACTGGGAGGGCAGCTGGGGTGGCCAGCAC
Organism: Aphyosemion australe; assembly: GCA_006937985.1. Lineage (NCBI taxonomy): Eukaryota > Metazoa > Chordata > Actinopteri > Cyprinodontiformes > Nothobranchiidae > Aphyosemion > Aphyosemion australe. The sequence goes on from SSNS01000255.1 coordinate 827,509, forward strand.
TTTTCCACGGGTGGCCACAGCCCCCCTAGCCACCCCTTGAGGGCACCACTGCTTAAGGGTTCTAAAACCTTTGCACCACCTCTGCTTACAACTTCCTTTAAACACTTCTATGTGTAAAATAGAGATTTTTCTTTTTGATTTTCCATTTTTGAAAAGCCTACACAGCCTATTTTTAGAAATAGCACTTACTAAGTACTCAAAAACCACCATTTGGTGAAAGTGCTCTCTTACCTTTTCAAAACACAAACAGCTGCAGACAAGAAGCACTTCTGCCCTCAAGTTTAAACTATGCAAAACTAAGATTTCTTACAGCAAAGTTAATAAAAAAGAAAGTATAAAACAAGTATAATGTTTTTGCATTTGAAGAAGGATTTTCTCAAGGGATTTGCATAATTTGGTCAAAATGGACCAATTATTCAAAACATTTCAAAATTCATCCTCAGGTCTTTTCACTTCATTTTAAGTGCTTTTTAAAAGAAGACTAGAGTATTAAAGTTAGGAGCACCCTCAATGAGATCTCCCCCAACAATCCTGACCACTGTGCTGTGAAATAAATCTGATAGTGAAACCGCTCCGACACAGTGAGATGGACAGTCCTTTAGCGTCTCACGTTCTTAATTAACCTCTCAGGCCAGGCCTTTAATGTGAGCCTAATGTGAGCCACAGTCCTTCATTATGGCTCTGGGAGGGAAATCAGTCAGGTTTCAGCCCACTGCAGAGGAAAATGTCTCTGCAGGCCTCCAGCATGTAGAAACCAGCTTATCAATGCCTCACCATTCACACACTTTCAACTCAGTTTCAGAAGCAAAATAAAACTCAAAAAGAAGCAGGAAGTAGACGTGTGTTTTGCTGTAAGAAACAAAAAAAGTAAAGTAAGATCCTCGCTAGTCTTCACAGGTCTCAGTGCTGCTGACCCTTCTGCATTTTGTAATTGAATAGGGCTTTAGAGGAAACCTTTGCAACACTCTTAAATCTGTTTTTCAGTATTTAACAAAGGTAAATAGAAGAAATTGTTTGAACATGGAGAAAAATAAGAATTTTGAAAACTTTGAGTGACAAACTAGTCACAGAATTGTCATGAGCAACTGGAACCTGAAGCCTTTCTGTGAGTCACAAAGTTTGATAAATGTGACGTTTTTGAGCAGAGCTGTCAACCAAATTGAAAGGGAGTACGCTGAAAAGACATCATTAAAACACTTGTAACAAACATGCAACATTACAGCATGTGCCCCAGCTATGAAACATGTCTTAATTCAGTGTGATTCTAACAGAAAGATGCTTGTTTTGTCACAGAGTTGTGTCTCCATAGGAGACTGGTTTGACATTGGCTCAATATAAAAAAACATCTACAGATGTGAATTATTTGAACACAGACACAAGACCATAATCATTATATGATCATGCTGACACTTATTCTTTGGTTATGTTTAGGTATTTCAAATTTTAGGGTTTAAAACCCTCTTATTCCAAATCTTTATTTAACCTACATGCAAACATGAAAAAGCAGAAAGACATAAACACAGAGACACATGACTGCAAACAAATCTTCATAATCAATGATAGGTGTCCCCTATCAAAAAATGCAAAGATGTGAAGTTTTGGTTTTATTTTGTGCTCATTTCCCATTTCACCATGAAATTGGGTTGTTCCATTATTGCTGATAGCAGCTGGAGCTGATAAATACCCATTACTGCTGCAGAGTCATTTGAATTGGAGATAAATGCTAATGTAGCATTTCCTTCCAAAGGAAAAAGGCAGAGGTCAGTGAATATTGGGTTACTGGTCCATTCTGACTAGGCTTGAACTTCAAACTGACTATGTTGATACTTGACATGGCAACAAGAAAATTTTAACCTTCACATGTGGTATGACAGACACATAGTCCGATCTGATTTCTGCCTCTTACCCCTAGCCTAGTGAACTAGACCAAATCTTGCTTTGCAGAGTATATATTCACATATATAGGATGGCTTGCCAGGCTATCTTACCCCTACTTCACACAGGAAGCAGCAGCGGCGCGGAACTGCTTCAAATAGAATCCATTATTAGTCCATAGTCTGTGGGGGTGATTAACCAGCCACCATGGCAATTTCCACAGTTAACATAGGGCTAGACAGGAAATCACACGCGGTTTCAGTGTAACATATCCGGTAATTTTCAAAATAAAAGTCTATTGCAGCGATGCAATTTCATATATATGTAGATTACATCTATACGTGTGACCTCACGGCTTATTTACTCCCTGCATCGTTCGAGTAGTGCAGCGGGGTGTTTTTCATGGCTTTAATCCTGGCAGTAGAGAGGAACAACATTATATATGACATCAAACAGTGATATCAAAGGTGATTTCCTATTTTTTGGTTTAATAGTGGATGGCATAAACAAACCGTGACCTATAAAAGTCTCGAGGGATCTTGTGATCTCGCGAGTCCAGCGAGGAGCACGGCAGAGCCGCTTCGCTATATTTGACTAAAATGGCTAAAACTCAATAATTCCTCAACATAAAAAGATCTTATAGTCAAACTGTGGAAGAAGGTGGGAGATCGGCATGCCTTCATGGAACACTCAGCCTTTTAATGAGGTTGGGAATGAGGTTAGTGATCTAGACATGTAGGTCTCTTTCACTTACACACAGTTGTGTTTTATAGCATTACACACATCCATCCATCCATTTTCTGTAACCGCTTATCCGAGCAGGGTTGCGGGGGGCTGGTGCCTATCTCCAGCAGTCATCGGGCAAACAGGCGGGGTACACCCTGGACGGGATGCCAGTCCATCACAGGGCAACAGAGACACACAGGACAAACAACCACACACACACACACACACACACACCTAAGGACAATTTAGAGAGACCAATCAACCTGACAGTCATGTTTTTGGACTGTGGGAGGAAGCCGGAGTACCCGGAGAGAACCCACGCAGGCACAGGGAGAACATGCAAACTCCATGCAGAAAGACCCCAGGCCGGGATGTGAACCCAGAACCTTCTTGCTGCAAGGCAACTGCGCTAACCACTGCGCCACTGTGCAGCCCCCATTACACACATGCATTTGTGTAATTATTTAGCATTGGTATGCTGATCAGAGCAGTATTTCCTTTGTTAATGCTAGCTACAGTTAGGCTGCATATAGTTTGAAGTCTTCATAATCTGAGTGAATAGTGTCCTGGAGGATCGTGTGACCTTAATGCAATCGTTTTGCCTTCTGAAAGATGTACTCTAGCAGTGAGTGCTGGGAAATGGAAAGAATCCAGGAAGACAGACAACTCGATCTTTAAATTCCAGAAGAAAGTCTGCTTTTTGGGTGGGAACTGTCAAGATGGATGAAATCTTTCTGATTAGCTCAAATTGGCAGATATGTGATACAGAATTCGTGTTTCAGTCGTCCTGACATAAATCCACTGCTGCACTTTAGCTCGTATTTCAGTGTTGAGCCCATCGCTGAACTGCAGGTAGCTGCGGCAGTAAAAGTAGTCTCCATTGTGCTGATTTCAGTAGTTTCTAGCCTGATGCTTTATTGATTTGTTAGTGACACTGATAGTCCAGAGAGAAAGAAGGAACAGGACTGAGGCTGTCTGCTTCAGGAGGTTGTTTAATTAGAAAGACAGAGCAAGAGGGCATCAAACGTACAGACGCTGCAGCCCTGAGAGAGAGCCGCGAGGCCGAGTCACCTCCTCCGTGTGTGGAGGCAGAGAGACATCCCCCCCTGCTGGGAGAGTACAGCAGCGAAGCACAGATCAGATCAATGACTCCGCTCTTCCCTGACGGATCGGCCCGCCTGGCAGCAGCTCGTGTTGTTTGATACAGACAGGCTCTCCAGACAGAAAAAGAGAGAGATCTTTGCAAATCAAAGAAACGTTACTGCCTCGCTCCTCTATTTCAGTCGCTTCTCCAGGAGAGATTTTATTCTTGAAGTTCAAAGCAAAACGCAATCATGTATTTTTAGATCAAAACAGGTTCTCATTAAAACAACTATTTGAAGATTTATCTGTTTTGTAGTACAATCATTCTTGTCAGATGCATCTTAATAACACGCGTCTCGTCTTTAAAAACAAAAAAATGACATAAAAAATAGCATGTTTCATTTATCCTGAAGGCGAAAAACTATTAAATCTGATGACTGTCCTCTTCGACTTTCTCCTCCCCGACGCAGCGTCAGAAAAGAAATGAGAGCAACCTTGAGTTCCTTCCTTCCCTGCAGCTGACTCTGTTTTTGGCTCGCTAAGCCCCCTGGGAGAAAAAGCTGTCCATTTGGACAAGTGGTCAGAGGGAAGTGACCCCCCCCCCCTCCTGAAGCTGCTGAGACCATCCCACTGTCTGACAATGACAGAGTCTCATTAGGGAAACGCACTTCCTGATTGATCGGCCATAATCGGCTCGTTAGCAGTGATTAGGTGCTTTTTTTGGGGTGGCTGGGGGTGTCTGCTCTACATGCTGGTTTGCTCAAACTGCCTTGATCTCACAGGATGTTCAGCAGCTTTCAGAACAAAGGCAGATAAGAGAGCACAGAGATTAAGAGGCCTGTAGCACAGCAGGAGCGCTCAGCAATCTCTGCAGGCTGAATTCGACCTTTAGACTGACAGGTCGGCAGTCAAGTGGTGTGCAACACTTTCCATGTGTCCAGATTAAACAAAGAGGTGTTTAATCACTGCAGGGAGCTTTGTTAACATCAAACACCTAATGACTCTTCTTTCTCCACTAAAAGTCAACAAAGCCCTCAGATCTCTGTGCTAATATCCATATTTATGCAAAGTAATGTTGGCTTGACCTATTGATCTATTTGACATAAGGTGATCAAGGCTACTGAAGCTACCCATAACATCCATCCATCACCTGCTTATCTGAGTTCAGGTCGCGGGGGTAGCAGCTCCAGTAGAGAGGCCCAAACCTGATTTCCCCACCAACCTCCATCATCTCTAGGTGTCTCCTGGCCAACATGGAGATATAATCCTCCTGATGCTCTTGCCAGCCAGACATGCCTGAAACTTAACTCTGTTTTCACCATAACCGACCAGTTTAGCTTCCACATCACTGCAGACGCTGCCCCGATCCGCCTGCCAATCCCCCGCTCCCTCCTTCCCTCACTTGTGATCAAGACCCTGCTGCTTCACACCCGGCTTTTATGTTAAAATGATCAGGGTGATTCTACTTAAAGATTTAAGTTCTATTGCTGCCATAAAAACATAAGTGAACTCAACTTTTAAATAAAAGCACAATTAGTAAGGTCATCAACCATCATCTCTCATTATCAGAACATTAAGATAAAGAGGAAGAAGATCAAAATGACAACCTGAGACCTCATTTGGGATGGTGCTCTGTTCACCACCTTCACAGCCAATCAGGAGGTCAAGCTGCATCTTCATGGCATCATACTCTTCCTTGAACCACCAACTCTTTTTTTTACCCATAACAAAAACGTCTAATTCAACAAATCTGAGCCTCGATTTGTCATTTTAACCTAAAATGTCTACAGCGACAGCATAGCCCTAAAATCAAAATCTGACTATATATTTATATTAGATGAGAATTACATTTGAAATATTGGCCCCTTTTGACGTGTGTGAGGTTTGACATTTTGAAGCCATCTAGTTGGCATTAGAGATATTTGAAACATTACTGCATTGATTTTAATCTTGACATGACAAGAATATGTAATTTTTTTAAATATATAGTCTTTGGATTAATCAACGTTGTTTGTGCTGTAGCAGAAGGTCAGTGCTGTTGGAGCGTGCTCTTATTCCAGCAGTGGGACACCGGGCTACGTCCATATAAATGGAACAAAACAGTATGCTATTATCTTGAATAGGTTTGAAGTATTTTCATGGAGAGTCAACTTGGGAAAACTCCATGTTTTCATTATGTCCATCCCAAATTAAAGGCTAAATTTAACTCAGCATCAAGCTTCAGTGAACCCTAATTGTCATTAAAATTCCAGAGGTTTGATTTAATGCATAAAGCTGAACAGATTGTGACTTCCCCGGATCGTATTCAGACCTATTGGAGGAATTAAAAGGAAACAGGAGGAGACAAAGGAACTAAGCTTATCGTGTGGACAATCATTCCAGGTCAGCAGCTTGATGAGCTAAAGACATGAACACGTCTTGGCTTAACACTAGCTGGGGCTCCGGTGGAAACAGAGAGCTAGAAAAGCAGAGATGAGTGAAAGAATTGGTCAATTTCCAAATTCTGTAGAAACATAATTAGGAATCTGCTGAGTTTCACCAAAGCTGCTTTCATCAGAAGCCAACGATGCACAGCTGTGACGCCTAATGATAAACTTCAGACAGGTCCCAGGGATTCATCACTATACTTCACCCTCTCAGTGACCTTTACTAACCTTTACCTCAGCCATGAGATTTTGATTGTGGTCTAAAGAATGAGATGCAGAATGCAAGCAGCTGAATAAGCTTCCTCTGTAGGGTGCCTGGGCTGAGCATCAGCTCTGACACCCAAGGTGGGCTTAATGGGCCTGCCACAGAGAGCTTGTGTCAATGGATCATAGCATTACGTGTCTCCGTACCGCTGCAGGCAGAAAAGTGTAAACTAGGCTTTAGTGTAGAATCACAGCTCCTCTTCTTCAAAATCAGTGGCTGAAGCATCTGATTAAAGGTCAACTTTACATTTGCAGTGGTCTCTAGTAGAAATGAATGTGTTGTAAGTCGTACTCTGGGGGGGGGAAAGCTCCGGTGCACCTGTTTCAGGAACTAGAATTGAGTCCAGAGTAGAGCTGAAGACGGCAGTATATGGACTCTTATTTCCAGCAACAGCAACACGACTCTGCCACTGACTTCATTTTCTCTGCAACACTGATATTTTATAAATAACTCTAGCCTGAAGGAGTTCTGCTGTGTGGTAGAGTTGCTAATGCTAACGGTTAGCTTCTACTAGCCGATACGTTCTCTGCTGTTTCCTGGATGCTAAACCAACAACAGCCTTCTCCATCATGAGTCAAGATGGGTGAGTCCATGAATGTTAAGTGACGGTGTGACGTAGATCTGTTGGGCTTTTCAAATCCTAGAGTTTCACTGTCTATTTTCTATCAGAAGCTAATTCAGGAGATAGGTGTAGGAGACTATGGGTGTGTCCGAATCCAGGGACAGGATGCTTGTGAGGACGGGTCCTTGCCAGTCTAGCAAGGCCGGGTCCTTGCAAGACCGCTAAGACCGGAAGTCAGCGGCTCTGAATTCGGACGGTCTAGCCTTCACCTCTACGGCAGCTAACAGGCCAAGGGAAAGAGCTAAGCTAGCGAAAATCGTCCAGGGAGCTACAGCAGCTTCACATTCGTGCCAGCGTTTGTTCTTAAGGCTGAGAGATAACCATTTCCAGGTAAAGTAATTTAAAGTAAGTTAGTTTAGTCTACAAGCTTTTAGGACTTATATTTAAATAGTTTTATGTATATTTTAAGCAACAGAAAGGTCGGTGGTTAAATGTACACATTACTATAGAGTATTAACATGGAAATAATTAATATAAACCAAATACATTTTAAATGTTGAATACAGTAGGCCATTTTCTAATGTAAATTTGATCTTAGAACTTCTTAATGAGCATAAAGTTGGTGTAAAAGTATCAAAAACGAACTTTTTAAGTTAAATAGCATTGAAATGTTTTCATTGTGCATTTGTTTATTCAGCTTAAGACTAATCATGCTTAGAGCTCTTCTAAAAATGTTAATCATCTGTAGATTTATTTTTATTATTCCCTGCTTTTCTTTAAACAGAACCAATGTAATGCAGGTTATATGTGTGTATTAAATTTAATAATAAAAAACTCTTTCTGAAGATGTTGCAGATGAGAGAGGCTGGTATGAAGGCAGTCAGCGGTGCTCTGTCCTGGAGGAGGCACCATCAACCCACGACTACAGGTAATGAGTTAAGTAATTTATGTAGGAAACAATATAATAAAAAAAACACTGTCATTTTATTTGTTTTAGAGCCACAATTGTTATACTACTGAATCCATAAACCATCTACTTATTGCATATTTCTGAATATGTCCTAGAGATGTGACAGCCGTCGACTGAGCCAGCCCAGCAATCCCTGTAGATGGATGATGGACAGTGAGAGGAAGCATCCCAAAGCTCTGCAGACCGCCCTGTATGATGTTCCACCCTTTGACCAGAAANGTGAGCCTCTCCTGACCCTGGACACTTGCAGTCCTAAACAGAGAAAATCAGAGTTACAAAAAGGCAACAAACACACTTTTACATTTATCTACATGAGAAAATAAAAATTATATTCTTCACACATACTATTATTTAATTGTTCTTCTGTCAAACATGTCAACTGTGTTATTTCCTGAATGTAAAACTACTTTTCACAGCAAAACACCAGATGAACTACTGTGGGCATGCGTAAACAGGTTCACTCTTCACCTCTGAGCTTAATAAAACAGCTTCTTTGCTCTGTTCTTAAAACAAATGACAAGAAGCTTAATTCACTAAAGAAACACAGGAATAACTACGGGACTCGCCTTACAAGCTACTTTCGTTTTTTTTCTGCTTAAAATTACATTTAAAAAAACAAATATACAAACGAAAAATGCCTACAGACAGAACCGCTTTAAGCTTTTTATTTTTGTACCGCTATTTTTAAAGCAAACTTACTTTTAAAACTTCGCTGCTAGCTGCTTCTTCTGCTTGTTGAGAATCCAACGGCCGGCGCGCAAAGCATGCTGGGATAGCCTTGGCCCGTGAGGATACACCAGACCCATCCTCAAAATTCGGGTGGAATGAGGACCCATATGAGGACGTGAGAATGAGTATCCTTCGAATTCGGACAGTACTCGTCGCTACGCTGTGACGTAATCGAACTCAAAATGCGTCCTCACAAGCATCCTGCCCCTGGATTCGGACACACCCTATTTTCACATTCAGCCTGCATGAAAAACTCAGAATGGCTGATTATAATCAGAAATAATAATTAAAAATTGTTTTTTCAGTTAAGTTGACCTTTAAGATGCTTCCTAATCGTCTCCCTCTGACATTTTTTCAGAAAGTTCCTACTGGAAGGACACCATAGGGAAGTCCCAGTGCTGCTTATTCAACAGATTTAGAGCAAACATCTTTTCTTTTTATTATTTTTTAAAGTTCGGGAATGTTCTGCATGACCAGATTTTTATTCAGGTGCTCTGAAAGCAGTTTTGTAACATAATATTGCAGAAAACACAATTTAATTCCTTTAACACAAAAAATGATTAGATTTGTTGTAGGTCTCTTTACAGCTAAATACATTCCAGCTGCGGTCTCTGTGTTACAGAACTTCAAAGCTTGGTCACAACAGAAAGCCTTGACGACTCCCACAGGATGACAAATGTGTCTGTGTGCAGGAGTCGCTTATACTGCAGCTAAAATCAGATCTAAGATGAGAGACAGACTCAGAACCACTCAGTGCAGATGGATTCTCCATGAGGTTCATGGTCACTTTACACTTCCAAAGATATAGAAGGAGGTATTACTACACAATTCTGTAAGCAGCTCCAACAAAATGAAAGACAATTACTTCTTTAAATATAAAGAAAACAAAAAGGGAACCTTTTCAAACTCCTGTTAGTTAAACATTCCTGTCAGCAGTGCAGAATCCACTTACTGCTGACATATTGGTAGTGAAGCATCCTAAAAAGCCTCGATTGGCCTTAATCGAGCCAAGAGGCAGAAGGGAGATGGGAAAGGGGGGAGGGTAGAGGACAGTTTGAGACGAATCCGCCAGAAAATATATCAGAAAAGGCAAATTTAGAATATATTCCTGTCTTCGCTGCTTGTCTGGAAATCACTCTTCCAAGGGGAAATCATGAAGCAGCCAAGAACTCCCTCCTCCTTCAGGAGGGACCAGCATTAGGTGGGTCTGACACGTCTTCTGAGTCGTGTTTTATGCAAATGCAGATCTCTACAACAAGTATCCAAGGATAACAGTCGCAGAGGAGAGGATGTGGAGCAGCATTCCTAACAACATTTGCTCTCTGCTTCATGCTAATCAGTTTGATTAATCACATCAGCAGCAGCAGCAGAAATACAAACGCTTCAATCATGAGCTGAAAGTGTGATGGATGAGTGAGCAAAGAGGTTCTCCTGCTCTATCCCCTCTCTCCTTTTTCACTTGTTTGTGTTGAAAATGCTCAGACTGAACTACGTGTGATTAAAGTTTAAATGTGGGTCTAATGTTAGCTCAGGTAGACGTTCCACTACTTTTACACATTCACCTATTAAAACTGAATCTAAACTCACGTCTGCCTGCCTTTGCTACCTGACCCAGTCCACCTCCACCTTGGCTCTTCCGCTTTTAAACTATTTCTGGCTTCATTTTTCAACCCAGAAGACCCAGAAGGTCCTAGAGCAGGACCATGCTGTCACATTTAAAGTACTGATGGGTTTAATTACAGATGTAGCTGTGACTGAGATGCACTTCACCTAAATTAGACCAATTATTTCATTATTTCATTACACACTTGTTATTATTACACACTTATTATTATTATACACTTATTATTATACGCTATTATTACTACTATCTAAACTTGATTATCCTTCTGGACTCATCCTGCTTTTTTATAGACATGGTGAGATGCATGTGTCCATCTATCATTCATCCATCTCTTCATTCCTCTATCCATCCATTCATCTGTTCATCCATCCATCATCCATCCCTCCATCCATCCATTCCTCCATCCATCCATTCCTCCATCATCCATCCATCCCTCCATCATTCATCCATCCATCCATCCTTCCATCATCCATCCATCCCTCCATCATCCATCCATCCCTCCATCATCCATCCATTCATCCATTATCCATCCCTCCATCATTCATCCATTCATCCATTATCCATCCCTCCATCATTCATCTATCCATCCATCCATTCATCCCTCCATCATCCATCCACCCATCATCCATCCCTCCATCACCCATCCATCCATCCATCATCCATTCATCCCTCCATCCATGCATTCTTCCATAAAACTATCCATTTACTAGTTTATCCATCTATCCACTCACCCATTCACCCTTCCACCTGTTTTCCATGTATCTCTCCATCAATTCTTTTATCCATTCATCTTTCTGTGTGACGGTTCATTCATTTAGCCATTTTTTCTCACCCATCCAACCTTTCCCTCTCCATCCATCCATACTTTTTGTAATTCTGTCTATTCTGATGGAGGTAAACATCATGATCAGACATCTACTGAATCACCTGAACCATCTTTAGGTTCCTCTGCCACTGCCTTTGCAAAAGTGCTTTTTTCTCCTTGAGCAGCATCTGCAGGCTTCCTCCACCCCCCTTATTGTTCTTCCGCTCCTCTTTTCATTCTTCTTTTTTTCCTCTCTTCAGTTCTTCTCATTTTGCCTCCTCCTCACGTCTCTCCACCCTCCACATTAATCACATGGCAGGGAGAATAAAGCAGAGCATCTGTAATAGTTTAGCAGCGTCACTGAAGGACGGGCAGAGGTCGGCTAGCATCGCGGCTAATGCGTAGACACCCGGGGTACAGTGGTGTGTGTGTGTGTGTGTGTGTGTGTGTGTGTGTGTGTGTGTGTGTGTGTGTGTGTGTGTGTGTGTGTGTGTGTGTGTGTGTGTGTGTGTGTGTGTGTGTGTGTGTGTGTGTGGTGTGTGTGTGTGTGTGTGTGTGTGTGTGTTTAACAGTAATAAATGGCTTGGTGTGGATGTAAGGACAGAACCGGGACGCAGGCAGCTAAAAATGGACTTTGTGGTTCAACACACATACATGTATATGCACATATCTAAAAATACATTTAAAAGCTCTTATCACACACACTGATGTGAGGTATCCCTTCTTATTTTGTCTAGTTTAATGAATTTAGTTTTTAAAAGTTTTAATTTCTGTGATTTTTTATTTTTAGTTGATATTTAAAAAGCTGCAGCTGTTTGTTTTGCGTCGTGTGTGTTTGTGGTTGTTAGAGGGATGCTTAACCAGAGCTTCCGCCTGTCGTTTTTTATTGCTGTGTTGATTTGTTGTTACTGCAGAGGTTCTGCATCACTTAAGCCCTCTTGCTGCCAGCATTTCCTCCTGATTGAGGTTACATTTTTGCTTGTTTTCTGATCACAAAATGCTGATTTTTTTCCCCATCCAATGGGAAATAAAACGATTGGCTTCAAACATGCTTCTGCAAACATTCCCCAAAGTGACTCAGAAGGCAAAACAACTAGCAATCCTGCATTAATTTTCATCTTTTATCAAAAAATTCAGATTTCAGTCAAACACCACGTTGAGTCATCTGGGTTTTTTTCTCTTTCTTCTTTTTAATGAATTTTTTAATCTTGTTGTTTTAAAGATCCTGTCGGGTTGATTTTCCTGTTTAAGTTTCCACACACGGATCGCGTCCATGTTTGTATTGGAGACTTGCAACCAGATAAGAAAGTCAATGTTTCTCTGCTTTAATGAAAAGGCTGGGTTACAATGCAGATAAGATGCTCAGGATCTTGCTGCCTTTGGCTGAAAATGCCACACACATTTTCATCACGTTCAGATCAGGTCACATCCATCAGTCCAATCACTCAACCGTCAGCAAACGTGCAACATGAATGCAGCTAACGTCTCAATGTTGATGTTTTTGCCCCTTTAACACCATTAATGAGACTTCAGACGTTTGTATTTTATTTGTTTCTATAACCACTGACTATACCTTTTATTGTTTTGTCTTAGCTACTGTTCATGTATTCCCCTTGTTCTCCTATCGATTTTAATAAAGAGATTATTTTAGCCATTTTGAAGTATGTTTTGTACAAAAATTATAATTCCTACCCTATTGTTGTTTGCTTCCTGAACAGCTTCTGTTTGGAGAAATACTGATATACACAGTAATAGCTAGTCTAAGTGTAGACAAGACCAAAGACGGTTGCTGTCATCCTAAAACAGCTTATCTTCAAAGTTTCATAAGGTGGTCAGAGAGACCTGTTGTTGTCAGGGTATCCCAGAGCCCTTTACATTTTCATTTATAAATCAAACACACACTAACAAAATGGAACAAGGTCGTTGTTCATTCATTTTTGTTTATCTCAGCTGTATTTTCTCAAAGCTGCCCAGGAGCTTGCACACATATTTTCTAATCACACCTCCAAAAGTGATGTTTTTTCTCTGGTTCCTAACAGCCTGAGCCTTGGCCTGTGTTGCAGGAGGAGGACCAGGGCGATGGGCGCTTCAACTTCCCCGGCTATGGCATGGGCCCCGCCTGCCTGCAGGCTAAGGACGGCATGGCCATCAAGGGCAACAACAACAACGCTCCGACCTCGGCCCCGCCTGAGAAGAGCATCGAGGAGATGAAGAAGCTGTTCATCAGTCGGGCCAAGCGCATTGACACAGTGTCTCGTGTGGCCTTCCCGCTTGTCTTCCTCATTTTTAACATTTTCTACTGGATCATTTACAAAATCATCCGCAGTGAGGACGTCCACAAGCAGTAGTGGAGAGGAGGAGGATGAAAGTCATGTGGAACTAAGAATTCAGCTAAACAAAAAAATAAACGACACAGAGATGACTACGGTAGCAGACATTGCCCTCTTTTCCAACCGTTTACCTTGTCCCTCTTCTTTCACCTTCTTCCCCTTTTTGCTGCTTTTTGTCCCTCCCCCCTCCCTCCCCCCAAAAAAGATCCTATTGTTTGCATTTATTGCCCCCCACCAGCCCCTGAATCCCAGAAAATTCCGGACCAGTGCAATAGCAATGCAGTAAAATGCATGATATATGAATGTGGCAATATATTAAAGAGGAAAACCACAAACTTTCACAGGCAAACACGACAAACCGTTTGGGAGTGAAGGAACTGAAACAAGAGGAAAAGATGATGTATTTGATTTTAGCTTTTCTTATGTGTGTGAAGACAGATATATTATTCTATATGAACACATGAGGTGTGGGTGGAGGGTTGGGGATGTGCAAGAGGGATAAAGCAGTGTATTATACTCATATTTATCATAATTGGGAAATTATAAACTTTATTTCCAAAGGTGGGCGTCTGGAATGAAGGATGTTTCACTAAAAACAAAAAAAAACAAAAAAAAGGAAGGAAGGAAGGCGTGTCAGGGCTTCCACTTAATGAATTGATGCAAAGATCACATTCTATATATCTAGATTTGCTTCAACGATGTATTGCAAGCACTTGTCGAAGCTTTCCCTCCCTCCTGCCGCCAACAAAAACTGCAGAGACACTTGAAGTCTGTCGCTGCCGCTTGACAAGACAAAAAGAAGAAGAAATGACTGGACAGTGCTGAGACGTCTCCGTGATCAACATCTTGTCAGTCCTTAAATGATTATTTTTATGTGCTATAATTAACTCATGTGCCAACTAAATGACGTGGCTGCGCTCCACTTCAGGGTTTCATCTGGAGGGAGGGCGAGCGGGTGTTTTATTCTTTAGATGACTGAAATCCTTCATTTGACGCCATCAGCAGGAAAAAGACCAGCTCGATCCTTGATGGAGTAAAAAAAATCAGTTCTTCATCCCTTTTTCTTCGCTGTGTTTTCTGAAATTGAAACATGTTTACATTTTAGCAGTGCTTCCTTGCTTTGACCCTGCCTCAGTGTGATGCTGAAAATCCAACCTATCCTGTTCCCATCTGAGACAGCAAATATTTTAAATTATGCAGATTTATAACAGCTGTTACACCCTAAATAAATGTACTTCCATCTCACTCACAAACACCAACTGTAGCCGTAAACATCCTGAACCCACTCCACCCAGTCAGAGTTCAGTAACAGGATTTCTGTAGTTGTGTTGGACGGGTATCGATCAGTCTAACAGGATGATACGATCGATGTTTTTGCTTTGCACCAGGCTTCTCTATGCAATAATCGGTATATGCAATTTTGATTTGTATCACTTCAGAGCTCTTCCATCTGTAGCAGTTACCCTTCAGATAGCTTTGCTTCGTTCATCAAACTGCTACTTCTAAAGTCAAAAGTGATTATGTGTAAGAATGTTTAAGGTATTGAGGCACTTTGGTCCCGAGGCATGCAGAATACTGCATGAAAATCTGTTTTATAGGAAGCAATCGGCAAGAAGCAAAGTGAGCCAAATTAAGCCAATCAGACTGTAGAACTAAAGTTCAGAAATTTGGCTCATTGTTGAGATTTTTCTCCATTTTTTGCACAAGTTGTTGTTTAATATTTTGCTCATTTATCTCAAATTACCCCAAAGATTATTTTTTTATAATTTAGAAGTTCATAAAAAGGTTTCAGTCTGTGCTCCATAGTTTCTCATGTAAAAGATACCAGGAGATCAATTCTAGTGATCTGTTTTCCTTTTCATTTAAAAACAAGCAGTATGTTTAATTACCCAGCAAGCATTGTCATCAATTATTCAAAGGAACAGCTCAATATATTATCTATTATTATTATTATTATTATTATTATTATTATTATTATTATTATTACTATTATTATTATAAACATGTAAATGTTGCATTAAGATCTTCTGGTCACTGTGTTGTTACAGTAACAGCTTCTTAGGAGCTCATTTGCTGTGTAGAGCAGGAAACCAGTTCAAACTGGACCTGCTGCTCCCATTACATGCCATATATGTCTAGGAATCATAGAACTGGTCCCATTTCAAACCTCTTTACACCCAGGACAGTCTAACATGTGAAACACACATTCTTGGAGTTTCTTTATCCTGATGTGGGAAACTTCCCTGTGGATTAAATTATTAAGTAATTTTAATTTAAATTATTTTATTACAGCATGAAATTGTTGCTTTTAAGAGTTAGTTTTTTTTCCAGAGTGTGAGGGACTGATGTGTGTGTTTTTGATTTATTTGATCAAAATTCTATTGCTTTTGAGGTGAAGGTGCCATCAAATTTGCACCACCCAAAAGCCGAGGCATTATATCCAGAAAATCGTACCCAGTTAAAATGATATGAACCTTTTGAAGGTCATTATCTTTTGACAGTGATTTTTTATCACTTGCTTAGAGCACATGTTGACTTGTTAAAAATGGAAGAATGGTCAGAATTAGATACAACAAACGTAACTTTTGTCTTAACACTCAAATTTCTAGAATATTTTCATCAGCTTGAAACATGTTGCTTTTAGCAGTGCTTCTGCAATACACAGTAAAAACTGACTATGCTGCTCTAATAAAAACAGCATATTTTTGTAGGTACATCTTAGATATTTAGCCACAAAAAGCTAAATACAAAATAAGCCTCTTAGCCTGTTTGAAGTCCACATTAATGCTGTTTGCATAATGTAGCATAATAATATTTTTGAGACAAACTAATTATGTTGGACTTCTGAAGTCAAAGCCCAAATTTTACATATTCATGTTTATTTATTTATTTTTTAAAAAATTTTGCAGAACCAAGATATAAACATAACATTTACATAAGATTTTATTAGTAAATAAGCTTTACATCCTGTCTACTTTTGTTTTTGGACCAAATAGTTGCAAAAGTTTCTATAAAGCTGCATAAACTCAAAACTTGCTTCTTAGATACGAAAGTTGAGCTCATCTGCCAACATTTATAGTGTATTTCTTACAGTAATAGTCATCATTATAATAATTTATTAGTTGTAGCCAAAATCAAACTCAGAGGTTCAGTGATCTTATTCATCCATGAAGAAGTTACTTTTATTTGCTGTATTTAGTTTTACAACATGTGCTGACATTTATAAACACAAAGTCCCCAAAACAACACATTTTAAACTTTCCTACCAACTGGGACTTTTGAAAAGTCAAATGGACTCATGCAAAGACTCTGCAGAGCTGTATAGTTGGCTATTAAAAACATCTCATAATTTTATTTTAAATGTCTGAAAAATGGTTGCTGAGAAAGAAACTGGGCTAAACTCTGCTTCCAGATGAAGAACGGTTCCACGTGGAGCTCAGAAACCATCTTCACCACCTCTCGCTGTCCCCGTTCGTATCGAAGCCTCCTTCTCTCTGATCGCAGCTTAAACCCGAGCAGGAAACCTGACAGGCTCAGTCTAACTAGGATGACTCGTTTTTCCTTCTGTGCCAGAAACACTGAAACTAGAAGCACTTCTGTCCTGGAGCCAACAGCAGTCATCCATTCTCCTACATATCTTCTTGTGCCATATGGAGGTTGAATATGCAACAAAAACAAAGACCTACAAGCATATCATGCATTCATTCAACCACCATTTTTACATGATTCATGACCCTTCCCTCTGGCGTGGGTCCATGTGTTCATCATAATCACTGTAAAACGTTGTCGTTGGCCTCATTTCATTGTGTTAATTACTGATTAAATATATGTGTTTGGGGTAGAGAGGGCATCACGGTACGAGACAGCTGCTCGCTGTACGTTCTGTTACGATGTGATGCAGATGGACTGAAATAAACGAGAAATGGGGATTTTTTTAAGTTCTGAAACGGATTTTAAAGAAGCATGATTTGATATTTTGATGAATGATTTATTTCGGAGGTTTTGTTTGTTTCTCTTGTATTTTACTGTATGTATTGTGCAATCTGACGCCCTGAAGAAGGAGGAAAAATACGGTGAACCCCGAACTGCTGTGAACTAAAGGAATAATAATTAATATTGTTATTATTTATTGATCTTCTTTGCAAAAGTTGGAATGGCCTTAAGTTTTGCTTTACTTGCTTCTATTGTGTATTGGCACAAAGTGCACCTGTTTCAGTTGCGGATTTCTGACGCTTATAATCTGAAAGTGCACATCAAGGCAAGATGAAAAATGTTCAGCAAATTCATTTTATTTTTCATTAATCTGAGAAACAATATTTTGCATGAATATAAATAAAATGGCAGATATTTTGGCTTGTACAAAAAAATGTGAAGCAATTTGAAAAGAAAAAAAAAGAATGTACCGTTCCTGCTGTATCTGTATATATCTAAATATTTATTGAAACACGTCATACTACTAATTCTATTAATGATTAAAGGTTTTCTGGACAAAAATCTCTTTACCTGTTTTTGAACATTGTCAAGATGGTTGGAGTTGGATCTTCAGCTTTCTGTTACTCAAGGATCTGTGTAATCATTAAAGAAAAAGTATTAAAAATTGCAAATAAACTCTTCCTGTGAGATTTCTTGTTCATTGATAAACTCCATAAAGTTATTTTTGAGACAAAATATTTTGCGTAGGAAAAGTTTGCATTGAGGTAGCAACAGCCAGGTTTCCACTATAGGAGTTCCGGGAAATTTCTGGGAGTGTGAAAACTGACCAGGAGATTCGGAGGCTCAGTCCTCTCAGCTGTTGTGTCTCCATACATAATCAGCCCTTTAAGGAATTTTCTTAGACAACAGCATATTGTGACTGCTGTGGCAGTGAGTGACATCACTGATCAGCGTTTAAAGGCATCCACAAACATTAATAAAGTTAAATAAATAACATTCTGACAAAAAAACGCCATGAGGAGTCGGGGATGGGGCTGTGTGAAGTAAAAACGGCGTTCAGACGAACCAGAAGAAGCACAAAGAGCTGTGAATTACAGCATTGTGGGGGAATCTATTGCATTTTCTGGCATTAGGAGTTCAGAAACAGCGATTTTAAAGCAGCGCAAATGTTGCCGATATCATTTCCAACTAAGTTACAGCCAATAAGCATGAGTTAACCACAAGTCCCGCCCAGCGACTCTACGGGGCCTTTCCAAGTACATACTCCAGTTCTGGTACTTGGTTCCTGAAATGGTCCGGAAAATGATCTTTCTGGGCCAGCCTAGTGAAAAGAAGACAGTAGTTTGTTGCTCTGACTGGTCCTAGCTCTGTCCAGTTGCACGTGGCGGCAGTTTGAAAGATTCAACCCCACGACTGAGATCTGTTAATGGGTCATGGCCAGACTATATGTTCACATATATACTGTAGGCTGGCTCACCAGACTATGAAGCTAGAGTATGACAACAGGAATTCACTAAGAAACACCTGCACCTGAACTTAAAACTTCTGCAGCCTTGAAGGGCTCACATGGAGAT
Organism: Aphyosemion australe; assembly: GCA_006937985.1. NCBI lineage: Eukaryota > Metazoa > Chordata > Actinopteri > Cyprinodontiformes > Nothobranchiidae > Aphyosemion > Aphyosemion australe. The sequence continues at coordinate 846,411 of SSNS01000255.1, forward strand.
GACTTCCTGTAGCCTCAGAGTAGCTGAGCCCCAAGCACCAGAACTCAACCAGCAGGCCCGACCTGAGGAAGGTGCCCTGATCAAGATAAAACAGGTGAGGTAATCTCTTTTCACTCTTGGGCTATCCATCAGCAAAAGTGATTTTGTCATGGGAGACCCAACCAGGGATGGATGCCCCAGAGGACACCAGCCCCTAGACCATGGGGGTACATAGAGCCCTTCAACAAATTAAAGTGGACATTCTGTCAGGGACAACTGAAAAAGATTGAGTTCTTCTCCATGGTTTAGTATGACTATGTGCCTCAAGCAGAGGAGCTGAAGTGTCGGGGTGTCTTGCTCATGACTGATGGTAGATTGGAGTGAGAGATGGACTAACAGATTGGGGCTTTGCTCAGGTCGGTCATGTGAAGAAGGAGCTGAGCTGACAAACAAAGCTTTTGATTTACTTGTCTGTTTATATTCTAGCTCTCACCTGTGGTCATGAGATGTGGATCATGACTGAAAGATGATTTTGGACATATGCCACTGAAACAGGCACGTGAAGAGGGGGGGGGCTATGGGTGCTTGAGCACCTGCCCCTTTTGTCCGAAGTGCACAAAGTGCCCTTTTTCCTGTCCTCCGTGAGTTTTTACCGTCGAAATCTGTCATACGTGGATACAGGTCAGGCACTAGGACCATGCGGAAAACAGCCGCCTCAAGCTGAAGTCAATTTTCCCTTAGACCCGCCCACAAGCTCATTGATTGGCTCTGCCAGGTCATGTTAACGTGTGATTGGCTGCCCCCGCTGTCACTCCAAGTCACAGCAAAACAGTGCATGTGACTCCGTTTTCATCTACCTGTAAGTTTTTATTCTGCCTGCATCACATCAGCTGGACGAATTTTAATATCAGAGTTTTGTTTGCATTAACATTTGAGTCTGTGGTGTGTGCGCATGTGATTAGTAATTAGGTACAGAGTCAGGTAGCAAGGCAGCCAACTTTTGAACTCTTCCATCCTGAGAGCGAGGTGTGTGTGTGTGTGTGTGTGTGTGTGTGTGTGTGTGTGTGTGTGTGTGTGTGTGTGTGTGTG